>OX638302.1:18225180-18759709 GCA_951812265.1 Taphrorychus bicolor
TACAGCGAAACGACTCAATATAAAGAGTTTAGAGTCGTACCTTCGTAGATTATGAATGCGAGGTGCAATAGGAAAACTTCTAATGATCGTACCGTGATCGAGGGCCCGAATAGTCGATATTCAAATAGTCAATTTTTCGTATTTGAAAGACGTCAGCATAATTGACGAATTCTTGACGACAAGCTGTCAAATACTTCTCTGTTTTGACGTCATTTGGACCCAGAAATTGATTATTCAAATCTCGAGAATTCCGTCCCAGACGTGTTGTTACGTAATGAGCCCAGTTTAGTGACAATTTATTCTGCGAATTCTATTCGGCTGTGGTCTCAGTTCCGGTTGACACTATTTTGACGGAGTTTTTGACAGTGGTCTCACGTTGGTCACCGGTTAGAATTGATGACGTATACAAGACCAATAATTTCGCTATGAGAAGGCATTGGTTTCGATTCGTTTTGTTGTGTTTCTTAAACAATTATTTAAAAAAATAATAAAACCCTGACTTCTTGGATAGCTTATGAAGAAACGAAACCCATATCGTTTGAGCTAATACAAAGCCACAGAACTGTAATGTACTTAGATTTTCGTAGATTAGCAATTCAGGAAAGCTTTTTTACTCAGTCTCAATGTGGGGATTTAGCAGACAAAAGCTTGTTAGAATTCCTAAATCGTCACATTATAACTTCTATAGTCATTTCAGAATGCATCGTGAAGTCTTTTCAAATTTGCATCTGTTGAAAGAATCAGAATATCTATGTAACAGAGAAATGGTACCTGTGACATGAGTAAACAAACCAAAATTTTGAACCATCTACAACGGTTGGTCTCAACTTTAAAAGCCCAAATTGGTTACATTTTTACGTCATCAATTTGCCAATAAAATGCGGCTGGTCCCATTGGCTTGGTCATTTGGTTTACTAAATAATTGGACCAAAGCCGAATCAAAAGAGCCTCTCTCCGGTCCACCCCTCGGGCACCATTGTACACTAGTGGTATGTTTTGACCTTTGTGATGTTTGTGAGGAATTCTGTGTCGCATGAGTTCAATCACCTTTCTTCCTGAACCCTTCAGACTAGCCTGTTGACCAGAATTAACATGGTCGGCCTTAGCAGGCCTCGCCTTCAGACTTCAAAATAGAAGTAAAGAAAGAAAGAGGGGCCGATTTTTGCTATATTGTAGCAGGGTGACGCAATAATGCCCTCCCTTGCAATGTACTTCCTTTATACACAGAGCTTTTTGCAGCAATTCTACATTATAACTTAAGCATAACAGCCACGCAGCGTCAACTCGGTCCAAATGTCAACTAAAACGTAAGAAAGGAAAGATCAGGCCATGCTAGCTCATGCCGAGGAGATTAAACTTTAATGAAGTTGCCCCTAATATGTTTCACAAAGATAAATTATAGAGCTCGACGGAGTCGGGCTGACATTTTATCGCACCCCTTTAATACGGCTGCAAATTGCAATAAAACCTGGCTTTAAGCACGGCGGCCCTTATCGCCTAACAACAATCATGCACCTACAAAGTGTACCTTCTCCAGATGCGATTCGGTTTTCGCTTCGTTGGTGGAAGAAGAATCGCCCTCGTGGTCTTTGCCCTTGTGAAGGGCCTGCTGCACCGTGGTTTCGCCATTTTTCCCGGCTTTGGAATTTTTCGCGGCAGTAGCTTTAACATTGATCTGGACCAGTCTTTCTGAACAGCCGAGTTTATCGAGAGGGTTGGTCGAAAGGTAAGGAGGACTAATTCTCACCGATCTTCCGGGCTTAGGAAGAGCTCCCTGGATTAAGCACAGACGTTAATTAAAGGCGACTCTCGTGGGGAGTGTAATTAAAAGCAGCCCTAGCTGAACTGTACACTGGAACCTCGTTAATGCAACTGATTTTAATCTTTAGGGAAAAATTCGTTAAAAAGAAGATTTTCTCTGTTAAGGTGATAAGTTTGAATTATTATCGCCTTCCAGCTCGACTCTTTACACCTCCATGGGATCAAAAACTGGCGGTTTATGACCGATAAAAAATTTTGATTAGGATGATGCAAAATTTAAAATTTCACTACCTTGTCGATGGGGATTGTCAGTGGCGGCGCCCCCAACGGTACGGGGGATCGTCTGAAAACGGAGGGATCAGCCGGCTGACATACGCAGGCCAGCATCCTTTTTAATTTTGTTTGTCAAGGAACCCATTCATTTTGCATGCCCCCAGAAGGGCGCCGGCTGCGTTTGAGATATCTGCAAATAATAATTAATTTAATCAGTTCGACGGTATAGTTTGTGAAGGACGAGGACCAGCTCCTATATGGCATAGTCGTCCTACATTAATAATATCCGACGCGAACCTAATTTACAAGCCCCTTTTAGCCTGATTAATTTCATTCAAGATGTTTTGTATATTATTGTATATTAATGATGCCGGGCCGGGCCTTTTTGTTCGTGCGAGGGGTATTCTACTTCTGAATTATGTATGAGCCGCGTTCAAATTTCTAATCGGATGCCTCTGGAATTTAATGATTTTCCTATTTATCTTCGAACAATATTTTGCAATAGACAGCGATGTGTATTTACAGGGAATTCTCCGAGGTTTATGCCTTACAATGCAGCGAAACGATTGAATATAAAGAAGTGAGAGTCGAATCCTCCTAGGTTATGAATTTGAGTGTTAGTTCCATCTCTATGTCATTTATTTTCATATAAAAGTGTGGTTAGTGTCTTAAACTAATACAACAATTAAATAACAGTTTTATAACACTGCATTGCTTTCCCCTAGATCTAGAGGTCTTGGTTATGTAGTTTCAGTGGTTCTTTCAAACATGACTAACCCCTAGTTTATAAAAGTTGATTGTTGCATTGAAAAAATTGTTGCATTTTTGAGTGTGTTGGACTATTCAATTATTAACGTTACTTATGATACTTGTCAACCAAGTTATCAGTGTTGTTTTCTTTGAAATACGGACCGGAACTTATATCATATTTCGAATATAATGGTTTGCTACGTAAATGTGTTTTTGAAACGCTTCGGCCAACTAGATCCGTCAACAACGTATTCTGTTTGAGTCTGATCCTGATTAGGCAATTTTAAAGAAGTACAGAAATGTGATTTTTCTTTTAGACAATATAATTCCCTATTACGCTGCATACATTTTTAGATTTTCTACGAAACCAGGACAAGCATTTGAGACTCTATAAACAGGTTAGTTCAGGTTAGTGTGGTTGTAGGTGGATTTATTTGGCTGACACGTTTAAAAACCCCACTATGTAATTCGCCATTATGGTAAGAATAAAAGAGGCTTTGAATATTGTTTTAAAAAAAAAGGTACAGTCCGGTATTAAAAAAAAATAACTTAAGACTGGTAACTCGGTTGATAAGTGTCACATGAAGCTAATCGATATGCCATATTGGAGAAATTAGACTGTAATAAAACTTTAAATAAGTAAAAACAAATACAGATGATTGCAGATTACCATTATTGACAATAATTAAAATTACTTTAAAAGATGTAGAAAATTTCCATTTAAAAAAAATGTTTTCGAGAAATGTCCATTTCAAGAAAGGTAATTTTTTCGGAACATTTCCGGTTGATTTCGGAAATTTCCAAACGATTTGCCTGTTGATGTGCTCTAAAATAGTATTACATATGTCATGGGACACACAAACATGGCCGTCTAAAAAAAGAAAAAAATTCTTATGGTTCTGGTCTCCTGTCAATATTTTGTTTCCAATTATTAGAGCGTGCAGATGCCCTAAAATTTTAAATTCTTTCGAAATAATTGTACATGATTTTTTTCCTTGATCTTAGAGTTTATGTCGCATTCCTCAATTTTTCAGCCTTTCGGTTATTGTTTTGAATTGTCCACAATTTTTTACTACTTTATAGCCTCTTCGTTCTGCCTCTTCATTCTGCCTCTTCGTGTATTCATCTGAATGTTGAAGATTAAAACTTAATGAAAATCATGTAAATCAATTTTTATCAACATTCGTCCGAATACCGGCAGAATGCAAAAAAAAGGCTTTAGAATGATAAAAAAAATGGTGAAAAATTGGAAGGAAAACCCAAAAAGTTAAAAAAATGTGAATAAGAAATAAACGTGTACAAATTGTTTCAAAGAAATTTTTAGAGAAATAAATGTTGTAATAATTGGAAATAAAATTTTGACAGAAGACCAGAGGCGTAACAAAAAGTAATAAACGACGGTAAAGATGTGAAAGATAGAATGGTGGGTGCATATTTGGTAACTCTTTTCCTTTGTTTTTCTTTTTGTTGTTTTGCAGAATATTTTAGAGACAGTATTTACATTAAAATCTAAAGTGTTTTCCGGGCTTTGAAGCCGTGGTCCAATGAAATATTTTCCTGACGTTTCGTCTATAGCTGCGGCAGATATTATCAAAGGCGATGAAGCAATGGACGAAGTGAAGTATGTCGTAGAACTCGCTTCCAGTCTGCATTTAGAAACGTAATTTCCTTCTTTCTGTTGAAACTGATATCATGTATAAAGATCTCAATGGCCTCTCTCGTTAGTCTCGGATAGAAACGCTGCGATTGATATAAGATATCCAAGTCGTTGAAAAGGATGTCGTGACCTTCGGAGAGATTGTGCTCTGCTACTGCTGACTCCTGTGTTTGTCCCAGCCTGCAACTCCTCTTGTGTTCAGTAATCTGTGGACACTGCGTTTTGTGTTGCCAATGTATACTGAATCACAGCTACATGGAACTGGTAAACGCCGGGTGCCGATAGGGGATCTTTGCAGTCTTCGGCCGATCTCAAGCTCTGTTGTATTGTTCGAGTGGGTCTGTGGCTCGGTATACATTGGCAACACAAAACGCAGTATCAACACGAGGATTTCAGATTACAAGAAGAGTTGCGGACTAGTACAAACACAAGAGTCAGCAGTAGCAGAGCATGCTCTCTCCGAAGGTCAAGACATCCTTTTCAGCGAGGTGGATATATTATATCAATCGCAGCGTTTCTAACCGAGACTAACGAGAGAGGCTATTGAGATCTTTAAACACGACAACAATTTCAACGGGAAGGAGGAAATTACATTTATAAATGCAGTGTGGAAGCCAGTTCTGCGACATACTGCAAGTGCGCCGAAACCCCGCACCACCACTGCCCCCTACCACAGTCCCTCCACTGCAGGGCGAAGGCGGAGGAATAAATACCACGGAGTTCCCACAGTCGAATCAGTCAACGTCGGGAAGCACGGGAGATCATTTCACAAATTGTCTCATTGCCTTTGATAATGTTTGCCGCAGCTGTAGACGAAACGTCATGAAGAAATTCCATTAGACCACGGCCTCAAAGCCCGGAAAATACTTTAGATTGCAATGTAACTCTTTCTGAAATTTCCAGGTAAACAACAAAAACAAAAGCGAAGGAAAAGAGTTACCAAATATGTACCCACTATTCCACTTTTCACATCTTTACCATTATCAGGAAGAACTTCCATTGGACCACGGCTTCGTGACTTCGCAGGCTTTAAGCCGTGAACTCATGGTCTCCAATTTGTCTACCAGCCAACGCTGCACTGATGAGGGGTAGACCCCGAAACTCTTACTCTTTACAATTTCTTCTGGTTCCGATAATCTGCGAGGTACAGAGCAATATGGGCTACTTCTCGAACTGAGAGCCATCTGTCATGCAATATTGGATCTAAAATACGCTGGTGGATGTCGCCTGCTCCTGCTCTGTACATCATCTCACCGCTCTTACCTGGATTTTTGGCTTTAAGCCGCAAACTCCGGTCTCCAGTTTGTCGACCAGCCAAATCTGCACTGATGACCCCGAAACTTGTATGTAGACGGGTTGCTCGACAAATTTTTTACCACCTACTCTTTACACTTTAGATTGTATTTTAGCTCTTATTTTACCAAAAGCTCGCTAAAACATTCTTTTATACTTTTTTCCCTATTTCTTTATCTTTCTTATGTTTTTAGTTTTTTTCAACTTAAAACAAATAAAATACGGATGATAATTAAATATGAGAATACAACAAATGAATCGTCTTATCGCCTTTATACGTATTTTGGGCAAAAATGCGTCGCGTCTCGAACTGCAAATTAAGTCCCGTCTATCGTCGTCTACTCGTCGTAATCTGCTTTTTTATAAACCGAAAAGATTAAACAAATCTTGAATACTCTATTCTCCGAATATAAGAACTCGATAGAAACAAGGCGTTATGCTGACGCTCGAGTTGCTAAAACAAAAAGCTCTTTCAAATCTCATAACCGGAGCGGCATTCTCTTTTTTCGAATAATACGATATAATGATTTAATAGTTTCTACGGATAAGAAAAAATAACACTGAAAGCTTGCAGTTGCGAGGACCTAAAATATGGATTCCCACATTCGGCCATCCGACTACGTATCCGACCCGGATTCGTCATCACTCGGCAACCATGGTTTCATAAACTCTGAGCACGTCGACGTTTTGTTCGGTTTTTCATGAAATTATATCTTCACGTCTGTAGCATCATACTTCTGAAATATTCTGTAGCGTATTTCTGCTTCTGAAAAATATTTGTAAAACCCAAATTTTAAAGTCGGGTTAAAATGGAAAATGTCAGGAATTTCAATCATTAAGATTGTGGAGGCGGTCTTTGCTTCTATATGATTTATTTGGTAATATTTTAATTAAAGATTTAGAAGTCAATAACATTAATAAGTAATAAAAATAAAAAGAAAATACAAAAAAAAAGAAAGAACAAAATAAAATAGATAAGACACGACGAACCGAGTATTGTGCAGGACCAGAACCGCAAGCCAGGTGAAATGCATCTGAAATAAAAGTAAAAGGGTGTTGAGTTACCCTGCTCAATGTTATATTGCTAATTATTGAGAAATATTCATCAATTAATATGAGTTGATTGAGATATTTCATTAAATAAAAGAAAAATAGAATAACCATGATAAAACAAGGTTAACTCAGTGAGAAAACTCACATCTTTAACAAATAGAATTTAACATGATGCTTGACTTTTAGTTATTGAGACATATTTATCAATTAATATTAGATGACAGATGTTTCATTAGATAAAGGAAAAATAGAATAACCATGATTAAAGCAAGGTAAACTCAGTGAGAAAACTCACATCTTCAACAAATAGAATTTAGCATGATGCCTGACTTCTAAATATTCAGAAATATTCATCAATTAATATGAGTGGATTGAGATATTTTAATTAAATAAAAGAAAGTTAGAATAACCGTGATAACACAAGGTTAACTCAGTGAGAAAACTCACATCTTCAACAAATAGAATTTAACATGATGCCTGACTTCTAAATATTCAGAAATATTCATCAATTAATATGAGTGGATTGAGGTATTTTAATTAAATAAAAGAAAGTTAGAATAACCGTGATAACACAAGGTTAACTCAGTGAGAAAACTCACATCTTCAACAAATAGAATTTAACATGATGCCTGACTTCTAAATATTCAGAAATATTCATCAATTAATATGAGTGGATTGAGGTATTTTAATTAAATAAAAGAAAGTTAGAATAACCGTGATAACACAAGGTTAACTCAGTGAGAAAACTCACATCTTCAACATCATGTCAATCACATCAGAATTTAACATGATGCCTGACTTTTAATTATTCAGAAATATTCATCAATTAATATGAGATGATTGAGACATTTCATTAAATAAAAGAAAAATAGAATAACCATGATAAAACAAGGTTAACTCAGTGAAAAAACTCACCTATTCAAGAGAACTCGAGCACAAAACAACACCACAACCGCACAGTTTAGTAAACATTACAATAATAACCGATTCTAAATATTTCTTTAAAGCATAAGCCAAAAAACCAATCTACGCAATCGATCCAGGCTAAATTCCCAGGACGAGGGTAGAAATCATAAGTGCCTACATGGTCACTTGACATATTTATTACCAGTTAAAATAACAAAACCCTCAAGACATCGGGTTCTGCTTAAATTTCGGTTCTTAGAAACGCTTATTACGGGCGTTGGGGAGTGTTGTGCCGAAATATTATATTACAACAAAAATGTGGTTCTTACACGACATCATACCGTTCATTGTTTTTAACATTAACCACTTCATATGGTCCCAAGAATTTCCTACACACTTTAAGCCCGGCACCAAATTGAGTTCTTTTAACAGCTACAAGATCACCGACTTTATACTTCTTTGGTTTTTTTCGTCTCAAATTATATCCCTTCTTGAACTTTTATCAACTGTTCTCTTCATCGTTTCCTCGGCATCTCTCTTTCTTCACTATGTTGTATTTGAGCTTCCTCTTCTATTATCTCTCTCAAGAGAAGATCCTCTTTACACTTTATTCGTACTCCGGTCAACACTTCAAATGGAGTCGTATTGATGCTACGTTGATAAGTGGAGTTTAATGCTCTCTGAACCCGGTCCACATATTTATACCATTTTGCAGGATCATCAAGACTAAGTTTCGTCAAGGCTGGAATCACCGTTCAATGGATTCGCTTGTTGTATGGATTGGATGTTGTATTTGCTCCTGTTGGCAATAATCACCAAACTCTTTTGCTGTAAACGCTGTTCCCGTATCAGTGATTTCCAAAAGTCTTTTGCTGCTTAACAAAGCAATTGATGGTCTCTTTAGCAGTAGTGCTCTTTGTAGGGTAAAGCCATGTAAACTTTCTAAAGTCGTCTATTATAGCAAGGATATACTGATAATTTTTATTGGTAGATGGGATAGGTCCTACGTGATCAGCATGATATGTATGTAAGGGTCCTTCTTGTTTAGGAATACGATGTAGAAACCCTTCTCTTTTACCTTCTTTTCGGCTTCCTATAATGCATGGTATACAATTAGCTATTACATTTCTTATTTTCTCTGCCATCTTCAAAATTCTTGCGTCTTTTTTTCGGCAAAATGCCCATTCTCATGTGTTCTTTTTATAACATCTCGTTGCATTTGTTTTGGCACTACAAGCAGTTCGTTGCCATTGTCTTATTTGTATAAAATGTCATGTTTTAATAAATAATTGTCGTGCTCCTGGCCAGCCTGTAATAGCTTATGGATGGTCTTAACTTGTTTGTCAGTTTGTTGGGCTGCCTTAATCCTCTTCAAAAATCCATTTTCTTCCAATAAAACAGCAATCATCGGATATCTATTGAGGGCGTCAACATGTGGTAGTCTACTTCCCGATCGATGCTCAATCTCGTATATTCTTCCAATAGTAAAGTCCATCGAGCTACTCTTTTTGCCAGATCACGTTTAGACATGGTCTTTTGAAACGCAGCACAATCGGTAACTATCTTAAATTTTGATCCCAGCAGATAAGTCCTAAACTTTTTTACAGCATTTATCACAGCCAGCACTTCCAATTCATATGAAGTATACTTCTCCTCAGCCGTCTTTTTGCTATAAAAGTAAACAGGATGTAATTTTGAGTCTTCACTACACATTTGCAATAGACAAGCTCCGTAGCCATATTTGCTTGCATCAGTATGCAGTTCCGTCGGGACATTCCTCTGAAATATATGTAGCACTGGATATCGGGTAAGGAGATCTTTTAGTTTTTGAAAAGCTAATCGTTTATCGTCTCCAAACTCAAAATCTGAATTCTTTTTTAACTTATCACTGAGAGGTTTTGCAATAATCGAATATCCTTCAACGAATTTACGAAAATATCCAGTCAATACCAAGAATGACTGAAGTTGCTTGAATGTAGTAGGTTCCGCAAAGTTCTTAATAGCTTTGGTTTTCTCATCTGATGGTTGGTTAGTCCCTCCTTTAATGACGTAACCCAAAAAATTCATTACTTGCTTCAAAAAATGACATTTACTTTTCTTAAATTCCAACCCATACTCTCGTGCAAGATTTAGTACTAACTTAAGCTTTTCTAAACCTTCTTCGCAGGTTTGACTTGGAATGATTAGGTCATCCATATAATAAATAACAACATTATTCAAAATTAACGGTCTAAAAATGTGATTAATAAATCTCTGAAATACACTAGGACTATTGCACAGACCGAAAGGGCACTTTAAAAATTCATACTGTCCGGTGGGTGTTACAAACCAAGTATACTTTACACTATTTTCGTCCATGTCGACATGAAAAAATCCGTTTTTCAAATCAAGTGTCGTGAAAAACTTTGCACCGTCCAGTTTATCCAAAACATCTTCAATAAGAGGCATGACAAATCTGTCCTTTACAATATTTTGGTTCAGTCTTCTGTAATCACAGCACATGCGCATTCCTCCATCTTTTTTAGAAACCAAAACGATCGGACTTGTGAATTCTGAGGAGCTTTCCCTGATGGTGCCGTCTCTTAACCATTCATTTATTTGACGGTCGACTTCTTTTTGTTCCAAAACTGATAAGCGCCTTGTTCGCTGGTAAACTGGTTCTTCATTTTTCAGAATTAACTTCATTTTTATATCAGTCGACTTGGTTTTGGTGGGTACATAATTTTTAATTAACTCACTTACGGTATTCCTAATAACTGGTACTTTTATATGTGAAACATCTGGTTCATCGGTAGATATACTCTGTTCATTTATGGAAATTTCCAAAAATTTGTCAAGTTCGGAACATTCGTCTTTTTAGTCACAGTGATATTTTCATCTTTAATGAAAATTTTAGCTAATCCCAATAAGTTATTTCCAATAATAGCTTCAAAGTTGCACGCCTCCATTGGTAATACATGGAACAGCAAATTAAATCTATCATCTTCAATTGTAATGTCGGCCTTAAAAGATCCTAATGTTTGTACTTGTGAACATCCTATACCACTGACAGTGATGGACTGTGTAGTTAGAGGATAACTTCTGAAATGTCTTCTATAAACATCTTCTCGGATAATGCTTATGTCAATTCCTGTATCAAATAGAGCTGCGACATCATTCTCAGCAAAATGCAAAGTCAAATATCTTTTGCCATAATCCTTAAATTTGCTGACGTCTGAAAGTACTTGATTAAAAGATTTGGTTTCCTGTCCCGCTAAACTTGCCTTGGGACAATTTTTTGAAACATGTCCAAACTCATTGCAGTTGAAACATTTAGTTCCCCGGCGTTTGTCAGGACAATCTAATGATTTGTGATCTTTTGATCCACAATTGAAACAATTTGGGGATTTCTCTTTTATATATGTTTTACTTCTCACTATATCTCCTGAGTTTTTATCAGCTTTGTCACCTCTATGACCTGATCTAAAAGGATTATTCAACAAAGGGTCGTTTTTCTTAATAATGCTTTCATAAAGCTTGACCTTTTCTTTCAAATCCTTAAAAGTCTTGGCTCCATATAAAATCACTTTATTAGCTGAAGCGTCCTGAATACCATCTATGATATAGTTAATCACCACTTCTGGTTCAATATTTCCTCGAGACCCTATTTCTCTCATTGTTCTGACATGCTCCTGTACTCCTTCATTCGCCTTCTTCTTTCTGTTCATCAAAACCTTATGGATTTGGGCACTACTTACTTTAACTTCAAATTCTTCTATCAATTTCTGTCTCAACATTTTCCACGTAGTAATACCACGCTCTGATTGGATGTAGAGTTTTGCCAAACCCGTCAAAGATCTTTTCGCGAAAATCAACTTTTGAAGATCATTCCATTTTAAAAGATTGGCTGTCTCTTCAAAGTCATCAATTCATCGAATTCGGGCGGCCACACTTTGTCGTCTTCAGAGTTACCCGTTTGGGTCCGTTTTATACCCGCAACATCCAACGTCGTCGTCTTTGCGTTAGTGCCTAATTTATTTCTTACAGGACACTAACATTTAATTTACTCGTCTATTATCATATGTACTGTATAAATTAAACTTTCTTTGCGTCTTCCAGCATCCCTAATCGATCCCGGACAGGCCCCCAAAATGTAGGCTTTTTTTATGTTGTCTAGGGAATAAAACACTTCCGGTCCGGCGATATTGATATAACTTGATGTAAGGATGTATTGAACACAAAGAAAATACACTGCAGAAATGAATAAAATACGGATGATTATTAAATATGAGCATACAACAAATAAATCGTCTTATCGGCTTTATACTTATTTTGGGCAAAAATGCGTTGCGTCTCGAATTGCATATTAAGCCCCGTTTTTCGTCGTCTACTCGTCGTTGTAATCTGCTTTTTTATAAACCGAAAAGCTTAAACAAACCTTGAATACTCTATTCTCCGAATATAAGAACTCGATAGAAACAAGGCGTTATGCTGACGCTCGAGTTGCTAAAACAAAAAGCTCTTTCAAATCTCATAACCGGAGCGGCATTCTCTTTTTTCGAATAATACGATATAATGATTTAATAGTTTCTACTGTAAAACCTATAATTTTTACTTAAGTATTTTTTTATATATATTTCAATATTTTTCTATTTTTATAAACTTAATTACTACTTTTATATTCCCATTAATTCGCTTATAATCAATATACAACTTTTGCTTACTCTAGCTGTTTTAATAACCTAATTCAGTCAGGCCTACGTCTCAAGATAATTAAATACTGGTTAAAGTGAAATGGTAAAACTGGAGACCAAAGTCGATAAGAGGAAGAAGGGACACATGCCTAGAATACAGGGGGGGCTCTGGAATGTAGGAGGGAAGAGAGGGTGAATGTTGGATGTGTGCGAGATTGAGGGAAAAAGAGGAGAATGGTGCCGGCATCGAAAGGGAGTGGTTCCGTGAAAGTAGCGGTGTGTGATAAGTAGTTGGGGGCCCAACCGAAGGGGGGTGTTAAGTTGGTAAGACCTAGGCAAAGTTGTTTTTGTTGTTGATAATGTATATGCATATACTGATGAGGAAAAACCCCGGCGACACCCCGAGGGGTGGGGATAGTACTATGCTTCTGGGGTTGCCGATACATAAGAGTTTTGGGGGTATCTCTTATGCTCCCCAGTCGACACTAGCGGGTATGTAGTGTCAGCCTGATGACCGTACCTGCTGGTTAGAGATACTCACTGCTTAGCGGCTTCTGAGTTCTCGGGTGCGAGCCTCAACTCGTTTACTAATCAATTTTAGGGGGGCACTAGCTAGTTGTCGAAGATCAGAAGGTATCATTAGTAACATCAGATGTTTTATATTGAGAGCATTTATATTATTTATTTTTACATTTTCCCTGGTCCATGTTACGAGGGTATATTAGTACTAGATGGTACATGGACTGATAGAGTTAGTAGGGCAAGAGAGGCCCGACGCGGGGGTGCTTCGGACCCCCTGTGAGTAGTATGATTTATTGCTATTTTGATGCAGAACAGTAACTGTTTCATTATTTTCATGTGCATATTCCCGAGCCTTCTCTATCGACGTCTCTATTTGAATTATACTAAAACCACCGATTGATGGCATCGTTATGACCCACAGAAGCATCAAAAAGTAAGTTTATCGTGTTTGTTATGATTTTTATTGAAATCACTTGCTGTTTATACTATTGATCGGTCACATGCTCCCGGGCTAAAATAGCCAGAAAAGACCGAACTTTACATTCAGGTGTGGGGTCAAGCGATCAATTCAATCAGGTGGTAAGAAAATTAAAAAGTTTTGCCGTTTTGGTAAGCCTTGTATTAAAACAAAGACACATCCAGATGGTTTCATAGTCGAACGTTCTTGATACGAAAATGTGCATTTTTAAAAAGGACCCAAAACTATTTCTTGGGAATCGCCAGGAAAAAGGGGATTAGGCCACTTGAAAAGGTCGACCAGGCAAATTTTTTGGCCCCGTGTGAAGCGTGAGCTTTAGCCTTCAGCTAATTAATTGGTTTACGGTTGTTGTATTTAGTCAAGACTGTATACGGTGCGCAGTTTAGTATCCGTGAACATTTAATAGTTATTCTTATTTTCGGGAGGCTGAATTAATTGTGCTATGAAGACTAGGTAAGTCCTTTAATGGGATCTAATAGCGCGAATAAAATGCAGGGGTGTTAAATTCAGTAAAAAGAGAGACCCGCCCATGTCACCAAATCCGGATCGGCATTTTTATTTTTCATCATCTTCATTATTCTCATTTCTTATTTTTATCGTTTACTTTCTCACTTTAAAGGTAACAAGACAAAATATATACATTTATGTATAAAGGAAGATAGATCAGATGTTTGCACTTAAAATTATTCACCTACTAATTTTCGTTAATTTTCATTTATCTTATGCATCAAACTAATTAACGAGCAAGTTCGAATTCCTAACCAAAATTCATAATGAAACTAAGATCCATGCCGAACCTTCCTGTTTCTCTTTTGTTTTGTCTGTTTTCTTGGATGCTAACGATGTTGATAACACCTAGTGCAATGCGGGGCGGGGGGTCAAGTCACGCTATGATATTGACCTCTTTTTATTTTTCCAATTTAAGAATGGCCTCAAATCAAGAAAGCGCTGTCGCAAAAAGGGCTCGCGTAAGCACCCCTTCGGACTCGTCTTCTTCCACAGAGGCAGGTGCATCCAGTTCAATGACGGATGAAGCAGGGCCGGACTCGATGATCGCGGTAATGAGGGACTTTGTTAAAGCCCTTGAATCCCAAAATAAATCCACAAAATCAAAAATAATTCTTTATCCGAGTGACAATACTGTGCCTAAATTTGACCCTGAAGATCACAACAATTCGATAGGGCAATGGTGCCGTCGCATTGACGAATTAGCGCGTTTGTATTCGTGGGATGATGGAGCGACAGTGTACCACGCAATTTCCAGACTTAACGGCTTAGCTAGCGCATGGTACGGTAGTTTGGAGACCATTGACTACACATGGGAGCAATGGAAGGAAAAACTGACAGCCGCGTTCCCATCAAAGCGAGATTACGCTGGTTATTTGCGAGAAATGATGGATAGAAGAAAAACCGCCAATGAGACCTACCTGGCGTATTACTATGAGAAATTAGTTCTGATTAACAGGAGTCGCATTTATGGGACTGACGCAGTCTCCTGTTTGCTCGATGGCATTTCTGATCCGATAGTGAGCTCTGCTGCAAGGGCTAGCGACTACCAAACCTGTGAGGCTCTACTAACGTTCTTACGAACTTGCGACGTATCAGGAGCTAGAAGATCGCTTGAAGAAATAGATTCCCCCCGGAGGTGTATCTGACGACTCTTCATCGGGTGATAGTGCGGAAGACAATCCACCCTTACTAAACGATTCGGAATGAGACGCGGGGTCGCGTCTCGGTTATCAGGTTGGCCGAGTGTAAAACCTATAATTTTTACTTAAGTATTTTTTTATATATATTTCAATATTTTTCTATTTTTATAAACTTAATTACTACTTTTATATTCCCATTAATTCGCTTATAATCAATATACAACTTTTGCTTACTCTAGCTGTTTTAATAACCTAATTCAGTCAGGCCTACGTCTCAAGATAATTAAATACTGGTTAAAGTGAAATGGTAAAACTGGAGACCAAAGTCGATAAGAGGAAGAAGGGACACATGCCTAGAATACAGGGGGGGCTCTGGAATGTAGGAGGGAAGAGAGGGTGAATGTTGGATGTGTGCGAGATTGAGGGAAAAAGAGGAGAATGGTGCCGGCATCGAAAGGGAGTGGTTCCGTGAAAGTAGCGGTGTGTGATAAGTAGTTGGGGGCCCAACCGAAGGGGGGTGTTAAGTTGGTAAGACCTAGGCAAAGTTGTTTTTGTTGTTGATAATGTATATGCATATACTGATGAGGAAAAACCCCGGCGACACCCCGAGGGGTGGGGATAGTACTATGCTTCTGGGGTTGCCGATACATAAGAGTTTTGGGGGTATCTCTTATGCTCCCCAGTCGACACTAGCGGGTATGTAGTGTCAGCCTGATGACCGTACCTGCTGGTTAGAGATACTCACTGCTTAGCGGCTTCTGAGTTCTCGGGTGCGAGCCTCAACTCGTTTACTAATCAATTTTAGGGGGGCACTAGCTAGTTGTCGAAGATCAGAAGGTATCATTAGTAACATCAGATGTTTTATATTGAGAGCATTTATATTATTTATTTTTACATTTTCCCTGGTCCATGTTACGAGGGTATATTAGTACTAGATGGTACATGGACTGATAGAGTTAGTAGGGCAAGAGAGGCCCGACGCGGGGGTGCTTCGGACCCCCTGTGAGTAGTATGATTTATTGCTATTTTGATGCAGAACAGTAACTGTTTCATTATTTTCATGTGCATATTCCCGAGCCTTCTCTATCGACGTCTCTATTTGAATTATACTAAAACCACCGATTGATGGCATCGTTATGACCCACAGAAGCATCAAAAAGTAAGTTTATCGTGTTTGTTATGATTTTTATTGAAATCACTTGCTGTTTATACTATTGATCGGTCACATGCTCCCGGGCTAAAATAGCCAGAAAAGACCGAACTTTACACTACGGATAAGAAAACATAACACTGAAAGCTTGCAGTTGCGAGGACCTAAAATATGGATTCCCACATTTATAATATGTTTTTCTTAATTTATTTAACGTTTTTATTGCTCTTTTTGCATAGTCATGGACTTTCTAATGTACGTCCAACTTTTTAAAAATTCATCAATTCATGTCGGTTTTTCTTGTTACATTTGTAAGAAGTACTAATTTCACAGTAAAATTATATTCCAATATTCAAACAAAAATCAAGCTTTTAAAAGAAAGAAAGAAAGGCCAATGTTATCTTCGACATTGTGCTGAAGAGCCATAAGTGTTTGTTGATGTTAGCTGGAAAATGCAACTCGACCATTTATCTAATTTATGAGTTTATAAGGGCGAGAATCGCCTATCGACTTTCTCAGAACATTAAAAATAACGAGAGGGCTCTTTACCTAAACCAAGAACCACACCAACAGTTTTGTTGCGACAGTTAGTGAAGCTTGTGTGTGTTCTTTTGTACCTGATTCCATATTTGAAGTAATTAGGTGAGTTTAGCTCACAGAGTAACTAATTTTGGCTAATTTATTATTTCACTTAATTATGCACAATATTCTATAATTTCTCAATTAATTATTGCTATAAATATTGCAATAGTTTGTCATAAAGATAGTCAGTAAATGACTGACAGATAATCTATATAATCTTTTGATAAAGTTGACAATTTGACTCCTTTGTTTGAGTGTGTCGCGAGTTGACCCTTCACACTGCTAGTGTTAAAGAGTGGGTACTTCGTTGACCCTTAGTACCTTAGTGCGCGCAATTTGACTATTTACCATGGTAAAACTCTAGCTAGCTTTCTTCTGGTGAGGTATTTCGCGAGTTGACCCTTAATACCAGTGTGACCCAGAAGTGTTTTGTTATGTCTCAGTTATGAGCATGTTATGAGTCTTTAAAGTTGTAAAGATAACAGCAGTCTATAGGAATGCTATGTCAGACATTAACATGTCCTCCATTTTCTGATAAATCTTTCTGCTCTCATTTTCTGATCCTCGCAAATGGGGATAATTCAATAGCATTTTAATGTTAATCTCTTAATTGCTGAATTAGTTGCTCAGGTACGTTTTATTCACTTACAGACGTGTCATCCCGATCATAGACCTACAGGCGCCCATTGTTGACAAATAGTCGTGTTTTATCTTGTGTAAGTTGTTTTAGATAACTTTTAGTGCTGTTTAATCATTTTATATATTTTCTTAAATATATTGTAAAATGTTGTTTTACCACTTAAGTCATCCGACCGACAGCACAAATATTCCTTAACTCTACACATTTGTGGTCATTGATCATCAATTTAAACTGCCTTGTATGTCTTTTATTTACTTGAATATGAATTATTTCCGTTTTACTCTCCTTGAACAGAAACAAACCTATTTAGCAAAGTTCAGATTCTTATTTTCGTTGCTTCAAAAGATTTTCCAATCTTTTTTTCTTTCAGTTTCTTTATTGTCGTTAAATTGACAATCTATCAATGTTAATCTAGTAAAAATCCTCTCCATTAGATCGCGAGCATCTTGAACTTTGCTGACCAATAAACTTTTTGCCTTTTTTAAATATCTTGCTTCAACGCCGAATGAGAATGACCAGAAAACAAATTGACTAAATATTTGTATACAAAAACATTGTTTTCTTGCTTTTTAGAGGTCTTTTAATACTTTTTCTTTGATATTTTTTTTTATAGATTCATTTGCTGCATGAATATCTTTTTGCTATTTTGTGGTTGTTTTTGTGCACTAACTGTCATTTTTCTATTGTTTTTAACTTTCTCTAAGCATTTTCGTTCAACTAATTCCCTTCTATCCAAATATTTGTTTGTTTTTTCGGGGGACTACATTGAAGACCATCGTTTTCAGTGAGGCACAATCCTTTTTGCATTAGTATTAGCACAAATCCCACAAAGCTTCTAATATCATGTTGATTCTTAGGGATTGGCCAATTTGCTACAGCATCAGTTTTCTTTAGGTTAGTTTTGATACTCCTACCCCTCGAAGATAATAATTTCTTAGGTACTGTATGGTATTTTCATAGATACCGAAGGGGCCTTTGATAATGCACCTACCGACTCCTTCCTCAGCGTCAGTAAAACGACAAGGATCGAACCAACAATAACCAACTGAATTCGCAACATGTTTGAATCCAGACTGATTACTACATCATTAAATGATGACACTATCAGATTCACAACAGCGAGAGGTTGTCCACAGGGCGGAGTCCTTTCACCACTTTTGTGGTCCCTACTAGTGGACGACCTTCTGTCTACTTTCGAACTATGGGGAGTCGAGGTCCAAGCAGACGTGAACGACATCGTTATCCTTATAAAAAACCAACCATTGCCAACAAATCTCAAGCACGTTGCAAGAGGTGCTGATGTTGTACACAGCTGGTGTTCAAAGGAAAACCTAGCAATAAACCCTAGAAAAACGGTGATTGTGCCATTTACCCGAAGGAAGAGGCTCAGAGAACAAAAATCCCGTTGACCAACGAAGTAAAATTTCTACGAGTCATCCTGGACAAATCACTCACATGGACCCCACATGTGACTCGTACCGTTAGGAGGGCACAGCTGTCCCTTTGGTCGTGCAAGAACATGTGCGGCAAATCATGGGGGATGGGACGACCGCAACAAACTATGTGGCTATACGTGACGGTAATAAGACCGATACATGATTGATGAATGGCATCAAAACGTACATTGGACACTCGCTACGTCGTCAGGGTTCACTCACGGGCAGACTGGGACGAACGAGGCGAAGATCTACAACTGGCAAGAAGTACCTGGTACACGGACGGATCCAAAACCGATGAAGGAGCTGGCTTCGGAGTGTAGAGGAGATCGGATGGCATCTGCATAGCAGAGAGCCAGGGCCGATTCTCCACAGTATTTCAGGCAGAGATACATGCCATTGAAATGTGTGCCCGACACCTATTATAGGAAGGAGGACACAATAGATCAATAAAGATCTGCTCGGATTGGGCAGCGCTTCCTAGCACTTATCTCTTTGCACTGCAATTCCAAAACTGTTTGGAACTGCTACAGGACTCTGAACAACCTAGCGCAGGAGAACAGCGTCACAGTGGTGTGGATCCCGGCCCATCGTGGTCATAAAGACAATGAGAGGGCCGCCTCTCTAGCTAGAAGGGCGGCGGGCTCTCCATTCGTAGGTCCGGAGCCGGCACTGGGAGTTCCATACTCTCTGGTCAAGGCTGAACTCCAGAAATGGAGCAATGCCAAGTCCCAGGACTGGTGCATGGGAGAACCTACCCGAATTATCACACTCCAAAAAATGTATCTCGAGAACAGGGATTGCAAAACCCCAAACATTCCTCAGACTAAATAGGAGACAAATCAGAGTGCCCACTGCATTGTACACAGGACATATCTCACATGCACAGACTCGGTCTGTCCGAAGAGACGGAGTGTCGGCTGTGCTTGGAGGACGACGACACAGTTGAGCACGTCCTATGTGACTCCCCAGCTATTGCCAGATCGAGATACTCACTGTTCGGAAACACGATCATTGAACCTCACGATGCAAATGCAGTGTCACCCGAGAGACTCATCGGAATAATTTGGGGGTCTGGGCATAATGGGTGACAACTAGTGGAGCAAGCAGAGGCAAATCTTGCTGGTAACACTTCGAGTGAGCCACAATAGACTGCAGGTCGCAGTGGAGGACTGTATAAGTCCACTCACATTGAATACAATACAAATAGGTACTGTATGGAACCAAAAATAAATTAAAATTTCCGGTATGAAGCGTTCTGAGGCGCAATTTTTTACTCTTGAGGAGGAAAGGAGATGACGCCCCACCATCATCAGTCGCTCAGACTCCGTTCTATGTTAATCCATGCTATGGTACCAAATTGTAAATGCCATAGTTCAATTATTCGTGTTCCTCCATTCTGTGGAAAAAAGTCAATCAAAACTTTCACTGAAATTCAGTAGCAACTCTCAAAAGCATTCCGCAGACATTTCACTGACCACCGCCGTTTCCGAGCTTGTCGGGGGCTCCGGAAGTAGCTTATTTTCCGGCCTATGCCCGGAATTTAAAGCGGTTTCGAGTTTATATGACTGGTCCTTTGTTTTCGTATTCAGATTCAGACTCAGCAACGAAACTTTTGCGTCCTTTCATATTCGGTCCCCATAAATCACCGATCAGATTTGAATGCGACCGCACCCATACACGTCACGACCCATCGTCTACCTGACGGTCCATTTTTGCACAAAATGTGTCTTTTTGCTTCGCCCCCGGACGTCAATCACGGGGGGTTACGTTTCTTGGAAAAACCATCTTACACGTGGGAATCCGCCATCAAAGATGTGGACATTTCTCATTCGGTGCGGGCTTAAGACCCGTTAAACGACAATAACGAGCAGAAAATTTGCGAACTCCGTTTTGTTATTTGAAGCTTTTAATTAAACTTTATAAGAGTTTAAGTGGGTCTTTAGTGTGCCGTTTTCGCGTGCGGAAATTGAATTTGGAAACAGACTAGACGATATTTAAGGACTTAACAAGGGCCTTAAAAACTCTAGAGCAGGTTTAGCTGGCACGTTTAAGTCTAATGGGGTCATAAGCTTGGGGCCTTTACGGGTGCTTGACGTAGATTTTCCTATTTCTGGGCTACGCCGTAATGACTATAGGACAGGCGAAAGTGCGTGACGACGCAAGGCTTTGCATGGCAACCACCAACAATTTTTATTTACATGTATGAACACAATGTGGCTTTAGTAGTGTGACCAAACCTTCAATTTCCAAGTGTTTTTTTGTGTTCTTGAAACTTATGTTCTCGTCAATGCTGCATATTAACTTCAAAAGAGTAGAATAAAAAAAACAATTAATAAAACAAATCTGAGCGCTTAAGAACAAAAACACACACACAAGAGAGGATAACGCACACTAAATCCTAACGACTTCAAAAAAATAATAATATAAGGTGATAAAACCACACCACATAACATAAGATAAATGAAATTCCGCCCCATCTTGAAAACCGGTCTATCCATTAACGCATTCCGTGTTTTAATGATACTTTATCCCTTTCCAGCCTCAAATTACCGTCTTAAGTGTCATGGATTCAAATTTATAGCCCTCCGCACGACATAAAAAAAATATTAAATAACAATGTTGGAGGGAAAATGCAAATTAAATTCCCTTGGTTGTTCTTGACGCTACAGAGGGATGACACATGGGCTTTAGGGGTGGGTTTTTTAAACGAATATTATTTACCCACTAACCAGGTTTTGACTCAAAAAGGGCTCTTTTCTT
The DNA here is from genome assembly GCA_951812265.1 of Taphrorychus bicolor. NCBI lineage: Eukaryota > Metazoa > Arthropoda > Insecta > Coleoptera > Curculionidae > Taphrorychus > Taphrorychus bicolor. The sequence goes on from OX638302.1 coordinate 18,246,767, forward strand.
AATTTTTAAATCAATTATTTCGACGAAGTCGCTCAGGTGGTTACAAAGAAAAAACTCGAAGGGTTTGCGCTTGGTGTTTTGTGAAAGACGATTGTAATTTACATTTTTCTTTTATCCCACAATTTATGTGTCAACGATGATAATAAATTCGGCTTCTGGCAAGCAAAAAGTGAGTTTACGCTTTTAAAAGAAGGTGAAATATGGGCAAATCCGGACAGAACAGCCGGAATACTTTACTTTTTAAGAGGCTCATCGCTCTAGCAAAGTGTATTAATACTGTTTTTCCATGAGTTAGATATACTCTTTTTGACCATATATTTTGTCAAACTTTAATAATATTACACGCAGTTTAGCGAGTAAATTTTCTCTGTACAAAGAGACGTAAAATCGTTTTTTTGGAATTATTACTTCCTTCTTGCATGTCTTGAACATGACTCTTTGGCAGTGTTGCCAGGTCTGGTAAAATAAAGTATAGTGATGAATAAAGTGGACAACTTTAAAAAAAAACAATTCTGGTGATTTTTTAAATAAATCGGTTGCTTTTTTCAATTTTTTACAGTCATATTAGCTTCTAGTAACTTACACTCCTTCTCACCTGTAACAATTTCGATTTTGTCTTTTTTTCCATTATTCTTGATAAGATTTGTTTTTTTTTTATATACCTTCCTCTAGAACTGTGGCCTTCTGTACTTCTTTGGGAAGCTTTTCAAAAGCTCTCTTCCACAGTGGCCATGGTTTGAGGTTTTTTCACTTCTACCTCTCCATTTATCTTCCTCGTTCGTCTTCCTCATTTTAATAATTACTCTCCTCTTCGCAATCTGTTCTTTAGCTACTTCGTGTTCAAAAACTGTTATTTCTTGAAAATTCTCGGGTAATTCTTGAATTTCGTATTCCGATTAGTCAATTTCTTCTTCAACAATAACTGTGTTAACAACTTATGCTCGTTTCTAACAATTGTGAACTTGTCTTCTTTTCCATTTTCTTTTTCTTGATAAGATTTGTTTCTTTTTTGGAAAACCTTCCTCTAGAACTATGGTCTTCTGGGAGCTCTTCAAAAGCTCTCTTCCACAGTGACCATGGTTTGAGGTTTTTTTTCCTTATACCCCTACAATTATTTTCCTTGTACTTCTTCCTCATTTTTATAATTACTCTCCTCTTCACAACTTTTTCTTTAGCTACTTCGTGTTCAAAAACATTATTTCTTGAAAATCTTCAAGTAATTCTTGAATTTCATATTCTGATTATTCAAGTTCTTCTTCAACAATAACGGTGTTAACAACTTATGCTCGTTCCTAGCAATTTCGAGTTTGTTTTTTTGTCCATTCTTCGATTTGTTTTTTTTTTGGAATAGCTTCCTCTAGAACTGTGGTTCTGTCCTTCTTCTGGAAGCTCTTCAAAAGCTCTAACCCACAGTGACCATGGTTTGAGGTTTTTTCCTTCTACTTCTACAATTATCTTCTTTGTCCTTCTTCCTCATTTTAATAACTATTCTTGTCTTCACAATATGTTCATTAGCTACTTCGTGTTCAAAAAGTTCTTCAAGTTCTTCTTCAACAATAACAATGGTAACAACTTATGCTCGTTCCTAACAATTTCGATTTTCTCGTCTTTTCCATTCTTCTTTTTCTTGATTATATTTGTTTCTTTTTTGGAAAACCTTCTTCTAGAACTGTGGTCTTCTGTCTTCTTCTCGAAGCTCTTCAAAAGCTGTCTTTCACAGTAAACATGATGTGAGTTTTTTTCCTTCTACCTCTACAATTATCTCCCTTGTTCTTCTTCCTCATTTTAATAATTACACTCCTCTTCACAACCTGTTATTTAGCTACTTCGTGTTCAAAAACTTTTATTTCTTGTAAATTCTTGGATAATTCTTGAATTTCATAATCCGATTCTTCAGGTTCTTCTTCAACAATGAAGTGGTAACAATTTATGCTCGTTCCTAACAATTTCGATTTGGTCTTATTTTCTGTTCTTCTTTTTCTTGATAAGATTTGTGTTTTTTTTTAATACCTTCCTCTAGAATCGTGTTCTTTTGTCTTTTGGAGGCTCTTTAAAAGCTCGCTTCCACAGTGACCAAGGCTTGAGGTTTTTCCTTCTACCTCTACAATTATCTTCCTTGTTCATCTTCCTAATTTTAATAATTACTCCCCTCTTCACAGCGTGTTCTTTAGCTACTTCGTGTTCAAAACTATTATATCCTGAAAAATCTCCGGCAATGCTTGAATTTCATATTCCGATTCTTCAACTTCTCCCTCAACAATAACTGTGGTAACAACTTATGCTCGTTCCTCTTTGGCGTCCTATTTCTTCTTTATAATTGTTTTTTTAATTACTTTCATAAGAACACTTCCTCAGGAGCTAATGGGAACTTCTTCAAAGACCACCGTTGTTTGAGGCTTTTTACTTTTTCCTCAAGGTACAAAAAACTTCTGAAAAAACTTGTTTTTATCGTCTTGATTACTGGTTTTTTGACAACTTTTTGACCACTGTTTTCAGCTACTTCTCGAAAATCGAACGAAATATCAGAACAAAGTTAATTGCGGTGTGGTGTAGTCTGCCTTCCTCTTCTACTGTAGCTTTTTTCTTATGTCAAGTTTTTCCTTATCATTTTTTTTTATTTTTTCATACTTTTTTTTATTATTATTTGAAACATTTCAGTCAGCTTCTTTTTTTTTTCATCGATCTAAATTGAACTTTTTGTTAGGTTTTCGTTCTTTTGAGTTTATTTTGAGTAAAAATTGATCTTCCTTTAACGAGACCTAGTTGGCCCAAAACTGCGCTTTTTTTAAGATTAATATTAAATTACTACTTTCTTCTTGCATGTCTTGTCCATGACTCTTTAGCAGTGTTGCCAGGTCTGGTAAAATAAAATATGGTGATGAATAAAGTGGACACCTTTAAAAAAAAGCAAATCTAGTGATTTTTTTGTCAATAAATCATAGTTTCTTCGGTTGCTTTTTTCAATTTTTTTACAGTCAAATCAGCTTCTAGTAAGTTAAACTCCTTCTCACCTGTAACAATTTCGATTTTTTCTTCTTTTCCATTCTTCTTTTTCTTGATAAGATTTATTTTTTTGGTTAATCTAGAACTGTGGTCTTCTGTACTTCTTCTCAAAGCTCTTCAAAAGCTCTCTTTCACCGTGACCATGGTTTGAGGTTTTTTCCCTTCTGCCTCTACAATTATCTTCCTTGTTCTTCTTCTTCATTTTAATTCAGAGCTTTCTTCGTTTGGTTGGTTTTTCTTTCGAGAAACTTCTTTGGTTCACGTATAGCTAAATAGTGTAACGTTTTACCATTTTGGTGCCAAATCTCCACAGGATGACGTTTTCGTGATCGTCTATCGGCGGCATATCCCCTTCGCAAATAATATGCCTGCAGTGCAGCTCTCTCGCGGAATATTTAGCTTTAGCCTTAAAAGGGCTTCATAAATATGTATCATGATTACAGTGCGCGGTAACGGGCCTAAATTATGTCGGCTATTCGGTACTACGATTTTAATTACAAATTTAATAGCGCGGATAATTGAGGCCGCTATTATTGAATATTACAACGGTCCGTGGCTGAAAAAGCCTCCTTCGAAGGCCGTTTTGTCCGTAAAAGTGCAAATCAGAACTGGACTCGCGTGTTCAGTTTAAAACTGGATTCCATACCAGCAGAAGGTCGTCGAGGCTAAAATTATCACGATTCCTTGAACATATGCATCTATTTTATTAACAAACAAAAAACGTTTTTTCAGTAGAAAATTACTAATTTAAAAAATGTGAAAAGAAGCTACTTATAAGCACGCTTTGTTATCATGTTTGGTAACTTAATTACTCGTGACATTATAATTAAAGAAATTATTAGTACTATTGCCACCCTCTGCAATGAGTTGAAATCTTAAATTAAAGAAATTATTAATATTAATAATACATAACAAAAATACTAAAGTAGTTACTGTGTAGTAGGTTTAGTTTTATTTTAATTATATTTATATTTATAGACCTCCCTTTTATAGCTCACTTGCTAGATCACCTGCCGGAAAGCAGAACAGTTTTGGTTCAAATCCGGCTGAAGGCCTACTTTTTTTTCAATTTAAATTATTCTGTCCTCTGAAGCTACTAAACATAATTTTCAAATGACCTACAGACGTTAAAATAATTATATTTTATCAAATATTGCAAAACAATTTATGCACGTAAAAAATATTTAACAAAAAATACAGTGTAAAACATGTAATAAGAATAGAGACATATAAAAAACAATAAGAAAGAAAAAAATGTAAAAGCTACAAAAGCCCAAGTTAAAACTATGTCCAAAAGAGGTAGAAAAACACATAAATTTAAAATTTAGAAACATTTTTAAAAAAAAATTTCTTTTTTGAACCAAAAGTGTTCCAATAAAAATTGATTTTTGACTCGTTAGAGAAATTTTATTTTGGGTCAAAACCGTGCTGGAAAAACCTAGAGTCGTTGATTTAAAAAACACAGGTTTGACAAAATTTCCAACTTACTTTCAATAATTTTTGTTCATTCGTCTCAAGAAAGAAAATTTCAATATTAGATCAAAATTACTTTTGAAAGAATGAAATTCCAAAAAAAGCCCAATTTAGATAAATTAAGAAAAAATTGCAAGAAAAAAAAAAGATTTCAGAAAACGTGACTAAAACATAAATTTTAAATGGAAAAGGACGAAAAGCACCAAAAGAAAAAAATCTGGAATAGGCAGAAATTGTAGAAAAATATGTTCATGAGGTGTAATATCAATCAATATGTAGGTAGATAGAAGCACGAAATTAAAATATTTGCAATTTTAAAACATAATCGTTTGAAAACTTTCTTCTTCAAGCCTTATCTAGAACACCGGAACTTCTTGTAGAAGAAGTTCACAGGAAATAGAAGAAACAGTGATAGTACCTGAAAGAGAAGTAGCTAAAAAACGGTAATCAAAAAGTTGTCAAAAAGAAACAGTAATCAAGAAATAGAAAAACGATAAAAAATATTTTTATTTATTTTATTATTTTAGTTTATTTATTAAGTTTTTTTTATATCTTGAGGAAAAAGTAAAAAGGCTCAAACCACGGTGGTCGTTGAAGAGGTTCCCAAATCATTAGAATATCCTGAGGAAGGTGTTCCTATGAAAGTAATTAAAAAACTAATTCTAAAGTAGAAATAAGACCAAACCAAAGAGGAACGAACGGAGAAGAAAGTAATTATTAAAATGACGAAGAAGAACAAAGAAGATAATTGTAGAGGTAGAAGGGAAAAAACCTCAAACCATGGGCACTGTGGAAGAGAGATTTTGGAGAAAGATATTAAAAAAAAAACAAATTTTGTGAAGTAAAAGAAGAATGGAAAAGAAGACAAAATCGAAATTGTTAGGAACGAGCGTAAGTTGTTACCACAGTTATCGCTGAAGAAGAACCTGAAAAATCGGAATATGAAATTAGGAGAAAGGATTAACAGTTTTTGAACACAAAATCGAAGTAGTTAAAGAACAGGTTGCGAAGAGGACAGTAATTATTAAAAAGAGGAAGAATAACAAGGAACATAATTGTAGAGGTAGACCTTCCAGAAAAAGTACAGAAGACCACAGTTCTAGAGGAAGATATTAAAAAAAACACAAATCTTATCAAGAAAAAGAAGAATGAAAAAGATACAAAATCGAAATTTTTAGGAACGAGTATAAGTTGTTACTACAGTTATTGTTGAAGAAGAACCTGAAAAATCGTAATATGAAATTCAAGAATTACCCGATAATTTTCAAGAAATAACAGTTTTTGAACACAAAGTAGCTAAAGAACAGGTTGCGAAGAGGAGAGTAATTATTAAAAGGATGAAGAAGAATAAGGAAGATAATTGTAGAGGTAGAAGGGAAAAAACCTCAAACCATGGACACTGTGGAAGAGAGCCTTTGAAGAGTTTCCAGAAGAAGTACAGAAGACCACAGTTCGAAAGAAAGATATTCAAAAACAAAACAAATCTTATCAAGAAAAAGAAGAATGGAAAAGAAGACAAAATCGAAATTGTTAGGAACGAGCGTAAGTTGTTACCACAGTTATTGCTGAAAAAGAACCTGAAAAATCGGAATAGGAAATTCAAGAATTACCCGAGAATTTTCAAAAAATAACAGTTTTTGAACACAAAGTAGCTAAAGAACAGGTTACCAAGAGGACAGTAATTATTGAAAAGAGGAAGAAGAACAAGGAACATAATTGTAGAGGTAGAAAGGAAAAAACCTCAACCCATGGTCACTGTGGAAGAGAACTTTTGAAAAACTTCCAGAAAAAGTACAGAAGACCACAGTTCTACAGGAAGATATTCAAAAAAAAACAAATCTTATCAAGAAAAAGAAGACAAAATCGAAATTGTTAGGAAAGAGCATAAGTTGTTACCACAGTTATTGTTGAAGAAGAACCTGAAAAATCGTAATATGAAACTCAAGAATTACCCGAGAATTTTCAAGAAATAGCAGTTTTTGAACACAAAGTAGCTAAAGAACAGGTTGCGAAGGGGAGAGTAATTATTAAAATATGGAAGAAGAACAAGGAAGATAATTGCAGAGGTAGAAGGGTAAAAACCTCAAACCATGGTCACTGTGGAAGAGAGCCCTTGAAGAGCTTCCAGTAGAAGTACAGAAGACCACAGTTCTAGAGGAAGGTACCAAAAAAAATCTTATCAAGAAAAAGAAGAATGGAAAAGGAGACAAAATCGAAATTGTTAGGAACAAGCATAAGTTGTTACCACAGTTATTGTTGAAGCAGAACTTGAAGAATCGGAATATCAAATTCAAGAAATTTTCCGCCAGGCCCAACGCTATGTTCTGTCGCAAACACCATGTTTACAGAGTTGCCAAGTGTATGGTTTTTCAAATTTTTTTTTTGTGCCTGAAATAAAACATCTCCAACGAGCCAAAAAGCGATTTTTATTGAAAAACTCTTGGTTTGGAAAATAAACCTTTTTTAGCATAGTTTTTTGACCGTTTTGGTACAAAATTAGAGATATTTTTAATTTATGTCTCTACCTACCTCTTTTGGATATGATTTTATTTCTATAATTCCTTGATGTTGCCAAGTTTCTTAGCCCGGTGCTTTCGTATTTTTTATTTTAATTTTTCTTTCTTTTTGTTCTTTTCTGCTTCATATTTTTCCATTCATTTGTAGTGTTCCGATGAATTTAATTTATAGATCAAAATTAGAGTTTTTATTGTGTTTTGTCTCGATGTTACGACCATTGTAGGTGTGCTAATCTAATTACGCGTTGTTGTCTTTAAAAGTCCAATTTATAACAAGACGCGAAACATTTTGTTATAATCGTCTTTTTATCTTTCCGGAAAGTTTCGATATTGGAAAGTTTTCCGCCGTGCCCAACTCTACGTTCTGTCGCAAACAGCATGTTTACAAATTTGCCAAGTGTATAGACTGATCCTGTTACCACTTCCAGTCTTGGCAACTACCGCCTCAAGTTTTGAGAAAGATATGGCTAATTCTGAACTTTTTTCCTCATAATTAAGTAAATGTCATGCTCAAATTATCATCAAAGTATAACAATAATTCCTGCCTCAGTATACTTAACTTAAAAAAAAGTTAAATTTGGTTGTTAACTTTTCTTGAACCTTTAAAAAATGCTTTAAATTTTGGGCTCATTATAAAGACGCGAAACATTCTGTTAGGGTTGGGCAAAACTGGAAATTTTCAGCATCGGAAAAGTTTTCGGAAACCGTACGAAAATTTCGTATTTATTGCTCGTTGAGAATTAAAGATCTAAAAAACCCTATAAATTGTCTATTTATTGTTTCCAAAGCAGTACGATGGGAACTAGTAAAAAATACATTTTGCTTTCTCTGTATCACATTTGCACTTATCCAGAAGTTACAATAAACGTTTCAATGCAAAATAATGTTAGTTTACTGTTAAAAATACTCCAATCGCGAAAATAATTCCAACTCACTGTTACTTCCTAAAACGGTTTCGGAAACATTTCCTGAGTCGTTTTTTACCTTAACGGAGAGCTTCGATAATGGGAAGTTTCCGCTTTGGAAATTTTCCGCAGTGTCCAACTCTATGTTCTGTCGCAAACAGCACGTAGCCTTAAAAAAATACGGGGGGAGGGGGCTCAAAATAGGCTTGCTAATCAAATTGTGCATTGTTGCCTTTAAAAAGTCAATTTGTAATAAAACACGAAACCTTTTGTTAGGGATGGGCAAAACTGGAAATTTTCAGAATCGGGATAGTTTTCGGAAACCTTTCGAAAGTTTTGATTTTACTTCCTGTGAGTCACAGATCAAAGAATGGGAGATTCAGAGATTTAGAAAAACCCCTGTAAATTGTCTATTTAATATTTCTAAAGCAGTAGGATGAAAACTAGTAAAAATTAATTTTGCTCTATCTCACATTTGCACGTATCCAGAAGTTACGAAAAATGTTTCAATGCCAAATAAGACGCTGCTACTTCCTGAAACGGTTTTGGAAACATTTCCTGAGTCGTTTCTTACCTTAACGGAAAGTTTGGATATTGGGAAGTTTCTGCTTTGGAAATTTTCCGCAATGCCCAACTCTACGGTCTGTCGCCAACAGCATGTAGCCCTAAAAAAATACCTTAAGTTTTGAGCTCAAAATAGGAGTGCTAACGTAATTGTGCGTGTTGCTTTTAAAAATTCAATTTGTAATAAAACACGAAACCTTTTGTTAGGGTTGGGCAAAACTGGAAATTTTCAGAATCGGGAAAGTTTTCGGAAACCCCTCGAAAGTTTTGATTTGACTTCCCGAGAGTCACAGATCAAAGATTGGGAGATTCAGAGATTTAGAAACAACCCTATAAATTGTCTAATTAGTATTTCTAAAGCAGTAGGATAGAAACTAGTAAAAATGCATTTTGCTTTATCAATCTCACATTTGCACGTATCCAGAAGTTACGAAAAATGTTTCAATGCCAAATAAGGCGCTGCTACTTCCTGAAACGGTTTTGGAAACATTTCCTGAGTCGTTTCTTACCTTTCCGGAAAGTTTCGATATTGGAAAGATTTCCCTTTGGAAATTCTCCGCCGTGCTCAACTCTACGTTCTGTCGCTAAATGTATTCACACAGTTGCCAAGTGTATGGATTGACCCTGTTACGACTTCTAATCTTGGCAACTTTCACCTCAAGGTTTGACAAAACGAGTTTTATAGCTAATTTATTCTTTTCAAGCTTGTAATTAATAAAATGTCTTGTTCTCTAATTATCATCAAAGTACAACAATAATTCCTTCTTATGAAGAAAGATAGGCAGTATACAGAACTTAAGAAGAAACAGGAAAAATTTAGTTTTTAATTTTTTTTTAGCTCTAAAAAAGTCCTTAAGTTGTGTTTCCCAAATAGATTTAATTGCGCGTTATAGTCTTCAAAAGTTCAATTTGTGATGAAAGACCACACCTTTATCAATTTTCAATATATTTGTATTAAGTAAGGCCAGTTTCACATTTCTAGTAAAGGGGTGTGACATGACATGACATGACATTAAAACTCTTGTCTGAGATCGGTTCCTAAAAAAAGATGAAGACTCATAAAAAAACATTTTATGACATTTTCGACTTTCAATCTTTTTTATGAAGTCATCTCGGACCTACTGCTCTAATTTCATAGCCTCCTTAATTTTTTTTTTTAAATCAGCGTTTCATGTAAACCCTCAGCTTGACTTCGAGAATATTTAAAACTTCCTCCACTAAGACATTGATAAAAGAAATCTATCCCTATTGCCTAATTCTAAAGTCTTAAAAATATTTACAAAGAGTTTTACAAAAGTTATTTACAAGGCGCTCTTTACGGTTTTCCTGACAAAGGTTGGAAGATTTGAAGGAGAAATCTACTTTAGAGAACTTATTAGAGAGTCTAAGTCTAGAGCTTGTAATGGGTCTAAAGAGCAGATTCCCTTTATGAATTTTAGGTAGCCCATAAAAATGTGATGGTTTACTGTCCTGTGAAGTAAGTATTTCAGATATTTATGGTAGAACTAAGTAGCATTTAAGATAGAACATTTAAGATTTTAAAGCGGACTTTCTACTAGACTAAACCTGAGGGTTAAACTCCAGATTTGACTATATGCCAAAATCTTACATGAAATATGAAAGTGGTCCTTAAGAAGAAAAATATAGTTCATTCATCCAACCCGTCCCTCTCTTGCGTGCGTGCTGTCCTGAAGTGAAATTCAATTCTACTAAATGATTTAAGAAGGAACAACATGGCACAGATATGGACGATGAGATGAAACAAAATTAAGAACTCGGTGATATTGGCGACATAAAAAAACTTGAAGAAGGATCTTGGAAGTCCTTGGTGTTCCTTAAATCGTAGTCAAAATTACTTAACACAATTACATACAACTGAAATTTGGTTAATAGAATATCTGAGGACTATTTTAAATATTTTGTCCTATCTGATACCATATTCTCTAGACGATGATCTTTGGTGCTGGTTTTCATTTCACTCTTTCGCTTGAATAATTCTTGAAGTAAATATGACTTTTACTAAGATCTCTCATCCAACTGGAGGTTTATTTTCTTCTGGAAGTTGCAGGGGAGACAATGAAACTCATTCTTTCCAATGTTATATCAGATTTTGGACTAAGTTCTGTGTGCACCACAAGAACTAATAAAATCAGAAGGATTGGTATAATTAATAATAATTTTTCTAGATTGGGTGTTCATTTAGAACAATATCTCAGAGGCCTTGGCCATTATTCTGTTAAACCTCATTTGAAGTTTAAACTCCAGATTTGACATTTATTGGCATCGCTTATGTGTTAAAAACTGCAAACTAAACTTATAAAATTAGCCGTAAGTATTGTTTCATCCGGTAAATAAGTTCCATTTACAACATTTAATGTTGTTAAGAGAAGCAGTCTATAGGCATAACAATTCGCTTATTCGGTATACATCTTGAACGCAAAAATCAGGCTAAATTTGGTCAAATTCTCATCTCCACTTCTAACAGAAAAACTAACAACTTACCGGTGTGATGTCCGAAGAAAAAATTTCTTGATTAATAACAATAATCAATAATAATTGGGAACCACACAAGCACCATAAAAACAGCAACTGAACCGAGACGGATACCACATACTCGACGAAGGAGAAAAAAACAAATGATTTCCGGCTTTGGGGTACGTTTACGAAAGAGAAGGGCCGATCGCGCCCTTACGGGAATCGACAACAACCCTACGGGGTGAAATGCCGGCGCCACACTGTCATTCGCCAGTCGGCGCGCCATATGATATACCCTGTTTGGTTCTGCCCTGCATGACAATGCACCCCCACCGCCACCCTTTGTTGTTGGGGGTGAATTTATACATGGTCGAAGTTGGTGCAAGGCACCTGTCTTCACCGATGGTGAAAATTGTATAGTTTGACGTATAACCAATGAATACAAATCATTAAAATTCAATAGCACACGACTTTACATAACTGAGAAGCTCTAAATCCAAAATAAAATAAATCAAGTTGAAGTTATTGCCCGGTTCTGAATGGAGGGCTCAAAATCAAATACCAATACAAAATCGGTACCGATAAAAAGTGGTGTTCTTTAGAAAAGTTGGACGATAAACATAAAACAAAGCCCAGGTAGGTGTATGCGAACGGGTCCAGTGGAATACTTTTACTTTGCAGTGGCCAAGTTTAAGACCAATAAATTTATTTCCTTTAATTGCATTCTCTAAGATCGTTAACTCCCTAGAGCATTTTATAAAATACTTTTCTTTCGGTGGTTCACATACTGATACCGAGTTTGCGGTTTTTGAGGAATTTCGTCAATTCTGACATTCACTCGGCCCACTGTCCCCGGGCCCAAACAACTTTATGCCGCCTTTTTTTTCGGAATCTAAATGGTCCTTTATCCACTTGTTGGAAAGCCAAACTTTAGATAAACATGTCGGGAACTTTCCATTTACCTACTTAAATTGTTTATCAAAGAAACTTTTTACAAGCGAGTATTGACATGCAAATGCCCCATCAGTCAGACATCGTTGGGCATGTGAGTTGAAACTTCCGGCACTTGTGCCGTCGACAAGAAAAGCAAAACGCAATTTAGTCAGGTCACTGGGACATAAATCGTCTGGGCGGGATGTCTCATCGTTATCTGCGTCTGCAGCCCTGATGGCTGGGTACGAGTTGGAAAGCAAATGTAGGTACTTACGTATGTCTTGTATATTGGGAGAGTGAGAGGTGTGGTGAATCACTTACCTGGAAAAAAAAGAAAAAATATTTAGTTTTTGATCATAATAACCCTGAAAGAAAAAATGTTTCAGGGGTTTGGGTCATAAAATACACATTACGTATATTGTGTAGCATAAGGAGCGCAAGAGCAACATCTAGTGGTAATTTACTGCATGACCCTCAGAAAGCTCATAGGTTTTTCTTTACATAAAACTGGGGACGAATGGAAACCTTGTAGTGACTACCACCCACTGAATAGGAAAACGAAACTTGTATACCCCATTCAGTTATTTTCTGGCATTACATGTTGAGAAGATCCGATAGAAATGTCAAAGTCAGATTTTCAACGTCTACTTGACGGCAATAATAAGTGAATGGTTTATACGTCACATACATAACTTCTTTAGTTCTTTATAACCCACTTGTTACATCGAAATCTTTTCAGTCATGGATCTAAAAATGTCCAGAAAACAGTCATCGAAACGCAATGACATACTTCTTGATGACAAGTCTCGGTTACCTTTGAAATCACAGAAATGTCAATTTGCACTAGTAACCCGTAGTAAAGGAAACAATAAACGTTTGGCAACATTGCACACCATATTGACTTTTCTTTGTTTTGACATATGACGTATTCCTGCCAAGCAGATCAGTCATATTGCTCTGACAAAAGACGAACGCTGCGTTGCCATTTAGCTGATTTCGCAAAATGCGTCTCTTGTATTATTATAAACCATTTTTTTTTGATTTTGAAGAATTTGCTATTACAGAAAACAATGCATGAGCATTTCACTTCACTTTGTTCTTTTTGTAATAAATAACTTAGTTTTACCTCTGCCAGGAAAGCACCAAACTCAACTAAACTTTGACTTGGATAAAGCTGGTTGTGAATGGAAACCTTATGTTGACTACTCCACTGGAAAGGAGAACAATATCTGACAAAAACAATTTACGTCACAGACGTGACTTTTCCCTCTCGGAAATCTTTTCAGTCCTCAATCTAGATCGACATTTCAAACTGATTTCTATGGCCGAATGAAATGTCCAGAAAGCAGTCAATTTAAGCCCCATGCTAATTATAAAAAAATAACTTAAAACGAGTTTTTACACGGTACCACAATTTTCATATTTTTTTGTAAATATCTCGAGAACTGTTAGAGGTGTCAAAATTCCTATTTGAGCGACGTGTTAGCTAGCAAACATTACACGAAGGTTGGTTCAAACTTAATGGAAAATTGTTCCAAATTATCGAATTTCTTGTAACTATCTCGAGAACGGTTGGAGGTGCCAAAATTACTATTTAATCATCGTCTTAGCTGGAACTCATCGTGAGAAAATTCGTCCAAACTTTTAAAATTAACGTTTTTTTGTAAATATCGGTTAATAACCTCCAGAAGTATACAAAATTCTAATTTGAGCCCCATACTAATTATAAAAAAATAAACTAAAACGACTTCTTACACGGTAAAATAATTTTAATTTTTTTTTTGTAAATATCTCGAGAACGTTAGAGGTGTCAAAATTCCAATTTGACCATCGTGTTAGTTAGCAAACATTATAAGAAAATTCGTTCAAATGTGGAAATGATGGAAAATTGTTCCAAATTATCGAATTTCTTGTAACTATCTCGAGAACGGTTGGAGGTGTCAAAATTCCTATTTAATCATCGTCTTAGTTGGAATTCATCAAGAGAAAATTCGTCCAAACTTTCAAAATTAACGATTTTTTTGTAAACATCGGTCAATACCTTCAGAAGTATCAAAATTCCAATTTAAGCCACATGCTAATTATAAAAAATAACTTAAAACGAGTTTTTACACGGTAGTACAATTTTCATTTTTCTTTTAATATCTCGAGAACGGTTAGAGGTGTCAAAATTCCTATTTAATCGTCGTCTTAGCTGGAACTCATCACGAGAAAATTCGTCCAAACTTTCAAAATTAACGACTTTTTTGTAAATGTCGATCAATAACCTACAGAAGTATCAAAATTCCAATTTAAGCCCCATGTTAATTATAAAAAAATAAGTTAAAACGAGTTCTTACACGGTAGAACAATTTTTTGTAAATATCTCGAGAACGGTTAGAAATGTCAAAATTCCAATTTGACCATCGTGTTAGTTAGCAAACATTATAAGAAAATTCGTTCAAACTTAATGGAAAATTGTTCCAAATTATCGAATTTCTTTTAATATCTCGAGAACGGTTAGAGGTGTCAAAATTCCTATTTAATCGTCGTCTTAGCTGGAACTCATCAAGAGAAAATTCGTCCAAACTTTCAAAATTATCGACTTTTTTGTAAATGTCGATCAATAACCTACAGAAGTATCAAAATTCCAATTTAAGCCCCATGTTAATTATAAAAAAATAAGTTAAAACGAGTTCTTACACGGTAGAACAATTTTTTGTAAATATCTCGAGAACGGTTAGAAATGTCAAAATTCCAATTTGACCATCGTGTTAGTCATGAAACATTAGATGCAAACCGGTTCAAACTTAATAGAAAATTGTTCGAAATTATCGAATTTTTTGTCAATATCTCGAGAACGGTTGGTGGTGTCAAAATTCCTATTAAACCATGGTTTTAGCTGGAACTCATCAAGAGAAAATTCGTCCAAACTTTCAAAATTAACGATTTTTTTTTTGTAAAAATCGGTCAATAACCTTCAGAAGTATCAGAATTCTAATTTAAGCCCCATGCTAATTACGAGTTCTAATTTGAGCCCCATACTAATTATAAAAAAATAAACTAAAACGAGTTCTAACACGGTAAAATAATTTTAATTTTTTTTGTAAATATCTCGAGAACGTTAGAGGTGTCAAAACTCCAATTTGACCATCGTGTTAGTTAGAAAACATTATAAGAAAATTCGTTCAAATGTGGAAATGATGGAAAATTGTTCCAAATTATCGAATTTCTTGTAACTATCTCGAGAACGGTTGGAGGTGTCAAAATTCCTATTTAATCATCGTCTTAGTTGGAATTCATCAAGAGAAAATTCGTCCAAACTTTCAAAATTAACGATTTTTTTGTAAACATCGGTCAATACCTTCAGAAGTATCAAAATTCCAATTTAAGCCACATGCTAATTATAAAAAATAACTTAAAACGAGTTTTTACACGGTAGTACAATTTTCATTTTTCTTTTAATATCTCGAGAACGGTTAGAGGTGTCAAAATTCCTATTTAATCGTCGTCTTAGCTGGAACTCATCACGAGAAAATTCGTCCAAACTTTCAAAATTAACGACTTTTTTGTAAATGTCGATCAATAACCTACAGAAGTATCAAAATTCCAATTTAAGCCCCATGTTAATTATAAAAAAATAAGTTAAAACGAGTTCTTACACGGTAGAACAATTTTTTGTAAATATCTCGAGAACGGTTAGAAATGTCAAAATTCCAATTTGACCATCGTGTTAGTCATGAAACATTAGATGCAAACCGGTTCAAACTTAATAGAAAATTGTTCGAAATTATCGAATTTTTTGTCAATATCTCGAGAACGGTTGGTGGTGTCAAAATTCCTATTAAACCATGGTTTTAGCTGGAACTCATCAAGAGAAAATTCGTCCAAACTTTCAAAATTAACGATTTTTTTTTTGTAAAAATCGGTCAATAACCTTCAGAAGTATCAAAATTCCAATTTAAGCCCCATGCTAATTACGAGTTCTAATTTGAGCCCCATACTAATTATAAAAAAATAAACTAAAACAACTTCTTACACGGTAAAATAATTTTAGTTTTTTTTTGAAAATATCCCGAGAACGTTAAAGGTGTCAAAATTCCAATTTGACCATCGTGTTAGGTACCAAACATTACATGAAAACCGGTTCAAAGTTAATAGAAAATTCTTCGAAATTGTCGATTTTTTTTTCAATTTCTCGAGAACGGTTGGAGGTGTCAAAATTCCTATTTAACCGTCGTTTTAGCTGGCACTCATCAAGAGAAAATTCGTCCAAACTTTGAAAATTAACGATTTTTTTTTGTAAACATCGGTCAATAACCTTCAGAAGTATCAAAATTCTAATTTAAGCCCCATGCTAATTACGAGTTCTAATTTGAGCCCCATACTAATTATAAAAAAATAAACTAAAACGAGTTCTAACACGGTAAAATAATTTTAATTTTTTTTGTAAATATCTCGAGAACGTTAGAGGTGTCAAAACTCCAATTTGACCATCGTGTTAGGTAGCAAACATTACATGAAAACCGGTTCAAACTTAATAGAAAATTCTTCGAAATTGTCGAATTTTTTTTCAATATCTCGAGAACGGTGGGAGGTGTCAAAATTCCTATTTAACCGTCATTTTAGCTAGAACTCATCAAGAGAAAATTTGTCCAAACTTTCAAAATTAACGATTTTTTGTAAATATCGGTCAATAACCTTCAGAAGTATCAAAATTCCAATTTAAGCCCCATGCTAATCATAAAAAAATAAGTTAAAACGAGTTCTTACACGGTAGTAAAATTTTCATTTTTTTTGTAAATATCTTGAGAACCGCTAGAGGTGTCAAAATTCCAATTTGACAATCGTGTTAGTTAGCAAACATAAGGAAAAACTGCCTCAAACTTAATGGAAAATTGTCGCAAATTAACTAATTTTTTGTAAATACCTCGAGAACGGTTGGAGGTGTCATAATCCCTAACGTCGTTTTAGCTGAAACGCATCAAGAGAAAATCCGTCCAAACTTCGAAAATTAACAATTGTTTTGTAAATATCGATCAATAACCTTCAGAAGTATCATCAAAATTCCAATTTAAGCCTCATGCTAATTATAAAAAAAAGGTTAAAACGAGTTCTTACGCGGTAGTACAATTTTCTTCTTTTTTGTAAATATCTCGAGAACGGTTAAAGGTGTCAAATATCGGTCAATAACCTTCAGAAGTATCAAAATTCTAATTTAAGCCCCATGCTAATCATAAAAAATAAGTTAAAACGAGTTCTTACACGGTAGTACAATTTTCATTTTTTTTTTGTAAATATCTTAAGAACTGTTAGAGGTGTCAAAATTCCAATTTAACAATCGTGTTAGTTAGCAAACATTAGGTAAAAACTGCCTCAAACAACGGAAAATCGTCGAAAATTAACTAATTTTTTGTAAATATCTTGAGAACGGTTGGAGGTGCCAAAATCGCTATTTAACCGTCGTTTTAGCTGGAAATCATTAAGAGAAAATTCGTCCAAACTTTCTAAATTAACAATTTTTTTGTAAATATCTAGATCGACACCTAGAGTCAATAACCTTCAGAATTATCAAAATTCCAATTTAAGCTC
The DNA here is from genome assembly GCA_951812265.1 of Taphrorychus bicolor. NCBI lineage: Eukaryota > Metazoa > Arthropoda > Insecta > Coleoptera > Curculionidae > Taphrorychus > Taphrorychus bicolor. The sequence goes on from OX638302.1 coordinate 18,264,207, forward strand.
CATGCTAATTATAAAAAAAAAACTTAAAACGAGTTCTTACACGGTAGCACAATTTTCATTTTTTTTTGTAAATATCTCGAGAACTTTCAGAGGTGTCAAAATTCCAATTTGACCATCGTGTTGGTCAACTTGGACAAACTTGGACATTGGCTTTGAGAAACTCGGATTTACGTTTCTATGAAATAAACATGCCTTGTCCTTCTGATGTTGAAAGCAGCTTTAGTTTACTAATCTCAATTTAAAGAAGTACATGAAGGAATTTTTTTGTTCTCTTTAAGAACATAGATAATACTGCAAGTCGCACTACTCGCAGTAATTCACAGCCACAGTAGGTAACGAGAAATCCACAGAACCAAAGTCATCACATCAACGAGTTTATCATCTTCTTACTGAACCGATAGCTCAACGGTACGACCTAAAACATTCCTGAGCCAAGCCACACTTGGCAACCTGCTACGATCTCAGAACCTCAGTCTTTTCCAAATGTTCAATACACTGTTACTAGTTTTTCCAAACCGTTAAGCTGGAAACCTTTTCCAGAGTGTCAGTTCTTTATATTGCCCTCGGCAGGGTTGTACCAAATCACCTATTTGGCACAGTCTAAGTTTTAGCTGTAAGATAACAGCTAAAACTGAAGTTTCTTATGTTAGGGGTTGGAATTCCCAAGCCTTTGGAGTTTATACCCCAAAGATGCGTCAAAGATGGCTGAAAAAAAGCCGCCAGGTAGAACGTTACTCTCGCGTAAACTTCTTGTGGTATATTGTTAACATTTTGTAAATGGTGTTGTTATGGTATACAGTGTGTTACAGAATAATATGTCTAAATTTAAGCGAGTTTATCTATGCATGATTTTAAGAAAAAAAAGTCGTTTTATCAATTCCATTTTTGAGTTTATGTGCAACTCGCCCTTCCCCCACAAAACCATTTCTCGACGTTTTTAAGTGCATTGGCTTAGTCTAGGTCAAATGCGTCCCCAGCCAACATACTTTGTTCGCAACCCCTTTGTTTTCTTTATATACCTGCGGGAATATCCTGCTTGCCTGCCGAACATAAATTTAAAGGAGAAACAATTCAACATTGTGCTTACAGATACGGTTAGGTAATCCCTGGGAGACAAAGGCTTAGAAAGTATAGAGAATGTCATCCGTTTTGGCTTAGAGACGTTCATCGTTTCCTCTATATATGCCTCTATATTACGGAAAGGAAGCCTCATCGGCCTAAGTGCGTGTACTTCAGCTGGAGCATTGATCGCCGTGTTATGACGGGAACACGACGATAATTTGTTCGCGTCAAGACTTTGATTTATCTCGCGGTTCTAAGGGCAAATATGCCCGATCCTCCAGGCAACCATAATGACTGAATAATTTCCGTTGTTTGCAAGTTTTCGAGTACCGCGGGTGAATATCGTTGCCCCAAAAGCAATTATTTAGCGTTTAAGTTTGTCTACCTTTAACGGCCTAGAGTTTGGTAAATGGGCTTGCCATTTCTAGGGTAATAAAGACACATTTCCTGTTTAGTCTATCCCTCATACTAAACTTCACCGTAAAGTGATTGGTCGGTCCCTAATGGAACAACCGTCGTTTTGTCAACTGAGTGTCGCTTAATGGAGCGTGGTTATTAAAATTTACTATCACCGCAGCCCTGACCGTGACCATCCAAGGGGATCATACACCTAATCCTGGCTGAGTGCCTCATAGGACACACCGATTCTTCGCTGTAAATTAAGGAAACATTCACCATTAGCGCTCCAACTTTAACATAAACCTAAACTTTTGTCCCCAAACTTTTCTATTATAGTTTCACAAAATTATTAACGTAATTTTACACATTACTAAATATCAAACGAGAAAGTGTTGAAAGTCTAATGGATTGGCACTCTAAATTAGCCCATATCCATTTTGATCATGTAATAGCAAATTGTTTCATCAAGAGTGAAAGTGTCACCTTTCTGGCGAGGCTGTGAAGTTTAGCAACACGTGCGAGCCACAGAAGTCACTTTAGCTCAGAAAAAAAAAACATTTTTTTCTCTAAACCTTTGAATTTACTGCTTTTAAAGCATGTACTTGCTTCTAAAGCAAAATATTCAATAGATTTGATGCACACATTCTTGTAGCGTTGTTCAATGCAGAAAAAGTATCCTAATAAGTAAACCCATAGTTAAAGAAAATAATAAACATTTGGCAACATCGCATACCATATTGACATTTAGATGCTTTAACGTATGACGTATCCCTGCTATCATCTTGACAAGCAGATCGGCCATATTGCTCTGATAAAAGACGAGCTGCGTTGATCATGTAATAGCAAATTGTTTCATCAAGAGTGAAAGTGTCACCTTTCTGGCGAGGCTGTGAAGTTTAGCAACACGTGCGAGCCACAGAAGTCACTTTAGCTCAGAAAAAAAAACCATTTTTTTCTCTAAACCTTTGAATTTACTGCTTTAAGTACTCATAGATTTGTAAATGACAAGCTTCAGGGAAAGTGACGTGCAGCCATCTGTCTGGCTTCTAAAGCAAAATATTCAATAGATTTGATGCACACATTCTTGTAGCGTTGTTCAATGCAGAAAAAGTATCCTAATAAGTAAACCCATAGTTAAAGAAAATAATAAACATTTGGCAACATCGCATACCATATTGACATTTAGATGCTTTAACGTATGACGTATCCCTGCTATCATCTTGACAAGCAGATCGGCCATATTGCTCTGATAAAAGACGAGCTGCGTTGCCTTTTAGCTGAACACACGTTGCTGGAGAATTAGGTTTAAATATTCTTGTCGACTTTTTATCACATTTTACGAAATTTAAACCACTTTTTTCCCAATTATGAAAAAAAAATTAAGTTTTATTTTAATTGAACTACTATCAAGTGCTGTTAATGTGATAAATCTTTCGATGAATTCACGAAGGCGAGGCCAACTACGAAAACAAAATCAGAGTGTCAGTTAGTATTTGGTAAAGTGGTTGAAATTATATTATTTTAAATTACATTTTTGGACATTTACAAAAGCAAATTTGCGTATATTATACATCCCAAAAATCAAAATAAAAATCAGTATTTTTCCATCTAAAAATGCAATAGTGGAAAAACAGTTGATGAACATTTACTCCATATTTCGGTTTTTTCTTTCGGATATCTTTGGAAGTAAACGGGATTTTTCAAGTTTTGAAGCGGCAAATGGCTTAAATTGGTCTCAATTTAAGTGACCTCTTATCTCTTAAAGGTTTCTGAGTTTCTATTGGTGAGTCTCTGCTGCCACATAGACCCACTAAAAGTAGTTTTTCTTTTAAATGATTTAATTCTTTTCAAATTAAAATAAACGTTACCAGTTAAAAAAAAATAAACAATCGGCAACATCGCATACCATATTGACATTTCGTTTTTTGACGTATGACGTATCCCTGCTATCATTTTGACAAGTAGATCGGCCATATTGCTCTGGAAAGACGAACTCTGCGTTGTCATTTAGCTGAACACACGTTGCTGGAGAAATAGGTTTAAATAGTCCCTTGTCTACTTTTTTTCACATTTCACGAAATTTAAACCACTTTTTTGATTTTAAAGGATTCCCAATTATAGTAAAAAATAAAAATTTTATTTTAATTGAACTACTATCAAGTGCTGTTGATGTTATGAACCTTTCGATGAATTCATGAAGTCAAGGCCAACTACGAAAACAGTAAAGTGGTTGAAATTATATTGGTTTTGATTACATTTTTTGTACATTTACAAAAGCAAATTTGCATAAATTTAAAAATTATACATCAGGGAAATCAAAAAATAAAAATCAATATTTTTCTATCTAAAAATGCAATATGAGGAAAAACAGTTGATGAATATTTCCTCCATATTTCGATTTTTTCTTTCGGATATCTTTGGAAGTAAACGGGATTTTTAAAGTTTTGAAGTGGCAAATGGCCTAAATTGATGGTGAGAAATTGATGGCGAGAAATAGGATTAAATAGTGTCCTCGTCTACTTTTATTTCCATATTTTACGAAAAATCAAATCAAATAAAATACAGTTAAAGAAAATGAAAAACATTTGGAAAATTACATTCGATATTGACATTTAATTGCTTTGACGTATGACGTATCCCTGCTATAATCTTGACAAGCAGATCGGCCATATTGCTCTGACAAAAAACGAACGCTGCGTTGCCGTTTAACTGATCACACGTTGCCGGAGAAATAGGTTTAAATAGTGTCCTCGTCTACTTTTTTTCACATTTTACCAATCTTACACCACTTTTTTGATTTTGAAGGATTTGCAATTGTGGACAATTTTTTTTTGCAATAGAAAACTTAGTTTTGCGTTTACCAATACATTAGTTCTTGGTTTTAGAAAGCACCAAACCCACTAAATTTTCACTTAAACTTTCAAGTTGGTAATGTTCTGTATTGTTGCCTGTCCGGATATCATAACTGAAAATAAGTTTGGCTTGCTCTCAAAATGTTCCTATCAAATTTTAATACTTTTGTTTTATTTTCATTTGATTTTTTTTTTATTGAACAACTATCAAGTGCTGTTGATGTTATGAACCTTTCGATGAATTCATGAAGTCAAGGCCAACTACGAAAACAGTATCAGTGTGTTAGTTAGTATTTGGTAAAGTCGGTGAGATTATATTGGTTTTAATTACATTTTTGGACATTTACAAAAGCAAATTTGCATATATTATACACCAGGAAAATCAAAATAAAAATCAATATTTTTTTCCATCTAAAAATGCAATAGAGGAAAAACAGTTGATGAACATTTTCTCCATATTTCGATTTTTTTCTTTCGGATATCTTGGGAAGTAATCGGGATTTTTCAAGTTTTAAAGTGTCAAATGGCCTAACTTGGCCTCAATTTAAGTGACCTCTTATCTCTTAAAAGTTTCTGAGTTTCTATTGGTGAGGCTCAAATTCGAAATGTGGTTTTCGCAAACTGCCACATAGACCCTCTAAAAGTAAAACAAGCGGCTGGAAAAATAGGTTTAAATAGTTTCCTTGTCTACTTTTTTTTCACATTTTACGATATTTAAACCACTTTTTTTGATTTTGAAGGATTTGCAATTGTGGACAATTTTTTTTGCAATAGAAAACTTAGTTTTGCGTTTACCCATACAGTAGTTTTTGGTTTTGGAAAGCACCAAACCCACTAAACTTAAACCTTCAATTTGGTAATGTTCTGTACTGTTGCCTCTTCGGATATGATAACTAAAACTAAGTTTGGCTTGCTCTCAAAATGTTCCTATCAAATTTTAAAATTTTCCTTCTCCTTCTATTTCCATTTGAAAATTTTAATTGAATTGAACTACTATCAAGTGCCGTTGATGTTATGAACTTTTCGATGAATTTACTAAGGTAAGGCCACCTATGAAAACAGAATCAGTTACTATTTGGTAAAGTGGTTGAAAATATATTGGTTTTAACTACATTTTTGGACATTTACAAAAGCAAATTTTCATATATTATATATCAAGAAAATCAAAATAAAAATCAATATTTTTCCATCTAAAAATGCAATAGAGGAAAAACAGTTGATGAACATTTTCTCCATATTTCTGTTTTTTCTTTCGTATATCTTTGGAAGTAAACGGGATTTTTCAAGTTTTGAAGTGGCAAATAGCCTAAATTGGTCTCAATTTAAGTGACCATATCCCTTAAAAGCTTCTGAGTTTCTATTGGTGAGGCTCAAACTTGAATTGTAGTTTTCGCAAACTGCCACACTGACCCACTAAAATTATTTTTTGCATTTAAAGGATTTAATTCTTTGGAATTGCCGCACGAAGGACAAAAAATTATTTTGCGAAAAATAACAAAGAGGATGACATCCTTTGGCAGCGACAACGTTCTTTACGAGTCTTTCCTTTGGTACCTCAAACAAAATTAATAATAGAGAAGTAGATTAGTGCAGCCAGTAAAAAAAAGATATGTAAAATAAAGGTAACCAGTTAAAGAAAATAATAAACGTTTGGCAACATCGCATACTATATTGACATTTCGTTTTTTGACGTATGACGTATCCTATCTGTCATTTTGATAAGCAAATCGGCCACATTGCTCTGACAAAAGACGAACGCTGTGTTGCCATTTAGCTGAACACACGTTTTTGGAGAAATAGGATTAAATAGTGTCCTCGTCTACTTTTTTTTCCACATTCTACGAAAAATCAAATCAAATAAAACACAGTTAAAGAAAGTGAAAAACATTTGACAACATTACATTAGATATTGACATTTAATTGCTTTGACGTATGACGTATCCCTGCTATCATCTTGACAAGCAGATTTGTTTATTGTGACATTAATCTGAACACACGTTATGAAGTCATGAAGGCAAGGCCAACTACGAAAACAGTATCATAGTGTCAGTTAGTATTTGATAAAATGGTTAAGATTATATTAGTTTTTATTACATTTTTGGACATTTACAAAAGCAAATTTGCATCAGGAAAATCAAAATAAAAATCAATGTTTTTCCATCTAAAAATGCAATAAAGGAAAACAGTTGATGAACATTCTCTCTATATTTCGGTTTTTTCTTTCGGATATCTTTGGAAGTAAACGGGATTTTTCAAGTTTTGAAGTGGCAAATGGCTTAAATTAGTCTCAATTTAAGTGACCTCTTATCTCTTAAAGGTTTCTGAGTTTCTACTGGTGAGGGTCAAACCTGAATTGCAGTTTTCGCAATCTGCCACATAGACCCACTAAAAGTAGTTTTTCTTTTAAACGATTTAATTCTTTGGAATTGTATGAGGCCGCAAGAAGCGACAAGAAATTATTTTGCGAAAGATACCAACGAGGATGACATATCCTTTGGCAGCGACAACGTCCCTTACGAGTCTTTTCTTTGATATCTCAAACAAAATCTAAAATACAGTAGTAAATTAGTGCAGCCAGTAAAAAAAAGATAAGTAAAATAAAGGTGATCAGTTAAAGAAAATAATAAATGTTTGGCAACATCGCATACCATATTGACATTTAGTTTTTTTGAAGTATGCCGTATCCCTGCTATCATCTTGACAAGCAGATCGGCCATATTGCTCTGACAAAAGACGACCGCTGAGTTGCCATTTAGCTGGACACACTTTGTTGGAGAAATAGGATTAAATAGTGTCCTCGTCTACTTTTTTTTTACATTTTACGAAAACTCAAATCAAATAAAACACAGTTAAAGAAAATGAAAAACGTTTAGCCACAATGCATTCGATATTGACATTTAATTGCTTTCACGTATGACGTATCTCTGCTATACCATAACTGAAAATAAGTTTCCCTTGCTCTCAAAATGTTTCTATCAAATTTTAATATTTTCCTTCTATTTCCATTTGAAAATGTTATTTGAATTGAACTACTATTAAGTGCTGTTGATGTTATAAACCTTTCGATGAATGCATGAAGTCAAGGCCAACTACGAAAACAGTATTAGTGTGTTAGTTAGTATTTGGTAAAGTGGTTGAGATTATATTGGTTTTAATTACAATTTTGGACATTTACAAAAGTAAAAATGCATAAATTATACATGCTCTGACAAAAGGCGAACGCTGTGTTGCCATTTAGCATATAATAAATGTTTGGCAACATCGCATACCATATTGACATTTATTGGTTTTGAAGTATGCCGTATCCTTGCTATCATCTTGACAAGCAGATCGGCCATATTGCTCTGACAAAAGACGACCGCTGAGTTGCCATTTAGCTGAACACACGTTGCTGGAGAAATAGGATTAAATAGTGTCCTCGTCTACCTTTTTTTCCACATTTTACGAAATGCGTATCTTTTAATTGCGAAAGTAAATTTGCATACATTATACAACAGGAAAATTAAATCTAAAAATGCAATACTTGCTCCATCAGGAAAAGAGTTGATAAACATTTTCTCCACATTTCGTTTTTTTTAGTAGATGGAATTTTTTCCAAGTATTAAAAAGGCAACTGAAAAAGGTTAAACATGTCCAAAATTTTCAGTCATGAGGCTCAAACTTGATTTACAGCTTTCACAAATTGGCACGATCTTTTCCATAAACCCACTAAAGCCAGATTGTACAAGTCGGGTTCACCTAAATTTGACTGGTACTTGAATCCGCCATAAGAATCGCATTGCTGTCATATTAATTTCATTTGTGACACTTGCTAACAGCAATTCTTTTTTTCTTATGGGCGAGTTCAAGTACCAGTCTAGTTTAGTTGAACCCGATTTTGAGGGTGACTTGAACAATCGAGCCTAAAAACTCTTTTTCTTTAAAATGAATTAAATCTACGGAATTTTCTGAGGGCACAAAAAACGACATCCAAGTTGAAATAATGTTCTTCTCAAGGAGACTGTAATGAAGGTGCTATTCCCCTTAGAGTTTTTTGACAGGATGATAGGCCCTACTTAGATTATTCTAAAAAATAAACGACGCAACATGAGTAATGGTGTAGTGCTTGTTTCAATCCCACACGCATGACAAGGGTTGTGTATATACTATATACATTTTTTGTGAAACCCTAAAAAATTGTAGAATTAAAAAATATAAGCGAATTGTAAAATTGTAAAAACATCATTGAGTTATCTGGAAGAAAACAATTTTACTGTTACAATTAAAAAAACTGTAGAAGAAAAAAACAGTTTAATCTAGACCCTAAAACGTTGAAAAATTGAATAAAAAAGCTTCCAATTTAATATCTATTTCGAGAAGGAGGCGTCATTATTATATCGTCAAGTCGTCAGATACAAATCGTTATCAATTTTGCTCGTTTTTCTCCCTGGAAAACGTCGAAGATTATCGCCGAAATGTGTGCGAATCAACATAAAAAGAAGCCCGACAACCCCCGGGGTGATTAATATTTTCTGTTCGGAGTCTGGCCTTGCAGCTGCCGCTCGTATTAGCTTCAGCTTCAAGGCGAGCGGATTTGTTTTGTCCTATTGCACGGTAAAATTACAAAATCGATAGCTGCGATGAGGAGATATCAGAAAAATCTGTGTAACCCGAAACAATTACGAAGGGCTGCAATTTCCTCTTAACCTGAAGGAACGTTCCAATAAACCCATCATCAAACATTCGAATCCGGAAAGACAAATCTATCCCAACGGTACAAGAGGAGTTCGGCCGGTGTAAAACCCTGAAGGCTCTGCCGCCGTCGTTTCCGTTCACACGACATATTTCATTCAAGTTTTTTCGACGTTTATTCGGGGTCTTTTATTCGGTTAAGTAAGAGGACAAACAAAATTTACACCTTAAACACCTGAAAAATGTTTGTCTTCTAGCCGAAACGCGTCCCACGCGGGCTTGGGGTCAAGCGGTCAGGCCAGATTTTATAGCCGGAGGCGGTGGCTCGTAAAAGTGAATATTTTTGGAATTTTTCAAGAATAAACAGTTCTAATGCAGGCCTTTTTTAAACTTAAGTACCCACCTACCCATGTTTTTCAATAATAGGCAGGTCGTTAAGCAGCCGCCACAAATTTGATTAGGAATACCTTCTTGATTTATGCAGTCCCTAGCGAGATAAAAGGCTAAAAAACTATTAACGATGACCTAAGTACAGAGGGTCGAATTTGATTACCTTGTATACTAAAGGTACCGAAACCGTCGATTCACCCTAACGACAGGTTTAAATTTTAGCTTCGTTATGTTGTAACACAGGGTAATAACCGATAGATAAACGTTTCTTAAAGCAATTTTCTTTTTCTCTCTTCCCTCCCTTTCTCCAACATATTGGTCTCAGATACTTATAGATCTCAAACTTTAGCTTATGCACCAGCGCCATGTGATATAGTGCACCAGCAGCATTTTATAGTGCATCAAAATCATTCTACAGTGCACCACTAGCGTAGCGTCTCATGGAGGAAATTGTATAAAATCTTCGACAGCGTCTAACCAGAATTACAAAATGATTTTGTTTCTAGGTAGTTACTATGCAAGTCTGTAAAAACGTGACTTTCTGAGAAGTATGTTAATATTTTTTCCTATTTTCTGATTTAATATTTCTGATGTTATTTTCAAAAAATATATACATATAGATCAAAATGCTTGAATGTGTTGATTTTATTCCGAAGCTAAATTTCTGAGCGTGTGTGAACAACTTCTGAGTCATAGCACATATCATCCTCTAACGTAAAGAACAGCTCACAAAAACTTCTTTTTAAGCAGTTTGCCAATATTTCAATTTGTCGATTGCGGCGTAAACCCATAGCTAAAGAAAATAGAAAACATTTGGCAACATCACATACGATATTGACATTTCATTGCTTTGACGTATGACGTATGCCTGTCTGACAAAAGTCGAACGCGGCATTGTCATTTAGGTGAATACACGTTGCTGACGAAACAGCTTCTTACAGTGTTCCAGATCTTCTTTTTTACTTTCTGAGGAAACAACTAATTTCCGAGCATTTCTGAAGAACTTATATAAAAATATTTAAAAAAATCTTGGAGCATCTGAGCAGAATTAGTGAAATATTTTGTTTCTAGGTAATATGCAAGTCTGCAGAAACGTGACTTTCTGAAAAGTGTGTCAATATTTGTTCCTATTTTGTGTAACCAAAATGTAAACATCTAGATCAAAATGCAGCGCTTTAATTATTGAAACGTTGCCAATTGAATGTGTTTATTTTATTCTGAAGCTAAGTTTCTGAGCGCTTGTGAACAACTTCTGAGTCATAGCACATCTCATTCTCTAACCTAAACAATAGCCCACAAAAACTTGCCTTTATATTTAACTTTATAAAAAACATTTGGCAACATTACACTCGATATTGACATATCATTGGTTTGACGTACGACGTATGCTTGCCTCATAAAAGATGAACGCGGCGTTGCCATTAAGCTGAATACACGTTGCTGACGAAACAGCTTCTTACAGTCCTCCAGATCTTTTTTTTTTACTTTCTGAGGAAACAACCAATTTCCGAGCACTTCTGAAGAACTTGTATAAAATCTTCGAGCCTCTGACCAGAATTACAGAATTATTTTCTTCCTAGGTACTATGCAAGTCTGCAGAAATGGGACTTTCTGAGAAGTATGTTAATATTCTTTCCTATTTTTTGACTTAATATTTCTGATGTTATTTTGAAAAAATTTATACATCTAGATCAGAATGTTGGGCTTTATGTGAACAACTTCTCAGTCATAGCACCTATCATCATCTAACTTAAAAAACCACAAAAGCCAACAAAAACTTGCCTTTTTAAGCAGTTTGCCAATATTTCAGTTTGTCGATTGTGCCACAAACCCATAGTTAAAGAAAATAAAAAACATTTGGCAACATTACATACGATATTAACATTTCATCACTTTGACGTATGACGTATGCCTGCCTGACAAAAGACGAACGCGGCGTTGCCATTTAGCTAAATACACATTGCTGAAGAAACAGCTTCATACAATGCTCGAGATCTTTTTTTTTTACTTTCTGAGGAAACAACTAATTTCCGAGCATTTCTGAAGAACTTGTATAAAATCTTCGAGCATCTGACCAGAATTAGAGAGTTATTTTGTTCCTAGAGACTGTGCAAGTCTGCAGAAACGTGACTTTCTGAGAAGTATGTTAATATTTTTTCCTAGTTTCTGATTTAATATTTTTGATTTTATTTTGAAGAAATGTATAGATCTAGATCAGAATGCTGCGCTTTAATTAATGAGACGTTGTCAATTAAATGTGTTTATTTTATTCTGAAGCTAAGTTTCTGAGCGGGTGTGAACAACCTCTCAGTCATAGCACCTATCATCGTCTAACTTAAAAAACCACAAAACCCAACAAAAACTTGCCTTTTTAAGCAGTTTGCCAATATTTCAGTTTGTCGATTGTGGCACAAATCCATAGTTAAAGAAAATAAAAAACATTTGGCAACATTACATACTTTGACAATACATTGCTTTGACGTATGACGTATCCCTGTCTGACAAAAGACGAACGCCGCGTTGCCATCTAGATGAATACACATTGCTGACAGTGCTCCAGGTCTTTTTTTTTTACTTTCTGAGGAAACAACTAATTTCCGAGCATTTCTGAAGAACTTGTATAAAATCTTCGAGCCTCTGACCAGAATTAGAGAATTATTTTCTTCCTAGGTACTATGCAAGTCTGCAGAAATGGGACTTTCTGAGAAGTATGTTAATATTCTTTCCTATTTTTTGACTTAATATTTCTGATGTTATTTTGAAAAAATTTATACATCTAGATCAGAATTTGCGCTTTAATTATTGAGATGTTGCCAATTAAATTTGTTTATTTTATTCTAAAGCTAAGTTTCTAAGCGTGTGTGAATAACTTCTGAGTCATAGCGCGTATCATCGTCTAACATAAACAACAGCCCATAAAAACTTGCCTTTTTAAGCAGTTCGCCAATATTTCAGTTTGTCGATTGCGGCATAAACCCATAGTTAAAGAAAATAAAAAACATTTGGCAACATTATATACGATATTAACATTTCATCACTTTGACGTATGACGTATGCCTGCCTGACAAAAGACGAACGCGGCGTTGCCATTTAGCTAAATACACATTGCTGAAGAAACAGTTTCATACAATGCTCGAGATCTTTTTTTTTACTTTCTGAGGAAACAACTAATTTCCGAGCATTTCTGAAAAACTTGTATAAAATCTTCGAGCGTCTGACCAGAATTAGAGTGTTATTTTGTTCCTAGAGACTATGCAAGTCTGCAGAAACGTGACTTTCTGAGAAGTATGTTAATATTTTTTCCTAGTTTCTGACTTAATATTTTTGATTTTATTTTGAAGAAATGTATAGATCTAGATCAGAATGCTGCGCTTTAATTAACGAGACATTGTCAATTAAATGTGTTTATTTTATTCTGAAGCTAAGTTTCTGAGCGGGTGTGAACAACTTCTCAGTCATAGCACCTATCATCGTCTAACTTAAAAAACCACAAAAGTCAACAAAAACTTGCTTTTTAAAGCAGTTTGCCAATATTTCAGTTTGTCGATTGTGGCACAAACCCATAGTTAAAGAAAATAAAAAACATTTGGCAACATTACTAACTTTGACATTACATTGCTTTGACGTATGACGTATGCCTGTCTGACAAAAGACAAACGCCGCGTTGCCATTTAGATGAATACACGTTGCTGACAGTGCTCCAGATCTTTTTTTATTTACTTTCTGAGGAAACAACCAATTTCCGAGCATTTCTGAAGAACTTGTATAAAATCTTCGAGCCTCTGACCAGAATTACAGAATTATTTTCTTCCTAGGTACTATGCAAGTCTGCAGAAATGGGACTTTCTGAGAAGTATGTTAATATTTTTTCCTATTTTTTGATTTAATATTTCTGATGTTATTTCGAAAAAATGTATACATCTGGATCAGAATGTTGCGCTTTAATTATTGAGATGTTGCCAATTAAATGTGTTTATTTTATTCTGAAGCTAAGTTTCTAAGCGTGTGTGAATAACTTCTGAGTCATAGCGCGTATCATCGTCTAACATAAACAACAGCCCACAAAGACTTGCGTTTGTAAGCAGTTTGCCAATATTTCAGTTTGTCGATTGCGGCGTAAACCCATAGTTAAAAAAAAATAAAAAACATTTGGCAACATTACATACAATATTGACATTTCATTACTTTGACGTATGACGTATGCCTGCCTGACAAAAGGCGAACGCGGCGTTGCCATTTAGCTAAATACACATTGCTGAAGAAACAGCTTCATACAATGCTCGAGATCTTTTTTTTTACTTTCTGAGGAAACAACTAATTTCCGAGCATTTCTGAAGAACTTGTATAAAATCTTCGAGCATCTGACCAGAATTAGAGAGTTATTTTGTTCCTAGAGACTGTGCAAGTCTGCAGAAACGTGACTTTCTGAGAAGTATGTTAATATTTTTTCCTAGTTTCTGATTTAATATTTTTGATTTTATTTTGAAGAAATGTATAGATCTAGATCAGAATGCTGCGCTTTAATTAATGAGACGTTGTCAATTAAATGTGTTTATTTTATTCTGAAACTAAGTTTCTGAGCGGGTGTGAACAACTTCTCAGTCATAGCACCTATCATCGTCTAACTTAAAAAACCACAAAAGCCAACAAAAACTTGCCTTTTTAGCAGTTTGCCAATATTTCAGTTTGTCGATTGTGGCACAAACCCATAGTTAAAGAAAATAAAAAACATTTGGCAACATTACATACTTTGACATTACATTGCTTTGACGTATGACGTATGCCTGTCTGACAAAAGACGAACTCCGCGTTGCCATTTAGATGAATACACGTTGCTGACAGTGCTCCAGATCTTTTTTTTTTACTTTCTGAGGAAACAACCAATTTCCGAGCATTTCTGAAGAACTTGTATAAAATCTTCGAGCCTCTGACCAGAACTACAGAATTATTTTCTTCCTAGGTACTATGCAAGTTTGCAGAAATGGGACTTTCTGAGAAGTATGTTAATATTCTTTCCTATTTTTTGACTTAATATTTCTGATGTTATTTTGAAAAAATTTATACATCTAGATCAGAATGTTGCGCTTTAATTATTGAGATGTTGCCAATTAAATGTGTTTATTTTATTCTGAAGCTAAGTTTCTAAGCGTGTGTGAATAACTTCTGAGTCATAGCGCGTATCATCGTCTAACATAAACAAGAGCCCACAACGACTTGCGTTTTTAAGCAGTTTGCCAATATTTCAGTTTGTTGATTGCGGCGTAAACCCATAGTTAAAGAAAAAAAAACATTTGGCAACATTACATACGATATTAACATTTCATTACTTTGACGTATGACGTATGCCTGCCTGACAAAAGGCGAACGTGGCGTTGCCATTTACTTGAATACATGTTGCTGAAGAAACAGCTTCTTACAGTGCTCCAGATCTTTTTTTTTCTACTTTCTGGGGAAACGAAAAACAAAAGAGGAACGCGGCCTCTGACCAGAATTGCAGAATTATTTTTCTAGGTGCTATGTAAGTATGCAGAAACGTGACTTTCTGAGAAATATGTTAATATTTTTTCCTATTTTTTTATTTAATATTTCTGATGTTATTTTGAAAAAATGTATACATCTAGATCAGAATGTTGCGCTTTAATTATTGAGATGTTGCCAATTAAATGTGTTTATTTTATTCTGCAGCTAAGTTTCTGAGCCTGTGTGATCAACTTCTGAATCATAGCACGTATCATCCTCTAATGAGACAACAGCCCACTTTTTAAGTGGGTTGGCAATTTTTCAGTTTGTCGATTGCGGCGTAAGCCCATAGTTAAAGAAAACAAAAAAAACATTTGACAACATCACATACGATATTGACATTTCATTGCTTTGACGTATGACGTATGCCTGCCTGACAAAAGGAGAACGCGGCGTTGCCATTTAGCTGAATACACGTTGCTGAAGAAGCAGCTTCTAACAGTGCTCCAGATCTTTTTTTTTTTTACTTTCTGAGGAAACAACAAATTTCCGACCATTCCTGAGAAACTTGTGTAAAATCTTCAAGCATCTGACCAGAATTAGAGAATCATTGTGTTCCTAGGTACTAAGCAAGTCTGCAGAAATGCGACTTTCTAGGAAGTATGTTAATATTTTTTCCTATTTTCTGATTTAATATTTTTGATGTTATTTTGAAAAAATGTATAGATCTAGATCAGAATATTGCGCTTTAATTATTGAGACGTTGCCAACTGATTGCGTTTATTTTATTTTGAAGCTAAAAACATAGCACGTATCATCGTCTAACCTAACAGCCCAAAAAACTTACCTTTTTAAGCAGTTTGGCAATATTTCAATTCGTCGATGGCGGCGTAAGCCCATAGTTAAAGAAAACAAAAAAAACATTTGACAACCTCACATACGATATTGACATTTCATTGCTTTGACGTATGACGTATGCCTGCCTGACAAAAGGAGAACGCGGCGTTGTCATTTAGCTGAATACACATTGCTGAAGAAACAGCTTCTAACAGTGCTCCAGATCTTTTTTTTAAGTTCTGAGGAAACAAGTAATTTTCGAGCATTTCTGAAGAACTTGTATAAAATCTTTGAGCCTCTGACCAAAATTATAAACAGAATTATTTTGTTCCTAGGTACTATGTAAGTCTGCAGAAACGTGACTTTCTGAGAAGTATGTTAATACTTTGTCCTATTTTCTGATTTAATATTTATGATGTTATTTTGAAAAAATGTATACATCTAGATCAGAACGTAGGGCTTTAATTATTGAGACGTTGCCAATTAAGTGTGTTTATTTTATTTTGAGGCTAAGTTTCTGAGCGTTTGTGACCAACTTCTGAGTCATAGCGCGTATCATCGTCTAACATAAAGAACAGCCCACAAAAACTTGCCTTTTTAAGCAGTTTGCCAATATTTGAGTTTGTCGATTGCGGCGGTAATATCCAAACTAACTCAAATTTAAAAAAAAATGTAATTTTCAAAAAACAAAATAGAAAGCAATTGTTTGCCAAAATCAATGTTTAATTCAATCAATTAATGAAGGGGCATTTTATTTGATTTTCTGAGACAAAATGTTTCAATTTTTGAGCCTTACAACACAGTGTTCTGAGTTTACATGCAGGCAGGGTGAATGTTGTCCTCTTAGGCAGTTTTCAATTTTTTAGCAATTCTACGTTACAAAGAGTTGTGTAATATTGCCTCTGGTATGTTGAGACAAATCATAAAAATAAAATCAAATAAAACACAGCTAAAGAAAATTAAAAACGTTTGGTAACATTACATTCAATATTGACATTTCATTACTTTGACGTATGACGCATCACTGCTTTCAACTTGCCAAGCAGATCGGCCATATTGCACTGACAAAAGACGAACGCTGCGTTGCCATTTAGCTGATCACAGGTTGCTGGAGAAATAGGTTTAAATCGTGTCCTTTTCTATTTTTTTTCCACATTATGCTAAAGGCGCGACATTTTACACCATTTTTTAAATTTTGAAGGATTTGCAATTTGATGCAAAATGAAACTTTTCTTCATTTTGTTCTTTTTCCTACTTAGTTTTACCTCTGCCAGTAGGTCAGTTCTTGGGTTTTGGAAAGCACCAAACTCAACTAAGCTTTGGTTTAAAACTTAAAAAAGGTTTTATATTGCTGCTTTTCCGGAGTCAATAATTCAAAATAAGTTTGGCTTACTTTCAAAAAGATCCAATGTTGGTGTCTAGCAATAAAAGGTCTCTGACACAGTACAGACTTTTTATTACTAGACCCCAACATGGAGATGCAAATTGTTACCAAACATCAAACAACATTTCCCTGTTTTTTTCGCTTTCAGAAACTATTCTATATTTTGTCTTTCTTGTTTGTTAAATTGGCGGATTGGGACTGGATTCAAATTAAACTATAAACTCTTTGCCGACGTTTCGTCTAATTAAGCTCAGGCTTCTTCAGTGCTCGAGTCTAAACACACAATTTTGTCACACTTCTGTGACCAATAATAGTTTTCATATATATTTCAGAACATTGCGTTCCATAAAATTTAGTTTCTCAGATAAATAAACTTCGTGAAAGACGTATAAAAGAAGCTGAACCTAAACGCTTACAAAAGAACACACGAAACGTGTTTCGTCATGATGCTAAATATTAAGTACCTTCATGTTTACATGCAACAAACAAATGGCATGAACCTACCTAGCAATCAATGCAACTTAAACTGCATTGACCTTTACTAAAAATTTACGATGCAGACACGACTGACGTGTTCCGTGTTTCCTTTTATAGGTTTTAGGTCCTTCAACGTAAATTCAGAATTTAATTGATGATGGAGGGGCAGTAGGCAGTAATAGATACACAGACACACGTATATACACATCTCTGTGTCAAAACAATGGCTAAGAACTATACATTAAAAGTGATTATTTCGTCCGCATTAATCGTGTATTGTCTTTTATACAGTTCGCCCCTGCGGAGGGATCTCACCTAATCTGGCTCTCATGCATTAAACATGGCAATTAAGCCAAATTACGAAGTAATAAATTTTACTCACAGGTTTAAAGCCCGCCCATCGCAGCGCCCTTTGAAGTCGTTCGGCCTTTGTAACCACAGCTTTACCGAAATCCTCACATTCTTGATCTTCTTTGGGCGAGTCTTTGGTTTCCGTCATTTTATTGAGGGAGAATTTCCGGTCGGATAACATCAACACCTCAGGAGAAACGACTTATAAGGTATTTTCTAGGTCTAATTAAAAGTCCCTTTTCGTATAGTAAACGGGTGCCCTCAAGAAGTGGACACAAGCCGGCACTAAATCACGGGCACTCTATTTCAGTTTGGTACGTTTAAGTGTATATTTAGCTCTCCTATCACGTGATTGTCTGGACTACTTTCCAGTTAAACAGAATTGTTGCGACTGTTACGTTACTCTGGTAAAAGGTCGATTTTTTTTGTGCTTTAATTGGGTTTGAACATTAAACAGACATGCAATTTGATACGCCCAAGCGATACGAACTCGTATAGGTTTAATTTTAAAATCTCGGCGGCTTTTTCTGAAGCGGCCACCTCACTTTCATCTTAACCCAGTTTGCAAACAAAGCCACTTTCCAATTTCCACGATTGTTGTGGCAAGCTCGGGTGCAATTTTTGAGGCTTATTTAAGGAGGCAGAAAAGGTTTAGACATAGTTTTCCCGAAAGATTGAGAGAAAAAAAGTAACAATGAAGTCGACGTTGTTAGGTGCCAAAGTTTGCCGTCCAAATTCCAACTTCCTAGAAAAACATATCGTTAGCGAACTCTTAAACTGGGAATAAAACAGGCTAAAGTTTGAACAAGTTAAATTAGTATTTAATACAGCGCTTTCCAGATTTTCCAACGGGAACGAGCGCCGGAGAGATTCTAAACGTTACAACTTTATGGAAGTTTCTTTCTTCGACACTTAGATTGCCCGTCGGTTATATGCACAAAAAGCTGGCCCAAGACTAATCTTGTAGAGAAAAATCAGTCACTATTGAATGAAATTTTCGATAAAAAATCTTTTATCTTGTTCAGTATAGAACTCCAATTATCCAAACTTCGACTATCCCGAATCGTTTTCAGAATTTCTAAAAAATAATAATAAGACGGAAAAGCTAGAAAATCTATGATCCGATTCTTTATAAATAAGCACAGTAGTTTGGTTGATCATTCAAGCTAGTTCATTCAATTCGATGTAACTCCAAAGTTGCAGAAAAGTTGTAGCAAACTCTTTCAATTCCAAAATTTTTCTAAAACGCCGATGAAAACTGGTCTTGTTTTATAGGAAGTCGGGAAGCTCCAGTGCATTTAAAATTGTGAAAAAGCTTCCCAATCTAAGGCTTGGATGACTGCAGCATTGTTAAGGGAGTGGTTGTTAACGGACGAAATGTTCATCCCTGAAGTGAAAAAGCATTAAAAATCATTTACAAAAGAAGACAGTAAACTACTTTTGAATAATTAATAATGCACCAACACCAAGTCAGATTGCACTTACATGGAAGCTGAGAGTCTGGTTCAAGCAGTCACATTAAGACGTGCGTGGAACAAATCGAAAGGCTTATCAACTCGAGAAGAGTAGGAAAAGAAGAAAAAGAAAAAACAAGCTCAATAAAAAGGAAGGGAAGAGACAGGAGACATGACAATATGTCTCTTATAATTTGAGAAACATTCTTTTGAAAATATTCAGAAGTTTGTGGTGAACATATAGGAGAGTGGATGGTGTGTGATTGGTCAGATTTTGGGTTTCCAATTCTAAATGATGATGAACTTATTGAAAGCGTCGAGGAGGAAGATGAACTTTATGTCAAAGTTAAAGCAGACACGGAACCATCAGCTAGTGAAACCTTTGCCTGCATGCTTAAGAAGTAAAATTAAAGCCTTTTTATTTAGTAAATTAAAGGCACTTTTTCTTTAAAAACAGAAATTAATCAAAATAGACCCTTTTTTGTGAAACAAATGCATTTATCGAAATTTTTGAAAATCTGAATGGGATGCAATTCTAATTAATTCGGATAATTGAAGTTTTACTGTGACCCCTACTAATAGGTAAAGCTAGCGGTTTTTCAATAAATGACCTTTAATTTCACAAAACCTAATAACCAAAGTTTTATCTTTCTTTCGGTTTTACCACATTGACAATGCCATAACGAAACAAAAACAGAGAATTTTGGCTATTTTAGCAACCTCACTTCTAAATCAACTAACTAACAAATAACTATAGAAAATAAATCATTGAAGCCAATGCGGTTCCTATTTCCATAAGTTTATTTCGGTCTCGTATTTAATGGAAACGCTTCTACCAAACAACGTTTCAACTGAAATCAGGTTTATGCGATAATTGCGAGTTTCCATCAGTGTCTCTATTTGTGTCAAACGGGTATACTTAATTAAGGATTTACTAATTAAACTATTTTAATAATAGTCATTTCGCTCACGTAGTTAAAGATATGGTTCTCTAATCTAGTTTCTTTAATTCTAATCCATTGGCAATGAAAACACGTCACATACATAATATTAGTAAATATCTTTATGTAATGATATTGGGCATGAAGTAAGGATAATACTGAGAAGTTCATATGTTAATGGTTATTGACGAATTTTAATATATCGGGATAAGTCCAACTTATAATACAAATTGTGCCCCTTATTTAGCCAGCCGCAAACTGACACTGATGATGCTTTGGTTTCCTATAAAACTTGAACAATACTATGTAAACTGTTGGCTATATTGCTTGGAATCAACAATAATACACTAAATAAATTTTGCTCAAGCTGAGCTTTACCATTTTCTTCGACAAACGAAGGACAGACTCAGAGGGCTCAATCACAGAAAATATTGCAATCAGAGAATGCATCTATTTTAGAGTTGTTATGGAACTCTGTACCAGATGGTTTTTCAGTTGCCCCTCCAAAACTGCATATTTCACTCTCTGTTCTAAAAAGAAAGTACTTATCCCCTCTGTATTAATGTCCCTGCTATTGTGGGTGAAAAAATGCTTTTGCAGCATATTTAGCTTTAAGGAGTGGAATGGGATGCGCCTTTCGACACTTAAACCTTTAATGAATGGAAACGGTTCTTTCAGGTCATCTCAGTATTTGCCACCTTGAAACTCTCTATTAACACAGATCTACGAACCAACATAGGAGCTCTTCTAGAAATGAGATTGTTGATTTTCACAATTTCCTCACACCTTTCACAATTTCCTTCACGTCATTAGAAATATTCACTGTTCTGTCCATGTTGAACAAGATCTCCTCTTCTTGTTTCACCTTTGTTGACGATAGGGCCATTAATTGAATCACGAATTTAGTCAAAGTTCTATGAACCAACATCGGAGGTCTACTAGAAATGAGATTGTTGATATTCAGGTTAGTTCAGGTTATCAATTTCATGGCTTTTGTGATGCAAGTTTAAGTCGTCAAGACATGTGCGTCAGAGTTGTCGAATCTTCCTGTCATCGTGTTGGTCTGACGTAGTGAGTTCCATTCATTCCCGTAAGGTACTTAATCTCTTGGCACCCATTATCCAGCTCTATCATCCTTTGGGTTCATCTTGTTACAACCCCTGCAGTTACTCCACCGACATGAAGGAGACTACCACTTTTCTTCCTTGACTTCATTAAAGTTTGTTCAGTTATTATATTACTCCATGTGCCACACTATAGTTTTAGACTCCTGCGAATGATGAGGCATATTCCTGGGAGGATGGTGGCTACTGCTATGAAAGAAAGAGAATATTTTTAATATAGTTGGGAGGTGTATAGTCGAATCGGTTCTTAACTGGCGGGTCCAAAGTCCACTAACCATATAAATCAAATCAGAGAACACAGTGACTACCAAAATGTTCCCTGATGTACACAATTCGAGGTTAGTTTGTTATAGTCATGACATTAAGCTTTTTCGGAATGTTATTCGGATTAACTACTCGTAGAATTCGTAGAGTAGATACCATATTAATTCTGGAATTTCCTTTTACTTCAGATTTTAAAATATGTCAGATATTAGAAGAATATGGTCAGTTCCTGTCAGTTCCGGTTTGAAAAGAATCATGTCATATCGATTGAAAAGTGCACATTAGTATTAAGTAATATACATAAAACATGCCTATCGATATTATAAAAAAAGGTTTTTTTTTGCATCTGTATACTTTCTTTTTGTATTTGTATTTTTTTACAAAATTTGGGAAGAAGACACCGAATAAAGTTTTGATTATAATAACTAATGTACCAATTTGTCCTATATTATGTTGTATTTTCATCAATGTATATTTTTGTAGTTTGAAGCTGTGCTTTAGAAACAAAACCAACTTTGAAGAAAAACTGGAAGAAATAGGAAACAATTAAAACAATATAGGATTCAAAAATAGGTTATAAACGTTCCTAAGCAAAAAATGAATATTTTCGAGAAAACATTAAGTAATTTATTCATTAACGATAGATGTTTTAAAAAAGAATAAATCTGAAATTCGGCTAAATTTATTAAGTTTTCAAATTATCAGATACAAGAATAGATGTTGCACATCAAAATTGCTTTATAGCGATTAACTAAAGATACATTTTTGTGTGAAGGGTGTTGCGGGCTTTGAAGCTGCGGTTCAATGGAATTTCTTCGTGACCGTTCGTCCATAACTACGTCGGACATTATCAATTGTGATGAGGCAATGGGCGAAGTGATCTTCCTTGCATCTCGACCTTGACTGATTTTAGCTCTAAACGCTCCGTGGTATTTTTACCGTCACCGACATGCTGAAGTGGAAGGATTGGGGAAGGGTTAGAGCAGAGTTTTGGCGCACATAACAAATATGTCGCAACTTACGGTCTGAATTAGGGCCGAAATTTCCTCTTTCCTGTCGAAGTTGTTCTTGTGCTTGAAGATCTCAATGGCTTTCCTCTTTACTCTCGGATAGTAACGCTGCGTTTGATGTAAGATATCCACCTCCTTAAAAAAGATGTCGTGACCTTCAGAGAGAGCGTGCTCTACTACGGCAAACCTTTGTGTTTGTCCCAGCCTGCAACTTCTTTTATGTTACGTAATTTTCGTGTTAATACTACGTTTTGTGGTGTCAATGTACGTATTTATACCGAGCCAGAGCTGCATGAAACTTTATAAACTCCGGATGCTGATAGAGGATCCTTCTGATGCTTGGCTAATTTTAGGCTCTTTTGTATTGTGGGAGTCGGTTTAAAAACACTTTTCACTTTGTGCTTTTTCAGCCTGCCGATCCTGTCTGTGACTTTGCGGATGTTTGGTAGACTAGGCCAAACACCTTTTTCTTCAACACCTCCCGTTGTTCTTTTTTTTTTTTTGGCGACCAATATTTCTTGGATAAACGGCCTCTTCAATAGAAATGATCGTTGTAGGTTGTGATGGCGCTACTTCACAATTTTGTACTTTTTCTCTTTCTCACCAATCCATTATTAATTTTTCGATGTGTTATAAGGAATTTTTGCAGTAACTACTTTTACAGTATTGTATTCCAATGCATCTTGCCAAACCTTTGCTATACATGCTCCGATCTAAGTCCATCATCTATATGCTTGTGGTAATACCCTTTTGCTCCAGTCCATATCAATTCTATTGCGGTAAACTGGGAAAACCATCATGTCCATATTCGCACACTCTTTGGTCTGCAGCGTAGATTTTTGTGTTTTTTTTTAGAGCTCTGGCCACTGACAAAAGTTCCGATCAATCATTTTTCACATCCAATTTCATTGCTTTCTGTAAATCAAGAGTCTTTGTTCTTTTCTTTTAATGTTTTTCGATATTATTTTGTAATTGGTTTCTAAGCACTTCCTCTCTGCATACTCCTTAAGATGATTCCCAGTGTCCTCGAAACAGTTTCCTGGATATAGGTTGGCAAATTTCCACTTTTTTTTAATTCCCGAAATACTATAATAAATTTAACACTATTTGCTTGGATTAAAAATGCAAAAAACAGAAAATTGCTTAGAATTATTAATTTTGCCGAATTAGACTGTCAGAGTGACATTTATGAATCAAAATGACGGGAAAAAATACACATTTTGGTGACCACTTTAAGCCAGAGACAAATATAAGTGTATCCTATTTTTTCTTATCTAAAGTTGTATATATCTGTCTTTTTTATCATACGGCTTGTTTTTGGTCGGTACAAATAAATGCCATAAAAACAAACAAAAATTTCAAAAGTTTGTCGTTGATGAATCGTCGGACCCGCCAGTTAAGAACCCATGCGACTATAGAACCCAATTGCTGCTTCAATGAAGTGCTTAATCAAAATCACAATTTAACAAGCATTTCATTGGATGGATTCGATTTTATAGCTCATTTTCAAATGCTCCCCGTAGCTACAAAAATGTATTTCGACACATTTATAGCTCTATTCCCGCTCATCTCACTGTCAACTGGCAGAATTTTTTAGATTTGGTATACATGGAGTTACAAGCCGTCAAATAAAAACCAAAATTCGTGGACCCTATTCGCCACTTAGCTTCATTCTTGGATTCGATTACTAGTGAACCGGCTCAACGAAAATTGACACGCGGTAATATGGACTACATTTTTTTGCACGATTACAGCTCTATTTCTACCTCATTCGACTGTGAGCATGCGGAACTTTTTAGCTTTTGTATTAACGGAGCTACAGGCCGTCAAATAGGTGTCAAAAATCGCGGACCCCTATTCGCCACTTGGCGGCATTTTTGAATTCTATTACAAGTGAATCGGTTCAACGAAAATTGACTCAGCGTAGTTTGGATTTGATATTATTAGCTCATTTTCAAATGCCTGTAGCTCCTAAACTCCCTGCAGCTTCCAAAATATATTTCCAGAAGATTATAGCGCTATTCCTGCTCTTTTGCCTGCCGCCTGACTGCAGTCTTTAAGTTTTATATTAACGGAGGTACGACCAGTCAAGTGGTGTCAAGATTTGTCGACTCTATTCGCCACTTAGCTGCATTTTCGAATTCGATTACAAGTGAATCAGCCCAACGAAAATTGACATGTGGTCGCCCGGATTCGCCATTTTTAGCCCATTTTCAAATGGCTACAGCTCCTAAACCTCTGCGACTCCAAGAATGCATTTTTGCACGATTTTGGCTTTATTTCTGCTTTTTCATCAGTCGTCCAATTGCATTCTCTAATTTTTTATTAACTTAGCTACGAGCTGTCTAATAGGTGTCAGAACT
Source organism: Taphrorychus bicolor (assembly GCA_951812265.1). Lineage (NCBI taxonomy): Eukaryota > Metazoa > Arthropoda > Insecta > Coleoptera > Curculionidae > Taphrorychus > Taphrorychus bicolor. The sequence continues at coordinate 18,289,246 of OX638302.1, forward strand.
AGTGAACCCTAGTCGCCACTTCGCTACATTATTGGATTTGATTACAAGTGACTCAGCCCAACAAAAATTGATATGTAGTCGAATGGATTTGATTTTTTAGCCCATTTTCAAATGACTACAACTTCTAAACCTCTGCGACTCCAAGAATGTATTTTTGCACGATTATAGCTTTGTTCCTGCTTTTTCAACTGCCGTCCAACTGCATTCTTTAAGTTTTCTAGTAACGGAGCTACGCGCTGTCAAATAAGTGTCAGAGTCAGTGAATTCTATTCGCCACTTCGCTACATTATTGGATTTGATTACAAGTGACTCAGCTCAACAAAAATTGACATGTGGTCGCATGGATTGGCTATTTTTTAGCCCATTTTCAAATGGCTGCAACTCCTGAACCACTGCGACTTCAAGAAGTTATTTTTGCACGATTTTAGCTTTATTCCTGCTTTTTCAACTACCGTCAAACTGAATTATCTAAGTTTTTTATTAAAGGAGCTACGCGCAGTCAAATAAGTGTCAGAATTAGTAAACCTTTTTCGCCACTTCGCTACATTATTATTAGATTTAATTACAAGTGACTCAGCCCAACAAAAATTGATATGTGGTCGCATGGATTCGCCATTTTTTAGCCCATTTTCAAAAGGCTACAACTCCTAAACCTCTGCGACTCCAAGAATGTATTTTTGCACGATTTTAGCTTTATTCCTGCCTTTTCATCTGCCATCTAACTGCATTCTCTAAGTTTTTTATTAACAGAGCTACGAGCTGTCAAATAGGTGTCAAAATTTCTGAACCCTATTCACCACTTCGCTCATTATTGGATTTGATTACAGGTGACCCAGCGCAACAAAAATTGACATGTGATCGCATAGATTCGTCGTTTTTTAGCCCATTTTTAAATGGCTACATCTCCTAGACCTCTGCGACTCCAAGAATGTATTTTTGCACGATTTTAGCTTTATTTCTGCTTTTTCAACTGCCGTTTAACTGCATTCTCTAAGTTTTTTTATTAACGGAGCTACGCGCTGTCAAAAAGGTGTCAAAATTTGTGAACCCTATTCGCCACTACGTTACGTTATTGGATTCGAATACAAGTGAACCGTCCCAGCGAAAATTAACACGTCCTCATATGAACTCGATTTGAGCACGATTACAGCTTTATTCCCGCTCATTCGATTGTCAGCTTGCAGATTTTTTTAGCTTTTTTATTAATGGAGCTACAAGTCGTCAAATAGGTGTCAAAATCCTATTAACTGCGTTCACAAATTTGATTACATGTGGATTGATTCATCAAGTGGACAGACTGGTAACTTGGTTTAAAGATTTAATCTTCTCTACTCCGGTCAACAATGCTGCGAATTTTTTTATCATAATTATTATTTGGAGGAGCATGGGTAAATTGCTGATAAGTAACAGACGTTAGCTCATATAGGATATCTCTTGTGACATCTTCCATAAATCCATTCCATCCGGAAAAGGGAGGAATATTTCTGTTTTTCCCATACAGCTACAAAAACTTCACATTTCGTTTTGTTCACAGTTAATCTAACAGCTTCACAACTTCCAGAAATATCAAGTGGCATCTTTTTAAGCCAAGGAATGAAAAGATTGGAGACTATTTTATGTTTTGGTGAAATACAAAAAATGCCACATATGACAGTGAAAGATGTGGCATCTTTCGTTTTATACAGAAGCAACGAACTATAAGACGAACAAAATCCCAAATTGAGGAAACCACATCGACAAAGTCTCTTGAGCCGTACTTTTTGTGCAGAAATGCACCGAGGAGTGGTGAGACGATGCTGCAATAAGATTCTGAGATAGTGCTGTACTCTTCTTCTTCTACACGTCATAGTTTCTATGTTTATTTTTTGTTTAGTACAACTGTGTCCATAAATGTATGGAGGGTTTTAGGAATAAGTTTACCATTTCCTTCCAAAAATGTTTGGTCTCATAAAATTGATCCTGACATCCACAGCAATAAGTCTTAATAACTTTTCTTCATTTTTTAACGCCTGCTAATACCAAGCATTTTTTTGTTCACTCTGTTTGACTGTGCTTGACTTCAGATAGAGTTTGATGAACGTCTTTGTGGTGATGACGTTGACTGTGTGACGTAGTGCGGTCATGAAATGATGAGTAAATTAGGTTAATTAGTCAGTTATTGGCATTTGTTGCCAACAGAGTCCACTTTCTATAGAAACTCTTTCTTTTTATTTTTCACGAACGGGGGACTTTTAAATCTTGTATCATGCAATCTAAAATCGAGATATTCAACTCAATACGTATATGTGTGAAGCGGACCTTAATAGAGGAGGTGTTAGCCCTTATTTCCATTTTTCAAATCCTATACAAACTTGTGTTTCCCCGCTTAACCCGATCTAATTTCCCCTGGATTGCCACGTAATGAAAATCGCTTTCCAGCGTCACATTTCCCGCTCGTTTCCTGGTTAGTCGCACCTTTGACCCCATTAGTAGATTATCCGGACGCGCGGGAAAACATCAAACACATCAGGTGTGCAACCCCAAAGATATTTGATGGCCGACGATTTTCAATCTGTGCCACGGATATTCGATTTTGCGTGTTGCGACACTGGCTCGTTGTACGAAAACAGTATTGTCCGTATTAGAAGCCTAAAAAAACAAACAGGAAAGGCCACTCACTTTTTCAAAGTCAATACATTTCTTCATAAACCTTCCAGCTACACGTCACATCGTTGTGGAAGTGAATGAACTTAATTACACGGTTTAGCAAACAACCTTGAGGCGCAATTTGAGATTTTTCGATAAATTTATTGTGCGTATCTAACGAACAGGTGGAACGGTTTGTTTTATTATTATTATTTATTCCGGCGCAATCTCGAGGCTTCGAAGCCAACAGATACATGAGCCCGATAAGGCCTTAGGTGAGTTCTTTTATTTTTAGCTTTTTTAAATTTTACATACAGACGAGGAGAGAGTGAGAAATAAATATTTTTGATAATTTTTAGTATGAATACTTAATATCTCGTGAATAGCTAAAGTGATCTCTATCAGAAAAAAACATAAATTTCGTAATTTGTAATTGTTGAAACATAAAAAGAACTACAAGAGCTGTTCAAAAATGTATTCCATTTTCTAGTACAGTCAGTTTGTGCTTAAGAAGGCTCCTGATGGGAAGGCTACTTTTGATTTCTTCCTCTGTACAGGATTTTTTTGTTTGTTGACGGTTTGAAAATTTCATGACGCAACCTCCCTATTCAAAATCAAAGTAGAAATTTTTGTTTTTACTTTTGTATCCAGCACCCCAAAAAAACACTTACAACAGTAGAAATCAAAACTACCCGGCAACTTTCCTAGTAACTGACTGGATTATTACAACAGGGATAAAAGTGGCAATTGTTTTATTGCACCCGCACGCCAGGTTGCTCCTCCCTGGATAAGCTAAGAAAAAATGTCTGGAACTCCTCCAAAGACAAATAGGTAGCCCTAACAGTAGAGACTCAGTTATCTCTTAAACAGTGTCCCTGGGTCTCATTGAAGTAAACGCTTCCCATTGTGAGCGAGCTCCTAATGTTTGCATAAAACTTAATCTGGCTCTTAGAGAGTCGGCAACTTAACTGTCCCGGCAGATATCAGGAATTCGAATGCGCTTTCCACTAAATTAAATGGATTTGAGCACCACGGGGAGGTCCGATCCCGTTTAATGTGCACAATAGATGCAGTTTCAAATGTTTCATTACATTTTCATTTTGCTTTCGGGGCACTTTACCGGGATTTCATGATAACTAGTTTCACTTAGCTGGCTTGTCAGCATTTAGCTCGATCTTTGTTCAGTTAGTATCTTTCAATTATTATTAAGCACCAATTTGTCGTCAGATAACAGTGTTTAAGAACGTGAACTGATCCGTATTTAACCTCCCTATAACCATCCCTAATTACGTTGATGAAAATAATATAAAATGGTTATTTAATGTTCATTTTTTTCTCCGTCTCCATATTTTCCCATCTCCCTTTGGTTTAGGTCAAGAAGATTTCCAAACAAAATAATATTTTAATGAAATATTAGTGGCTACCACGAATCAATGAAAATGACCTAGGGTGTTAGCGTTGTCTGCCTGTTTATGTGTGATTTTAACTGTGCAGTACCATTAGTTTAAAGTGTTTTTGATTGTTTCACAACTTTTACATACTGCATAATATGGTTGCTGGAGTTTCTACTGTACTAAAATGCTGCGTAAATTTAAGGAATGCAAAACAAAATTCGTCCTGAGGATGCAGGACGTAAGTTAATTCTAATAATCGTCTTCGTCATTTCATGATCCTGTTCCCAATATTAGAATCCAAAAATAAGAAAATACAGAGTGCTCTATTGAAATAAAGTGTGTCCTTGTCAAAATGACTCTTCATTCGCCCTGTATATAAATATGTACCTAAATATTTACTGAAAGCAGCTTTCTTAATCAAAAACTTTTTTTCTGAAAAGGTTATGGTTGAACGGTAATAAGTTGGGACACCTTGTACAAACTAACCACTAATAGCATTCATAAGCATTGAGACAAGATTGGGGAGGTCTTGATGAATCGCACATCCTCGAAGTTCTCTCTTACTCCAACCTAATAAAGATCTGTGCACACAAGAGAACACACAACAACGACAGTACTACTCTCTCAGGAGATGCTCATGGTTCTTTTCCAGCTCCTGCATGTTCTGTATCTTTGTCAATTATTTTCCCACAGTCTCCCATTTTCTGGTCATTGTGTGTGGTGAGGGTTATCTGCGTATTTTTAGAGTTTTTGTGCGTGTCGGAACCCGTCAGACAACTCTGAAAAAGCCTTAAAGAGTTTCTAAAAAAAAAGGTCAAAACGTTGTCAGTTTCTTTACTATAGTCCTATATCTGCGAATATGTTTTGTAGTCATCATTGTAGGTTTCTAAAAAAATGACCTTTTTCATAACTTTCAGCATGCGATTTAAAAAAAAAAATTATAAAACTGAAGAAGGAAACACTAACAACAACCCTATGAGGGTCTTTTGGTTAGATCAATTCAGTTTAGTTCAGGCTAACTTTCCAAAGTTTAGATTTAAAAACTTCAAATTAGCATTTTTAAACGCTTGAAGTAATTTCAAAACTGAATTTGAATTTCAATTTTAATACGAATTTTTCCAAACATTTAGTTGGCTGTTTTAAATGCTTTGAGTTATTTGTAACCGATTTTGGCTATAGTTCTACCTAAATTTCCCCCATCAATCCAAATTTATATTTTGACATACTTTGAGTCATTTTTCAACGATTGTGGCCATAATACAATCTAAATAGTTTTTTGGGCTTTGAAGCCGTCGTACAATGGAATTTTTTCCTGATGTTTCGTCTACAGCTGCGGCAGACATTATCAAAGGCGATGAGGCAATGGGCAAAGTGATCACCAGTGCTTCTCGATGTTCGACTGTGGTGAGCTCCGTGATATTTTTCTATCAGAGACAAACGAGAGACGCCATTGAGATCTTTAAACTCGACCACAATTTCAACAGGAAGGAGGAGGAAATTACCTTTCTAAATGCAAACTGGAAGCGAGTTCTATGATATACTTCAAGTGCGCCGAAACCTCGCGCCACCACTACCCCCACCATAGTCCCTCCACTGCAGCGCGACGGCAGGGAAATAAATAGCACAGACCTCATCACAGTCGAATCAGTCAACGTCGAAAAGCACAGGAGATTACTCTGCCCATTGCCTCATCGCCTTCGATAATGTCTGCTGCAGCTGTATATGAAACGTCAGAAAGAAATTACATTGGACCAGGGATTCAAAACCAGGAAAACACTTTAGATTGTATTTTGACTTGCCGTAAAAGCCTTCACAGTCTTATTGTGGCTTTAGTTTAACAAATTTGCATTTTGAGGCGTCTCGAGTAAAATTTCATTTACTTTAATCCAAAAATCAATACAAATTAGAATATTTGAATCAGTTTTTTTTTATTTAATTTTCCTAGAACCTAAGAACATCAAAATTTGGATTTTCAAACAATTTGGCTAATTTTTAACCAAGTAATTTTAGTCTGAATTTTTCCAAAGATCTCAGATTTGCATTTCTAGACGTTTTGTGTGTTTTTTAAACAATGCTAACCCCAATGCTGATCTGTATCTCCAGATTTGCATTTTTAAAGACTCTGAGTCACTTTTAACCTATAAGGCCTTAGTGTTCTTACCTTAATTTCTCGAAAAGCTTCAAGTTTTGCCTTGTTAATCGTTCGAAGTAAGTCCAAGCCGATTTTAATTTTATACATAACCCGCATTTGTCAAAAATTAAAATTTTTTATTTTAAACGCTTAAAGTAATTTCAAAGCGATTTTGGCCGTAACTTTAATCTGAATTTTTCCAATAACTTTTAGTTTGCATTTTTCAATGCTTTGGGTCATTTCTAACTGATTTTGGTGACCACCCTAACCTGAATTTTTCAAAACAATCCAAATTTTGATTTTTTAAGTTTTTCATTTTGTATTTGCGATTTTAGCCTTAATCCTGACTCTCTAAAAATTCCAAATTTCTATATTAAGGCCTTTTGTGTCATGTTTTATTTTATATATAGAAATGTAATTTTAAATAAAAAATAAATAAAAAAAAAATTAAGAAGATTTGAAGCAGTTTAGACTGATTTTGCCTTAAAAAGGAACTTTTCCTAAAACATCAAAAATTTGCATTTTTTGACGTAATCGGCAATATTTAATCTCTCCTCTATCCCGTCAGGGCCGCTTGATAGCTGGCTTTTCCATTAGGTTAGTTCAGATCAGTTCAGTTATGCTTTTGCTTTGATTAGGTTAGTTTAAGTTCAGGTTCAGTTATGTGGCCTTAGTTGCATTTTAAGGACAAATTTCATTTATTTTAATCCAAAAAATGTGATTTTATCAAAAACGAAGACTTAGAGGAATTGGATCAGTTTTGCCTGATTTTATTTTAGTTGAATGCCCCTTAGAACATAAAAATTGTCATTTTTTACACCATGAGGGTAATTTTTAACCAACCGATTTTAAGTAACTGAGTAATTCTAATCTGAATTTTTCCAAAGGCCCCAGAATTACATTTTTAGAGGCTTTGTGTTCCTTTCAAACATTTTTCACCCCAATGCTAACCTGAATTTTTCTATGAGCTCCAGATTTGCAGTGTTAAAGACTTTGACTCAATTTTAACCTATTATGGCCTTATAGTCCTTGCCTGAGTTTCTCGAAAAACTTCAAATTTTAACTTTTAGACGCATTGAGAGATTTTCAACCGATTTTAGTTCTATTCCTAACCTGTTTTCAAAAATTCCAAGTTTGCAATTTTAATCGCTCTAAGTAACCTCAAGCCGATTTTGGCTTTATTCCTAACCTGCAATTGTCAAAAACTTCAAATTTGCATTTCTTAACCTTTCAGTAATATCAACGCGATTTTTTTATGATTTTAGCCTTAATTCTGGCTTAGTATTCACTAAAAATTCCAAATTTGTACTTTAAGGCCTTTAGTATCGCGTTGTATTTCGTAAATAAAAATGTATTTTTATTAAAAAAAAAAAACAAATTAGAAGATTTGAATCAGTTTAGCCCGATTTTGTCTTAAAAAGGATTTTTTACATCAAAACATCAAAATTTGGTCTTTTAGACGATATCGCCAATTTTTAACCTTTCCGCTCTCCCCCGTCAGGGCCTCCTGCTGGTTGGCTTCTTAGTTAGGTTAGTTCAGGTCAGTTCAGTTATGTTTTTGCTTTGATTAAGTTAGTTCAGGTTCAGGATCAGTTATGTGGCCTTAGTTGCATTTTAAGTCCAAATTTCATTTATTGTAATCCAAAAAATGCAATTTTATCAAAAACGAAGAATGAGAAGAATTGAATCAGTTTTGCCTGATTTTAAGTAACCAAGTAATTCTAGTCTGATTAGTCGCATTGAGAGATTTTTAACCGATTTTGGTTCTATTCCTAACATGCAATTTTCCAAAAATTCCAAGTTTGCCATTTTAAACGCTTTAAGTAACTTCAAGTCGATTTTGGTTTTATTCCTAACCTGCAATTGTCAAAAATTCCAAATTTGTATTTATTAACCTTTCAGTAATTTCAAAGCGATTTTGGCAGTAATTTTGACTCTGATTTTTCCAAAAACTTTTAGTTTGCATTTTTGAATGCTTTGAGTCATTTTTAACTGATTTTGGCCACAACACTAACCTGAATTTTCCCACAACAATCCAAATTTGCGTTTTTTTACGCTTTGAATCATTTTTCTTAACGATTCAGCCTTAGTCCTGACCTGACTCAGCGCTTGATAGTTGGCTTTTTGGTGAGGTTACTTCATGTCAGTTCAGTTATGTTTTTGCTTAAAGACTGGGTAATTTTTAACCTATTATGGCCTTAGTGTATTTGCCTGAATTTCTCGAAAAACTTCAAATTTTTATTTTTAGACGCATTGAAAAATTTTTAACCGATTTTGTTTCTATTCCTAACCCGCAATTTTCCAAAAGTTCCAAGTTTGCCATTTTAAACGCTTGAAGTAACTCCAAGCCGGTTTTGGCTTTATTCATAACCCGAACTTGTCAAGCATTGAAATTTTCATTTTTAAACGCTAAAAGTAATTTCAAAGAGCTTTTGGACCTAATCTTTTCAATTTGATTTTTTCAGAAACGTTTAGTTTTTGAAAAGTTTCAGTTTAGTTAACTGATTTTGGCCACAACAGTAACCTGAATTTTTCAAAACAATCCAAATTTGCCTTTTTATAAGTTTTTCGTCATTTTTTTACGACTTTGCCTTAATCCTGATTTAACTTTCTCTAAAAATTCCAAATTTGTATTTTAAGGTCTTTTGTATCACGTTTTGTTTCATAAATAAAAATAAAATTTTATTAAAAAAAAAAACAAAAAAAAAACAAATTAGAAGATTTGAATCAGTTTAGCCTGATTTTGTCTTAAAAAGGAATTTTTTCCAGACCATCAAAATTTGCACTTTTAGACGATATCGGCAATTTTTAATCTCTCCTCTATCCCGTCAGGGCCGTTTGATAGTTGGCTTTTTGGTTAGGTTTGTTCAGGTCAGTTCAGTTATGTTTTTGCTCAGGTTAGGTTAGTTCAGTTATGTGGCCTTACTTGCATTTTAAGGCCAAATTTCATTTATTTTAATCCAAAAAATGTCATTTTATCAAAAAACGAAGAATTAGAGGAATTGAATCAGTTTTGCCTGATTTTATGTTAGTTGAATGCCCCTTAGAACATAAAAATTGGCATTTTTTAGACCACGAGGGTAATTTTTAACCAACCGATTTTAAGTAACCGTGTAATTCTAATCTGAATTGTTCCAAAGGCCCTAGAAATGCATTTTTAGACGCTTTGTGTTCCTTTCAAACATTTTTCACCCCAATGCTAACCTGAATTTTTCCATGAACTCCAGATTTGCATTCTTAAAGACATTGAGTCATTTTTAATCTATTATGGCCTTAGCTTAGTGTTCTTGCCTGAGCTTCTCGTAGAACTTCAAATTTTTATTTTTAGAGACACTTTTAACCGATTTTGGTTCTATTCCTAACCTGCAATTTTCCAAAAAATCCAAGTTTGCCATTTTAAACTCGTTAAGTAATCTCAAACCGATTTTGGTTTTATTCCTAACTTGCAATTGTCAAAAACTCCAGTGCTTAACTGCATTTCTTAACCTTTCAGTAATTTCAAAGCGATTTTGGCAGTATTCTTAACCCTGTTTTTTTCAAAAACTTTTAGTTTGAGTTTTTTAATGCTTTGAGTCAGTTTTAACTGGTTTTGGCCACAACACTAAACCTGAACTTTCCCAAACAAACCAAATTTGCGTTTTTATACGCTTTGAATAGTTTCTTATAACGATACAGCCTTAATCCAGACCTGACTCAGCGCTTGATAGTTTGCTTTTTTTGATTAGGTGAGTTCAGGTCAGTTCAATTATGTTTTTGCTTTAGTCATGTTAGTTCAGTCATATTTTTCCTTTGCTTTGGTTAGTTCAGGTTAGTTCAGTAATGTTTTTTTAGTTATGTTACTCAAGGTCAGTAATTTCTGTTCTTTTAAAACGCATTTTATTTGTATATTATTTGAACCATACAAGTTCACTTACTTCCACATTAAAATAAATTTACACGTTTAGCAACATTGCAAATAAAAATTGTCCCTACTGGTTAAGAGTCTTCGCATTACATTCGAAGTGAATTTTCATAATTTTGATTATCATTTTTTCCTTCAAAAGTTGTTCGTCCCTAATTTTTATTGTTTTAAACTGTTTTAAAAAAAATAAAAGAAAACTTTAAAATCGAGGATTGAAAAAGTTCACCAGACATCCAGCAAGAAATGTCACCAGAATGAACAATTTATTTTTATTTGAAAATTAATAGGAAAAAAAAATGCTTGTGGACCCATTGAAATGTCACCCATGGGCTTGCTTTTCGTTGCGATATATGGGGTCCTTATAAGGCCGGTGACACTCAAATATGTACCAACGAACGCCGTGCAAGAGACAAAAAAATCGCTACTTATATAAACACAATCACACCTACAAAGCTAACAATTCTTGTTTATTCTTAAAGGAATTCTCAAGGAGTGTCGACACACTGGGTATGGTTCAATTATTGCGACTTCCAGTGGCGTAGTTTTGCATTAAAAAGTCAGCAATTTTTTTTGGTTTTTTTAATTATAGAACGAAAGAGTAAATAAGCCAGTCCTTTGTATGGTGGTTGGGAGTTTTAAAGCGGAGGATTTGGCTACGTAGCGGTCTTTTAAATATCAAAACTCATTTATTTAAATTAGAGCTTCCCGAGGCAAATCCGCGCGAGTTCCATTTAAAACGGCTCGCTTTGTATTTCATTGGGTCTAACTTATTTTTATCACTTTTTATGTACTTAATGGAATTCAAATGAACCGCCTCGTGGCTGAAGGAGAATGGAAATTAATGAAATTTTGCCTATTTAGCAGGGATAAAGCTTCCAATTACCTTAAAAGAATGCGAGGATTTATTTTTTTTTATTGAGGAAAATCCCTGGTAAAACGACCGAAAAAAGAAGTTTTTTGCGCTTTTTCCAAAGGGCAAATACAAACGTATTTGGCGCATATACGAACAAAATCACACGCATCAATACGCTCTCCAGATTAGTTTCGGTCCCGTGAGTTTCGATGTTTATTACCGACTTTAAGCTAATCCCGACAAAACACATTCCGTACGGAAAGTTTGTTAAATTTACACATTAGAAGCGAATTATGAATGTGTGTAGTACAAAATGAAGTCGCTGAATTTAATACTCCATTTGCCCGCTCGAAAACTCGGGATTACGCTGACGAAGACTGGCCAAGTTTGGTTTTAATGAAACGGCCCTGTAATCCGGCCTTATAAAGCCGGATCCACTAAGTATTTTGCATAATTTGGAAATCGGGCCTGAACAATGGAAAGCTGCCGATTTTTCTAAGCTACTTCGAATGCGGTTTTTCATTAAGTCACGTAGGGGCGCCGCAACGCCGACACTCGATTAGACCACAAAACCCCTAGTTATTTATATTTCAAACTCTCATTTAACTTTTCGACGCTTTAGGTAATTTAGTTAGTCAGGTTTGCGGACCTACAGTGTCACTCAATTAATCTCTAACAAGCTTTTAATTTGCAGTTAGTGTGTTGCTCAATTCACGTTTCATCCCCCCCCCCCCCATCTCTCCCTCCCCCCTTACGTGTAAGTTGTTAAAATGTGGAAACGTGAAAGAATTCATAAATATACGACGTCTCAACTTATTATAAACTCTAGTATGCCATGAAAGCCAAATGATCAATTGTAAAACCCTGTCAATAAGTATCAAATCTCAAAATACTCAGCCCGTTATAAGTAGGCAGTACGTAGGTACTTTAAGCCTACAACTTATTTTTCGCCTTTGAGGCAAGAGGCGAATTCCTATTGGTTGCCGAGACGGTCTCCGTGGTAACCATGCTGTCAAGCCGTGTCAAGGTTTATTAAACTGCCGTGCTTCTAGGCTTGTTTTATAGAATAGGGGACTACCTTAGGCTAACGAGTTATATCCATTAATATGATCCAAATGTTGTTGATAAAGTTCCGTGGCCGCTCTGACGTAGATTATTATGACAAAACATTTAAAAGACTATACAAATGGCTGAAATATTTCATTAAGGGATAGAAAAAATACAATAATGCAAAGCAACATTGAACAGAGCCTAACAAAGTAATCTCCTGGCAACTTACCAAAACGATAATTTTTATCGAAACTTTTACGTTTTATCTATTTCTTTATCCTTCGACTTTTTTTTTCTTAATTTTTCACTTGAACTTTTAAGGCATTCAATTCTCAGTTTGATGATAATAAAATATGACAAATTGTTTAAACTTGAATGCAGACCTTTGGCCAGTTTTTTCATCTCTACGAAAAAAGAAGGTAACTAAATATAAGCCTGCAACTCGGTATTACCCTTTGAGGCGAGAAATGAATTTCTATTGGCTACACACCCCGTAACCTTGGCAACGAAGCTGTCAAGGTTTTCTAAACCACCATGTTTGTAGGGTTGTCCTATAGAATTATTTAGCCAACGAAGCACCGAGTAGTGAACGGTACGAAGTGAACCATACTGAATAAAATTGTTCAAGATTTTTTTGGTTGATTTTGTGCCTGTTCGTCAAGTATTTACACAGCAGTAAAACATCTGGATTCTATGGTAGGCCAGAGCTTATAATAAGTTGAAACCGCATATAATATCGATGCCATCTCGTTTTACGCGAAATCAATAAACTGTCATCTCATATCAGCCTATACAAACCGAGCCATAAATAAACTTTCTGTCAGGGAAAATTGGGGTTTGCTTTGCGGGCGGTATCATTTCTCCGATGTTACCGAAAATTTCTATAGAATCTGTTTCTGTCGTGTGTGGTTTATGGCTTGTCATATTAGCGCCCTATTGGAAGGAAATTTTTTTGTCTCTGCTGAGGAAAATGTCGAAGCTTGGCTAGTACGCCCACAGGATGGATCCCATCAAGATTGACAAACGAAGCTTTCATTTTTGACAAATGTTACTAGATGAAAATTCTCGGATTTCCACAGTCTTTATTATATATCAATTATATATAAACTACGAAGCAATGAAAACGTCACACTCCTAGAAATAAACTTTTAAACTGTCCTCTAAACCCACTCGACTATGTAGCTCCTTAAGACCTTCGAATGTGGAGATAACTCAAAAGGTGCAACGTTGAATTAGTTGCTACCTAGGAGAAAAAAAAACATTTTACTTTCTCTATATCTTCTTGAGCAATTTTGACTGCCAACACCCTCTCTTGAAGTTCAAAGTTGAAAACCACAGGATTGTTAATAACACACCTACAGTCAATAAAATTTTTGGAGGCGATTAACTGTCTTTTGCCTTTCTTGGTAATTTCATTTAACTTGTAATAGTCGACACAAAACCTCGTTCTTTATTAAAACTCCTGAAGAATTGTAAGGGTTTGTTGATTCTTCTATCACTCCGTTCCTCAGACGACAATAAGCAATTTTATATCGCTCTGGTGAGACAGTAGCAATCTTTTTGGATGTTAACGAATAGGTTGTTTATAGAACAGTTTTGGGGCTATAAAGTAGAACTTTATTGTACTAAACGTCGTGCAATTGCCTCATAAAATCTTAGTTTACGCACTTGTTACATATTCTATGTAAAGCAAAATACACTTTTCTACTTGTGAATAAATTCTTGACGCCTCTCCTTAGATTTTCATTGCAAAGCAAACATTAGCTTCTTCGTCTCCAAGAAAATTAGAATTCTTCTAAAATTAGCAGAACACTAACCTAGTGGGTCTAAAGAGTTAAATAAATGTAAACCTGCAACTCAGTATTAGCCTTTGAGGCGATAAATGAATTTCTATTGGCTACGCACCCGGTAACCTTGGTAACCGAGCTGTCAAGGTTTACTAAACCGCCGTGTTTGTAGGGTTATCCTATAGAATTATTTAGCCAACAAAAATAAATAGGTATATATTCTATGTAAAGCAAAATACACTTTTCTACTTGTGAATCAATTGTTGACGACTCTCCTTAGAGTTTCATTGCAAAACAAATACCAGTTTTTCGTCTCTAGGAAAATTATAATTCTTCTAAAATTAGCAGGACACTAACCTAGTGGGTCTAGAAAGTTAAGTAAATGTAAGCCTGCAGCTCAGTGTTAGCCTTTGAGGTGATAAATGCATTTCTATTGGCTACGCACCCGGTAACATTGGTAACCGAGCTGTCAAGGTTTACTAAACCGCCGTGTTTGTAGGGTTGTCCTATAGAATTATTTCGCCAACAAAAATAATGTCACAAAGGAGCAAAAAGACATAAAATTGCAGCGTCCTTAGAAATGGTCGGCCGATGACCGGTTTAGTAACCAAGGAATAGTTGACCCAAATTTATAAATCATAGATCGTAAATTTGTTCAACAACTGGGTACTTCGAACCGCTGATTGACGTCATGGAAAAGAACGTTGCAATGCATTGGAAAAAAGTGCTGACGAAAAGAAAAGTAAGCTCGAGGATTTTTGGGCTAGCGATGAGGACTTGCTCGGTGGCTTGCACGTAGGCAAGACTCCAAGATTCTTTTGAAGTTCGGGTTGATCCTTTTGGGGGCGTTACGTCAGATAGACGAACGACCACCCGCCGAAGAGTATTTTTTTGTGTTTTCCAAAATTTGTTATCGTCCGAGTACAAAGAAGAAAGTTGTCCTAGAAGTCCTTGTTGTCCTAAGAGAAGCCACGGGTACGCATAGGACTACCCCTGAAGTACGTTAAATTGGTTGGCACGATACGGTCCTCTTCTACACTTGAATTAGGTAAGACCCTTTCGTTATAACGGTGTTTGTTTTCATATTAGTCGTTTTATTAACGTAGTTATGGTAATTTTAAGGCACAGAAAATAGAAGTTTACTTGAATCCCATCTTCTTATTTTAAATATAAACCCCCCATATTTTTGGAAGGCCCCATTCAGTGAATAAATCAGCATAGGACCCTTCGGGGGAGGTAACAACGATCCGGTACCCATTTAAAGAATAGAGATTTAAAGCGTAAATTAACGCCCAGCCAAATACTGTAATTTTTACAATAAATAGAAACCCATCTATCATCATCCTTTAAATAATTAACCCCCCAGTTTTCACCATTTTCGTGACAATAACTAGGTATATATTCTATGTAAAGCAAAATATACTTTTCTACTTGTGAATCAATTGTTGACGAGTCTCCTTAGAGTTTCATTGCAAAACAAACACCAGTTTTTCGTCTTTAGGAAAATTATAATTCTTCTAAAATTAGCAGGACACTAACCTAGTGTGTCTAAAAAGTTAAATAAATGTAAGCCTGCAGCTCATTGTTAGCCTTTGAGGTAATAAATGAATTTCTATTGGCTACCCACCCGGTAACATTGGTAACCGAGCTGTCAAGGTCTACAAAACCGCCATGTTTGTAGGGTTGTCTTATATAATTATTTAGCCAACAACAGTAAATAGGTGTAT
This sequence comes from Taphrorychus bicolor, assembly GCA_951812265.1. Taxonomy (NCBI): domain Eukaryota; kingdom Metazoa; phylum Arthropoda; class Insecta; order Coleoptera; family Curculionidae; genus Taphrorychus; species Taphrorychus bicolor. The sequence continues at coordinate 18,304,714 of OX638302.1, forward strand.
ATTCTATGTAAAGCAAAATACACTTTTCTACTTATGAATAATTTTTTGACGCCTCTCCTTAGCGTTTCATTGCAAAACAAACACCAGCTACCAAGTTTTCTTGCTTTATGCTGATACTAAAAGCGGTGTGTTCGAAGAATTTTCCATCATACATGTGTATCGATTAACGGCAAATGAAGAATCTGAACAACGTTTTGAGTGAACTTAAAAATGACACAAAGCTCTCAAAACCCCAAAAGAAACTTTGTGTATACCACCTTTAAACAGTTATTCATAATTAGGCCAAAGGTTCTATCTTAACACAGATGCAGATACATGAGAATCCGAATACTGGAAACTTTTCCCAAAAACTGGAGGTTGGAAGAAAAAAGCCAAGATATTGCCCGATAGTTTATCAAAGTCTGAGCTGGAGACCAGTGATTGTAGCTGCAAGTTGTAGTAGAGACCATATTGATACTAGAAGAAACCGTTGAAGAAATTCAACTAAATCATTGCCGCACCTCCATGATTATTATGATAAAGCCTTGCAATAATCATTGCTCACATGCACACTCACAATAACAGCAGAATATAATTATAATGAAAACGCTTCGTCACTTTGGGTCTCAAAAATGTAGTTTTGCTTATACTCGAGTTTTGAAAGAATATACTACGGTTTCCTCAGCAGAGGCTCGTAATCACCCAACACTTCTTAACTCTAACTCTTACAATGTTAACTGGACCTTACTAGTAGTTTTTAGCAATATCCTTGCCATAAGTGAATTCATCTTTTCTGAGTTTGTCATGTCCTTGGTAGATTTTGTCAATTCAACATAGCACTTAGGGGCATTTTGTGGCTCTATTAACTTTAATTCGATTAGTGATGACAGTTTTAGATTCTGATGTTGTTACTCATTGCAGAGAGTAAATTTCTCGTTCTCAAACCTCAACGCCTGTTGCTGATGATACCACATAGACGAATCAAGTCAATTCCCATTTCTTGTGGAAAGGGAAAACAGTCCTCAAGATATCTGCTGCCCACAGGGTACTTGACCGGTCTTATAATTGTCGTATAATCGGCGTCTGAGGACTAAAAAGGTGTTGCAACAGGCCGTGGTTCCTCCCATCTCTTCCAGCAATTCAGTACTGAATCTTGTTGATGCCCCACATAGACGAATCAAGTCAATTCCCATTTCTTGTGGAAAGGGAAAACAGTCCTCAAGATATCTGCTGCCCACAGGGTACTTGACCGGTCTTATAATTGTCGTATAATCGGCGTCTGAGGACTAAAAAGGTGTTGCAACAGGCCGTGGTTCCTCCCATCTCTTCCAGCAATTCAGTACTGAATCTTGTTGATGCTCTTCGTTGTTACCATTCCAATTCTCTGACCAGAAATTATCTCATCTCCACCACTCGTATCGAAGGATGATATATAAAACTCAGCCAACCACAAGTATTCATCTCTATCTCACTAACTTCTTCAATAAATTGCTGCTACAAGTTCATACGGACTTTTTCCTGACTTCTGCTGCCTTTTTTATAGGGTAATGAAGTTACTAAAATTTATCTTTGAGAGGAGAGATAGTGGAACGGTTTTAATGAAGAAATGTAAATATTTCAGTGTACATTTAACCTATTTGGTGTCTGATTTAGATTAGAAGGTTAACAGTTCTTGGTTATTTTATATTTCAATGTTGTGAGTTTTAAATTTCTGTTCTTTGTCAAATGCTAAATCTGTCTAGTTTGATTAAAATAATTTGGCAATTTTACCCAATAGGACCGGTTTATAGAAATCAGGCAGTAGGCTTATTACGATTGTTGAACGGATATAAAAGATGCGAACATGACAGCTGGAGGTGATTCCATTGCCAGCAGTTGTCGGGTAAACATCTCCCTAAAAGTTAAAAGTAAGCATTCAAAAGAAAACCAATTATTAACAGTTCACTGTTTGAGCCCTATTACTTGGGCTACAACTGTTGTCCGGCGTTAGTAGGGCTCCTCACACATTCACCATAAGGGTCTGGCAGTAGTAGGGCATCATATTCTGGTGCCTGGCAGTAGTAGAACTCCTTAAGCATACACCACAGAGTCCGGCAGTAGCAGGGCACCACAAATAATACGTACACTGGTGCCTGGCAGTAGTAGGGCTCATCAAACTTACAACACAGGGTATGGCAGTAGTAGGGCCCCACACACAATCAATACAATGGTGCTTGGCAGTAGTAGGGCTCCTCAAGCATACACTACAGGGTCTGGCACAGTACCACACACTATCAATAAAGTGGTACACAGTCCACACACTATCAATAAAGTGGTGCCTGGCAGTAGTAGGGCTCCACAAGCCCTCATCACAGAGAACCAGAATCAGACAGTAACGAGACATTTACGGAGTTAACTGAGTATCTAAAATTAGCAGTATAGTCACTTGATAGTAGTTCCTCATTCCATACCGTTAATATCCGATCGCTCCCTCGATTTGCTCGCCAATTCCCTTCTTCTTCTTGTTAGCCCAAGATATACGTTCTGTAGATTTACTATAGAAGCTTCAGAATTTCTTAATTGCCCTGTTGTAATTACTTTGAGAATATTGACTACTTAATCTTTGAATTTGATGATCTTTGACGAATTTGATTGATCGATATTGACTACTTAATCTTTGAATATATTGGTGGACCGAATGCATGTTCTGTGACTTTCGTTCCCAAGAATAATTCAACGTATCCATTCTCCATATAGCAGATATTAGGCTGCATACCTGCGATCTGAGGATTATTGGCAACCTGTATTGGAATCAAACAGCTTCTATACATACCCAAGCAGGAGAATCGGTTAAAATCAATATTAAACATGGGGTCAGAAACAAATGTGTATTGTCGCCTCTGCTATTCAACGGGTATTCAGAGAGAATTTTTAAGGAGACTTTGGATGATATTGATGCCGGAATCAAAGTGAATGGAGAATGTATCAATAACATAAGATACGCAGACGATACGATGGTTTTTGCAGACAGTTCGAAGGAATTTCGGGAAATATTGGTCGGTGTTGCCGAAACCAGTCAGAGATATGGATCGCCCCTGAACACTAGAAAAACGTAAAGTAAAAAAAAAAAAACGAAAAAAAAAAGATCCAAACGGGAGGACTGATTGTAAACAATCAACGAATAGAGAGAGTGAAGAGATATACCTATCTCGGAACAACTGTTAATGAAGACTGAGACCACATGCTTGAAATTAGATGCAGGATAGAGAAAGCAAGAGCTGCATTTCAGAAGATGGCTAGACTCTTCATATGTCATGATTTATCTATGCTCTTAAAAATCAGATTATTGAGTAATAATATATATAGGTTAAGTAATAATATATTAGGTAAGTAATAAATAACTTAAGTTTTCCCTGTATTGTTGTATGGAATGGAATCCTGGACGCTCACGGACGCTGCATGTGGAAAAATCGATGCTTTTGGGATGTGGCTGTATCGACGAATCTTGAGGATACCATGGACCGCTCATGTAATTAATCAACACTTTTTGACAAAGATGGGGAAGGATAAAGAACTACTATTGAAGATAAAAACATCCAAAATTTAATACTTTGGACACATAATGAGGAATAGCCAAAGATATGGAATGTTACAGTTGATTCTACAGGGAAAGATAAACGGTAAGCGGGGTCCTGAAAGACGAAGAATTTCGTGGCTAAAAAATCTGCGCACAAGGTTCAACACAACAACTGTGGGCTTGTTCAGAGCAGCTGCGAACAAGGTACAGATTGCCATGATGGTAGCAACGTCCGAAACGGAAAGGCACCGTAGGAAGAACATCCATTCTCCACCGTTTAAAGGCTTACCCGATAGGCATTTCTTCTGTCACCCCTCTACTACATAAAATCCATGGGGGGTGGCGCCCGAGACACTTTCGCCATCATTGATTTAATTCAAAATCCTAGTAATAATTAAGCATAGAAATTAAGTAAACTCGTTCTAGTAGCTCTGTTTGATAAATGGTTGTCCCCTAAGCATCATTAAATCTCAGTTCTAACGCTGAAGAAATTGCGCTGTAGCTGAGTTTAGCAATACAAAATCATTCAAAAGTGAAAGTTAGTTTACTGCGACGAGTCTCACTACTCATCCGCAGATGTTCCTGAATCAATCTTTTTTAACTCCTTCCACTTTTTTGACTTTTTCAACTTCTTCCTTTATTTCGTCAAATTTAGTGTTTACGTACTCACATAGGTCGGTCTTATTTGTTTCTAAAGCAGTATTGTGTTCCTTACCTTGTCATCCTCGTTCTTTTCTCACTTGGTTTTCCTTGCGCTCTTGCTGCAAATTTTGCTTTTGCTTTCTGACTCCTAGCAGGTTTAGCAATTCCTTGATTTCAGTCGTAGACAGGCATAGCTTGTATTCACCTTGAAACTAAGCAATGGTTCGTTTTCAGCACATTTTTCTATTTTTGGTTGAACGAGCACCATGAAAAGAAAAGCTGACTATATCTTGAGGAACGATACAATATATTTTCCAAGGACACAAATACTATGTTCAAAACAACTGACCCTTACCTATAAATTACCTCCGAATATTACGAAAATAAGAAAATTAAGGGACTGACCTGACAAACTAACACTTCACACATTCCCGACCATTAAGCATCAAGAAGGTAAACGATAGCCCTTGGCAAGTTACGTACACATAATACATAAAGGTCAACACTTGCGTTACACCTGCTTTACGAGCTTAGGAGGTCTCGGAGTTAATTAAATTCCTCTTGAAATTAATAGGTTTATAAACTAATGCCGGAGACCAAATTTGACATGTACCTTTAGCATTCGATTGCTCCGGGTTTGCCCTGACGGAAGGAATTTCGGCAAAAAACTTAACGAGTCAAGTTGACATTATGGCTACGTATAGTTTATGAAATTACTGTGTTATGTAGGCAAACTTAATAAGCGCGCCGTTATAAATTATAATCCAATGTACCTTTCCGCAGCTGAAATACCTCATCGTTTAAATTTACAATGGGGACGAGCAAAATTAGATTTTCCTGTCTTCGGATCCTTTTCCTGGGGATATAGGAAGCAATAGCCCGAAAATCCGGGATCTAATATCATATCTGTGACAACTATACACTTTAAAATTGATTCCTCGGGCCCTGGGGAGTTCCCTTAAACAATGGGGCCCTAACAAGCCCTTGGTAGTGCCAAGAATTTTAGGGACAAAATAGTGTACATTCCCATCATAAATAGCGATTTTCCAGTAGGGAATTTTGAATATTTGATTAAAGGAGAATGAAATTAATTTTCATACATGACTTCCATCGGTTCTAAAATTAAAATTTAAAATAAACGAGCATTAATCATTTAACAATTCGGAATATAAATATTTATTTTTCATATCCATAGATTTCGGGGAAACGCAATTTTGATTCGCTTGACCCAGCATTAATTTAACAATAATTTCCATTCGTCCATTGCAATGCTCCATAATAACTAAAAAGTCCATGATGCTGCATAATAATTTGTATGTCCCTTTTTAATTAACGGCCGTAATTAGTATTCAGTCCGTTCGAGGTGGGTTAACGACCAGCCGCATGCGAAAGGGCACCAAAAAATGCAAAATGACTGCCGTTTCAAAGCAAAATTAGACAAAAGAGTCGAAGTTTATTTCCAACTTGCTGCACAACCGCAATTTACCAACTCCCTTTCTAACTTCTTAGCTAAAAATAAACGGAACAAGCTCGAGTTTCAGCAAAACTTTCGGAAATTAGGCAATAATAATTGAGAGTTTGTGGAGAGTTTGGTCTGCGTATTTCTATAGAATTAATAACGACATTCTATACACCTGTACACATGTCACTTCTAACAACAACTTAACGGTATTCATCAAAGAAGTCTTTGGCTGACCGAGCGGAAGGCTCAAGATCTAATTGGAAATTAAGTTAATCTCAGATGGGTAACTCTTTGAGAGTTGAACGAAAACAATGGGGCACGTTAATGAAATCTTTCAAGAAGGCTTTTCATTATGAGCCTTGAGGAAGCAACCATAAAAGCTTGAAAGTTTGAAAACTCCATAGTTAATGGATACCCGGAAAAAATTATTGACTGTGTTAAATCGACGGCTGATGATGGATAAATTGGTTCTGTGACGGAAAACGCTACAGCTGCTAAAACGTCTGTCAGTTTTTATTTTTGTTGGTCGCTCAACAACTAGAAAGAATTGAAAATAGTTGGGGATCAATTGTAAATGTAGGTAAATAAAAAAACACTTGACACTAATTACACACGAAAGAAAAAAATTTCAAGGCACAATTTGGGAATATTAAATTATAAGTAGTCTTGTATTTTACAGAAAATTTTATACAAAAATTATGGTAAAATTGTAATTTTAAGAGGCAATGAGGAAGCAATTAATTGATCAAAATAGGATTTTGTATTTAAAATCAGTCATTATCCCAGGTAAAAGTGATCGTCATTATTTGGTCATTTTAAGACCAAGACGTCAAAATTACGATATATTCATATCTTTTTTCGTACTTTTTCGTCATTTTGACATAACGTAACGTAGTAACGTTTGAGCCCACGAGCGAAGTGAGTGGCACAAGTTACTATACTTTATCTACGACCAAGATACCGGGTTTTCTTAAAATATGGTAGTTTATAGGTGCCACAAAGATAATTCACAATTTGAACCACGGCTGGTTTCGCTAATCGACGGCGCGACCTTTCATGCGTCAGATAGATGACCGTCTAGTCGCCCGTGCATGTTCATTTCAATTCTACGAAGGTGGACGCTAAATTATTTCATTTTATGGCCTATTTTAAGTATTTTTCAGTAAAAAGTACATTTTTTTAATGAAAGAAAAAAGAAACTGTAACCTACATTTGACTCAATACATCCTAATAGAAGGATAATTATTTGAATGAACCATTTTCCAGTTTCCATGACCACTCATTTTTGTGCAATACAGGGCTGTAGCAACCGAAATATTTAGGGCATCAAGTTACCTATTACTGATGCATAGTTTCCGAGGCACAAGAGCTGAGTAGGTATGTCCCTGGACATATTTCGGAAAGAGGCGCCACCTAAGGTAAAATTGTGTTTTTCTATTGGTCTATAATTACTGGCGTTGGGTCGCTTCTGATTGGTTGAGGGTGGGGCTTAACGATTCTGATTGGCTGGGGTTGGGGTTGAGTGCACAGGGACCAGGGTGGGGTAAGACGTTATTGATTGGTCCGGAGGATCCTTGCATAGAACTCTCAAGATATACCTGCTAACCACAAACAGCTCATTATTCCCCATAGTACATGCTGCGTTCCGTACGATATCTCTGACGGTTAGCCGCAGAGTATCGACACGGTTACTTTAACTGACAACTTTGACTCTTGACTTTCAAACGTTACCAGTATTAAAAAAAACCGCAACAACAGAAAAAAAATAAATACAGAAACTTCAAATCAAGACAGTAAATCGTTTTGCGTACACAATTCTAATGAAGGCACCAATTTGTGCCAAAACGCCAAATTATTCACAAGTGAATAAAGATTAGCATTAATCTTGAGCATGTACAATGTGACGATTATAGCATGGTCGTGGATCAAATTTTATTTTGGCATGGTTATAAAAACGCCATATGAGATGTCTATTTAATGACGTCTTCTGTTGTTCGTGGTTGGCAACGTCATTAATTGGTATTTTTTGGACCTTTGCTAGGCTATAAGATTTAAAGAGTTTACTTTTTTATTAATTTCATTTATCGAGCCAGAGAAATTATTTTTTATGAATTATAAGAATATTTGACGCTCATGGCGTTTGCAGATAGAGACTCTAAGGCGCTCGGAGAGTATTCTCAACTTTTGTTTCATCAGTAAAGAATTGAACAGTTGCTCCTCTAATTTAATTAAGATTAAAGATGTGATTGAGAAGTGACATGTCATAACTCACCTTCAGCATTCAGGTTCCACGTACCACTGTTTCTAAATGACAAAGAAAAAAAACTAGAGAAACTGTTTCTTTTGTCTTGTGTTGTTGTTCCTGCTGAGTGTCGTATCTTCACTTCCTGCCTCCTGCTTGATGTTGATACTTTCAACGTCGTCATTAAAAATGTATGATATATGACATATGTTCCTAGTTCACTCTATACACATATCACTAAATATGTCCTTTCTTTAAAAATTTCTGTTTAGATTTTTTTTATATTTTGAGAGTTCTATGCAAGCATCCTTCGGACCAATTACGAACGTCCTTCTGCAGGTTATTAAGCCCCACCCCCAGCCAATCAGAATCGACAAGCCCCACTCTGGAACCAGTGCAATCTCTTAAGCCCCATCCTCAATCAATCAGAAGCGACCCAACTCCAGTAATTATAGACCAATAGAAAGATACAATTTTGCCTTAGGCGCCGCCTCCTTCCGAAATCTGTCCAGAGAGATACCTACTCAGCTCTTCTGCCCCGGAAACTATGCATCAGTGAAAGGTAACTTGATGCCCTAAATATTCCGGTTGCTACAGCAATGTATACTGTACTAGATACCCACTAAAAATGTGTGGAACTCTCCGGAGAAGTAGTCACACCCTGTCTCTCGGAAACCCTGTATCACTGATAAGAAACAATACATATCATAAATAACCCCCACTTGGCAGTACTTTATTTTATTGACAAATTTTACCATATCGCTTCTGATGGCTTGAGGGTAGAGCTTAAGAGTATGCACAGGTTAGTTCAGGTTAGTGAAGCTTAACAATTGTGAATAATTAGAGATGGGGCTTAAGAGCCTGCACAGGCACCAGGGTGGGGGTAGTAGCCTTCAGATTCCACGTACCACTGTTTTTAAGTGACTAGGAAAAAGAACTAGAAAAACTGTTTCTTTTGTTTTTTCTGTGTTGTTTTTTCTGCTGAGGGTCATATCTTCACTTCCTGCTTCCTGCTTTATTACCTCACTTCACACATTGATATTTTCAACGTTGTCATAAAAAATGTATGATATATGACATATGTTCCTAGTTCACTCTATAAATACATCGCTAAATTTGTCCTTTCCTTAAAAATTTGTATCTAGATTTTTTTTTTATTTGTGATAGCAGGTATATCTTGAGAGTTCTATGCAAGGATCCTCCGGAGCAATCAGGAAGTTCCTCCCCCATCCTGGTACCTGTGCAGGTTCTTAAGCTCCACCACCAGCCAATCAAAATCGATAAGCCCCACCCTGGAACCCGTGCAATCTCTTAAGCCCCACCTTCAACCAATCAGAAGCGACCCAACTCCAGTAATTATAGACCAATAGAAAGACACAATTTTGTCTTAGGCGCCGCCTCCTTCCGAAATCTGTCCAGAGACATACCTACCTACTCAGCTCTTCTGCCTCGGAAACTATGTATCAGTGACAGGAGACTTGATGCCCTAAATATTCCGGTTGCTACAGCCCTGTTTTATATTACTGGATACTCACTGAAAATATGTGCAACTCTCCGGAGACGTACCCAAGCCTTCAAGTAAAACGCGTTTCCCCAAAAAGGCATCATCATGCCTCAACCAAAACACACGTTAAAATTGTTACAAAGGATTGTAAAAAGAATAAAATATGTTTACATTTTTACATATTGTCAAGTCTAATCCAAATGTAAACGGATTTTGTTTTTTTAACAATCCTTTTTAACAGTTTTAAAGTGTGTTTTGGTTGCGGGCTGATGATGCCTTTACAGGCAAAACATGTAGCCAAAGAACTTGAAAATAAATTTGAGACTATTGACTTGGAGTTTGCTAAATTAATGGACTTTTTCTACGATTTAACCCAAACCTTGTCTCTCGGAAACGCTGTATCATTGATAAGAGAAAATACATATTATAAATAACCCCAATTTGGCAGTACTTTAGTTTATTAACAAATTTTACCACATCGCTGTGTACCCGATTCTGTCAAGTTAGGCGACTAATTAGCGCGCTTAGCGTTAGTTCAGGGTGGAGCTTATTAAGAGTCTGCACAGGTTAGTTCAGGTTAGTGAAGCTTAACAATTCTGAATAATTAGGCATGGGGCTTAAGAGCCTGAACAGGCACCAGGGTGGGGGTAAAACGTTCCTGATTGGTCCGGAGGTTCTCGGCGTACAACTCCTAAGAAGTACATACTGGTCAAGAAGAAAATAAATGTAAAAAAAAAACATATAAATGAAGGTTTTTAAATGGTAAAATTAAAATGAGTTTGCAAATTATTCGTCATAATCACGTTATGTAAAAAGTGCGTTAAATTAGCAATAAAGAGGATGTTTTCAGAAAGGTTGCCAAACTCTAGAGATATATAGAGAACTCCGAAGACAACATTTTGCTGATAAACTACTATCTTAAAAAATGCACATTTTTGAGATACAGGATGTCAAAGACATTTCTGTTCGGTTCTAAGTCAGGTCATTCTAGGCCAAATCTTCTATATCTATTACTGGAACATCCGAGAAGAGAACTTCCTTGATAAGGTGTTGGCCCTGGTTGTGTCCATCGTGAGTAGAGAACCAATGGTAAATGCATTAGTGAAATTTTGTTAACAGCGGCAACAACGCAAACAAGATCTCTGATCACGTGCAAATGAGTTGGACCAATAAAAACCTGAGGCGGCAAGGTGAAAATAGGTCGCAGCGTTGACAGGTTGGAGTAATTCATTTCCAATCTGACATGCTGCTTGACATCTCTTTAGACACAAACCTAGGTGGAACAATGCACAAACATTTCGACGTGGAAATGACAAAAAACTATAACGTAGTTCTCAATGAAAATGAAGTACTTTGTTACCTGGGATGATAAAAAGAGTTTTTTTTTTTCGTTTTGCTATGTTACTAATCCCTTTTTAAGCTCTAATAGTCTCAAACTCGTTGCTTTGTGCGCTAAAGTGATAAGGTGAAATATTATCGATATTCATGTTCAATGAAACAGAAAAGTTCGTCAGTTGTTTCCATATTTTTTTCATTGAACTGGAATAACCGAAGACCGGTTTCGAAATTTGTAATGCTCGTCATGATGTCTTCTGAGAAATAAAACTCTCTCGGGCAACTACAGCAGCCTGTTCCTACATGTATTGTACCTAGGACAGTAATGTAACGAATATCAGGTAGTCACGATTATTAAACTCCCCACTGTGTGTGTAGTGAACACAATGAGATCAGGAACATCCTACAACCTCCCTTTCACATGTATTCCAGAAATGTTTCATCCAAATGCCTCACCCTAGATCAACAAATATACGTAATATTTGTGTTAAGCCTCCAGGGGAGCTTTCTTCCTCGATTTCCATGATATGACCCGATAATGATTAAACACAGAAGAAAACTAAAACTGCAACATTATTGTTGTGTAACGGGCTATAGGTAATACCTCCAGCACCGCCCTCTATATTCCGAATGCTGAAGCCGAACATGTGGGGCAGCTGAAGTGACGAAAGCTAACGATCTCGGTCTTCGGGGAGCTTTGGTAGATCTTTTTATCGACTAATTTTTTTTCTTTTAGTAGATGTAGTCTAAATCGATTGCAACATTTTAGTAGTAATGATATTAGACATGAAACGTCAACTGTCATTGCCAAATAAATAAAAAATTGAGGTTACAAAAAATTAGAATATAGAATAGACAACGAGGTTAATAGGTAGAGAACCCAAGATAGAATTCCCTGATGGGGAAATAAGTTGTTTCTCAAACATCAGCAACATCACAAAAACTGAAGCTTCTACACCTAATGCCCGTTGATACGATGCCTAAGCCGTTCCAAACTCTATAGTGAAAATTGCTTTACAGTTACGTTTAAAAACCCATAACTGGTTGGTAACAAGAGTGTGACAAGAGTCACAATTCGTACATTTACATACATCACCAAGTGCATCTTGCAGGAACCCAGCAAGAAGTACCATCACGGTGGCGTCCCGGTAGCCTTCGGGCGATAGGCAATTGTTTAGTTCAAGGTCACCCGGTTTAGGAATGTACAAATCGCGGTTCCAACCGTTTCGTCGTTAAAAAAAGACTTCCGACCTTGAATTTAAAATAACTGCGTGAGTCCGATGGAACCAGCCAGCCACCATCACTACCATCATCATCATCATTATCATCATATTTGCGTCCGATCTTTTTATTTTCGTCGGTTCATTGCGTGTTTCGGTTTTTACGAGTCGCCATCAGATAACGTTCGTACCGTATCAGCCGTAATGACTGTCCGTTTTTCGCTCGCCTTGTCAGCAGGTGTTGGACTTGTTTTTCGTAACAACTGCATTCCTGTTATTGAGTTGTATAGCGGATTATCGGGGTAATATGTCAAATGCTCTTAATGAGACCGTGCGATGATGCTTAATCGCTTTCGGGCTCTCGAAATGACTTAGATAAATGCTTGCCGAGCCATATTTCCACATTAAATCGCCTAACTTGGACGGATTTTCCCCGAAGTACTGGACTGGACCATTAGTATTGCTTAGAACTGACGCAACTGCAACTATTTTTTTAATCTGTTTTATCAGACAGAAGGACTTACACGAAAGCACATAAGAAACGGTAACGCTAGAGATCCTGTGGTTGCGCTAAAAATAACGACTTCATACCTCAATGAATCTCCATTTATTTCAGGTCAACCTAGATAACCTCGAAGTAGAAATTGGAGATAGAAATGAGACTATAAGTCACAGATAGGCATTCGTCTGGATTACGTGCCTAATGCACCATATAAAGGGCCGGTCTACGAAGGGAGTATATTGAATATTGATGTAGCCGGAAGCAAAAGCACATTAATCGGTAATGCCATAATACGGATTTCTCGTCTGTTTGGATCAACGGTAATTGTTTCTGAAGCCAACTCCGCTGTTTCGAATTGAATTAAGAACAAAAGAGAAACTTTAAAGCGCAGACTTTTAATAATCATCCAATTAAGACTGCAAAAAGTTAGCAGCATCAGCAATCCTTCTCGATTTCATCGTAAAATTATATTTTTAATGTTGTTAAGAAAGGCGAAAAGCTCGTTTTCGAAATAAATCGTCGCAGAAGCGACCGTCCATTTATTCTATTGCTACACGACGGAAATGTCACGAATTTTAGCGTTTTTCCATTTATTGCGAAATTACTTTTGCAGATTTGGACCAGTCCAGGAAAATTGAAGCTTTTCCGGAACGTAAAATACGATTTTTTAACGGACTCTATTTGCCGAAAGATTGGACTTTTAATTATGAATTCACTTCGGTATTTGACCACGTAAAAGTTATCAATATACCACAAACCAAAGGTTAGATAGTTGCAATTTCAGATAGAATGGGCGTTTTTAAATCGCAGCCGCCTTCTTTTTCTTACCGAAACAAAGCCCCCTAATGCATTTTTCTAAATTACATAAACTGAGAATTGTTAACATTTTTGAAACAAGATGTGCAGGCTTTCACGGCTGGTCAAAATACATTCTAAACTGTATTTCGGGCTTTGTAAACGTTGAGACGGAATTAAGATTACTTCGCTCATTATCGCATCGCTCATAAAGAAATTCCATTGGACCATGACTTTCATAGCCGGAATACACTTCAGAATTTTCCAATCACAGCAGGTTTTTCAATACTTGAAGCTTAAATTGCTGTTTGTTTTACTGATTAGATTATAATAATAATTTAGGTATCAAGGGCATTAAGTAGATGTTTATGTCCTGAGGACATAAAGCTTAGGAAAGCTAAAGCCCTCCGGCCGAAAAGATATGGTTATGCTTGGTTCCGTAGTGCATACACATTTTCATATCCAGATGAAATTCTTTGTGGTTTGATAGAGAGTTAGCCCTAGTTTTGTCCAACGTGGACAGAAGAGCTAAGGACAGCGAGTACCAACCGTAAAATCAGTAGGGAATGCATGCTAATAGCGGCAACACCGCAAACGAGATCTCTGATCACGTGCCAGCTCATCGCACCAATTGAAGTTGAGGCGGCAAGGTGAAAATAGGTCGCAGCGTTGCCGGTTGGGCAAATTCGGATACTTGAAAATTACATTACGCTGTAATTTAGTCTCAAAAAGATATTTTTGAACAAAAATAATGCAGTGCTGGCCATTGGTCTTAAAATCTCTTTTAAACGTTGTAAATCGTAATGTGTATCTATACTTTAGAGGTAAGCTGTTCAGGTTTTATCAAAAATGAGTTTCCTGTACTAAGTCCAATAACATTTGATGCTCTGTGATCTAGTATTTTGTGTTCAAATTTTATATTAGCTGTTTCCGAGTTAGCAATTCTTAAGCAATACTAAGTCTCAAATTTGGTTGGAGGTAAACCATCTCATGTGGAGTTAGTACATCATTACTATTATGTAGTAAGTCAATCTATAGGGCTTTACAGTACAGTTGCATCAAAATAACAACTGGTGAGACGAATTTGTCGGTAGACAAGGAAATTAAATTGCTTCATGTTTATTGTAGTGGGCTCTACAAAATGTCAAAATTTCAAATTATGGCTCCAAGGGACTAACAACTATTGGTTCCTCTAGCAAGCCAAAAAAATCAATTTTCAGTAATTAACATGATCAATCACGATTTAAAAAATTGAATCTTATTCTTGGAAGAAAAAAAGCAGAACAACTCATACAAATTAACACCGACAAAGAAAGGTGAAAGCTGCTCCTAAATATCCAACGAGGTTTGAAGCGTTTATCATTTTTTAACTAAAAAAGCAAAAAAACTCTTGGCCTTGACTAACTACCTGCTGAAGTTACAGCAATAACAAAGTGTCCGGACCAAATATTTGAGTTCTTTACACCCTTGTTGGAAAGTTGAACTTTTCCAGACCCCTGGAAAGCTGCAAGTTTGGTGCTTACTTTGAAACCAGAAAAGCCGCTAGACTTACAGGCGTCATAGAGACCTCTTTACAGGAAAAATATTTACTCTTAATTTATTCAAGGTAAAATCGGGATCGCAACTAAATGTCCCACCTCTCCATTGTCTCTCTAAATGTTGGGGAATACACAAGCAGTGAATACTTTCATTTAAAACTCAACCGTTTATTATTTATAGAACTCAACAACTAAGTGTCCTTCAAAGGTTCCAGATAGTATAAAATTAGACAAGATGGATTTAACCAAAATTAAGCAAACTCTGGTCAAACTTCTATTGGTTTGGGATTTTTAAAACCGTTTTCTTGTTACTGATCAATTATGTTCCTCCAGAATGAGATGTTGGGTGAGAAGAAACCATTCAGATTCCCTTCGACCCAAGTGGTAAGAAAATTTCAAAGAATTGCAAATTTGAATTAAAATACATACTTTGTATTTTTTTTAGGTTTGCCTTAGGGCCCCAATATTAAACTCTGTTTCTAAGAACTTAAAGAACAAACTTCGTCTTTGTTTGTGGAAACTAACAATTCTTATTTGATCCTCATTTTTTTAAATTTAGTTTTCTCCAAACGGAAGTATCTTGAGGTTAGAGACATCAAGCGGCAGAAGGTAAATTACATCCCTCCAGATGGCCAAAAAGTAGAAAATTTATCCAGAAAGTGTATATTATACCTTTAGGACCTCAACATCAGACTCTGTTAGTTTCTCTCAGGTATCTTTAGACATTTAACTCTACATGAATTGCAAATTTGGCTTAAAATACGAATTTTGTCATTCTCTGTGAAAACCAACAAGGACTTTTTGAGCTTTAATTTTTTCCTAAGGCGCAGTTTTTCTCTAAATAGGAGTATTTGAGGCTTCAGAGATATAGATTCTTAGGTAGTAAGTTACATTCTACACAGAAAATTTGTGTTAATGCCCCAATATCAGATTCCATTTATATGTTTATCATCTCTGTAGTATCTTTAAATACTTAACTTTAGAGGAATAACAAATTTTGCCTAAAACACGAACCTCGTCGTCCTCTGTGGAAACGAATAATGTCTTTTTGAGACTCATATTTTTTTTTTAAGGTGGGGGGGAAGACTCTCCCTGGGAAGATTTCTGGTCACATATTGGTGCCACAACTCCATACTTACAATTCGTGTCTCAATAATAAACATTAAAAAAAATGTTTTCTTACACACCGAAGTTCTGAACTTGTTTGTGCAACATCTCTGTAGTGTCTCAAAATACTTACTAAAAGAGGCTGCTAAGGAAAACTCTAAAGACATCTTGACGAGAACAAATTGCCCAGAAAAAGCTGAGCAACTCATACAAATTAACACCGACAAAGAAAGGTGAGAGCTGCTCAATAATATCCAACGAAGTTTGAAGAGTTTACAGCGTTCAAACTAAAAGCAGCAACTAAAAAGCAAAAAAACTCCTGGCCTTGATATCTCTAGCAGTTTTCGAAGAATTAAAAAAAACTAATTTTGTCTCCTTATTAAAAAAACTTGGCAACAACGTGGAAATACAGCAAAACTGACTGCACTGTCATTTACGATAGTGACAGCTGGAATTGTTTTGTTTACTTTTTCAGTTTTCAATTCCTATTAAACATACATTTTTTCTCAAAAGAAGCTCGAGTTAAAAGTTTGTTATGTTTCAAAAAAGGTCAAAAATAAGCTTTTTATTTATTGGATCTCAATCATTTCAATTATTTTTTCAAATCATTTAAATAGTTTTGAAAAAAAGAACGTGAAAAATTGACAGGACGAAAACATATTGAAAAGTCTTATTTAGGTTGTTAAGAGTAAAATAAATGAAGAAAAAATTCAATGAAATTGACAAAGGACAAGAACACAAAAATATGAAGAATAAAAGAACAATCAACCAAACTAATAATATATAGAGTGTCCCATTTAAAAAGACCGGTTCAGGCCCTATGAAGGTAGCACTCCCCGCTTCGTTGCAAGATAATCGGCGATTTTATTGCCTTCAAGGCCTTTTTAGCGAATTATGTTTCTCATTGTGGTTTAGTACCTATGTTTCGAACTCCCCAGTCCCCAGACAGTTCTTGAAGAGATCTCGCTGGAGTCAAGTGCTTTGAGTGCCGCTTAAGTGATCAAATATATTTGACTTTTTGTGCTATTTTCTATAAGAACCGAGATACAGCGCCATATCAAAAGCACAGTTTTTCCAAAAACGTCCTGTATACGGAAATCGAGTCAAGCTGGCTGGAAAATAATGATACCATCAAATTTATCATGAAAATAGGAGCCGAAAGTGTGCAAACAGATTTCATCTATCTTTTACGGTTTTGCCAATACCCCATAAATTCATCGAAAAGACTCCACCCTGTACATTTCGATTATGATTTAAATCGTAGTTCTAGAGGAGGGTATTTCCAAACGAACACCAATTAGGACAAGGAGAAAACCCATAAACGACAAAAAATACAAAGACTTGCAAAATTTCCAAATGTTTCTCCTAATTTTTATAAATGCCTTGCCCATGGAGTTACAACAGATAAAATTAATTAAATTAAACAAAAAATTAAAATAAATTAATTTTTCGAAGAAATTTGAAACCTCTCGATTTTCTTTTTGTGTTTTTTTGGTTTTGAAATTGTTGAACATCAAAAACGATAAGATCTCTCTCTTTTGAAGAGAGAGGGCCATCAAATTTAGTTTAAATAAAGGAAAATGGAGCTTTTGAAATTGAGTGTGTTTGAACCAAGTAAACATAAAAACAAGAAAATGCTACTCAGTGGCCCAGTATGACCCACTAACATATGTTATTTTTCATTCACTGTCACCCCTAGAAGAAATGGTAATAAAGTGAAGCATTTTATATAGTTTCTTGAAGCTGCTTTAGCTTAAATTTTAATGACTTATGCGGGTTTTAATAAAGCTATAAAGTAGGGATGTTCATGAATCTCTAAGCCGAGAAAATCTAAGATCACAGCGAAATAAGCTGGACCAAAAATGGCGTGGCCCCGTATAATGCTGCATAAATTTAGTGCCAAAGTTTGCAGTTTTAAGAAAACTTTACGAAGCTTATAAACAGCTTGTAAACTTTTCTTCGAAATATCGCTTTGTTTATCGCCATCTAAAATTTTTAATAAAACAAGCCATTATCCCACGCTTGCACTGACTGAAACAAAACACTTACCGTTTCACCGAAGTGTTCGGGCTCCTTCATACCATCTCTATTTTCGGTGATCTCTCCTGCAACAGAAAGAAGTTATTAGTTTGGCGTGTTAAAAATTGCTTTCCATTTAGTTGTGGCAACCGCAATTCACAACAAATACTGCCCAAATCGATTGCACCCTGCTGCACACTCTGACAGCAGGTTATAGCCACTTTAAATAATTGAGCCCGAACACGATGAACATGTTCAGCTAATAATGGGTGCCGTTGTCAATGGTGTTTTTATGCGAGTCCGTAATAACACGCAGACAATATCTGCGTTTGATGGCACCCTGCTTCCATTTGGAAAATGACAAACGACTTTTCGGCCAAAGGAAAAATGGCACCCTATTCGAATCTACGATATTAAGAGATAATGAGTCAGATTTAAATTCGCAATTACTGCCTGTTGGAACTCATTTATTACCGAACAATGGAGGTCTATTTCCCATAATTTTCGGGTGACGCCAACGATATTATATGCAAACGAGGCTGTCTCAGTGAGTAATGTGGAAATCTGGATACTTTATTGCTTTCCATTGTACACAACTATTTAGTAAACGAAAAAAACCAAAAGCGATTGTTATTTTAGCGCATAGGGCTTCGAAAAACATTCCGCAACATGGGATTTGATCTGAAGTTCAAAAGCAGTGTTTGCATAACTAAAAGGGAATTTACATACTTTAAACTAAAACCTCTCTGCTAAGGGCCTTGCGTGGAGAAGCTAAGCAGCCTGCCGGTTTCTGGATTAAGACCCCTTAGAACTTTGGATTAAATCTGAGCGTCTTCAAAGTTGCATTTCAGGCTTACGTTGTAACTACTCATATACTACGACCATAATGTTAAATTTTCAACTTTGTTGATTTTTGTTGCACTTTGTGACCCTAGTGACTTTGTCATGTTTGTAACATTTGTTCTTTAGGGCAAACAACTGGCCCTCTAGTGGAAAAGTTAAGGAGGTTTCCAATCAATCAAACCTACCGAACACAATAATCCTGCCATGTTTTATTTTTACATTCGCATTCTGTTCTCAGGTGTGTGATTTTTTAATCTCACATAAGTCTCCGAATGACAGTTGACAGGTAAACACGGCTTTAATAATACAAAAACTGAACCTAATGAATCAGGGAAATGAGAGTGGAAAATGGGTCCCATTCAAAAAATTTCCCATTCAAAAAGACGTAAAGCATGGGGGGGGGTCAGGAGAGGTTTAGCCCCGAAGAGGGTTTGCGTTTTGCCAAAATATATCTATTTTAAAACGACACGTTTTTAGTTTTTATTACCTAAACTAACAACAATTTATTTGAAAAATCTATTAACGCGACTGAGATGGATGCTGCTCAGACTTTTCTTTCTCAGAAACGGATCATGGCATAAATGTGTATTCTTCTTTGGGAGAGGCTTATGTGAATTTACCAATATGTAGTACCAAAATATACCAATTTTAGAAAGGTTTATTTCACCAACAAACCATCAGAAATATTTCATTTTTTTTCTTTTACATGTCGTTATTAAAAAATCCCTCAATTAAAGTCTAATTTGAAACGTAAAAGGGTTTCTGGCTTGAAAAATGAGTTTAATTAAAATGTTATTACGCATGCGAATATAGAGGTTGTTTAAAACAGGTGTTGCTACTCTTTAATGGTTTCTAGAGGATCCAAAATCATACAAGTTTTGCTCATAAACCTCTATTCACATTAAGCGAAACATCTTGAACTTCCATTGTCTTTATTGAGTTTTTTACACGACGTTTCGAGCAGTGGAATCTCTGTTCGTTTTCAAGTAAAACTGAGCATTAAGCTCGAGGCTACTTGCTTATGTACTAACACAGCTAACCACGCTCACCATTTCTATTGGCCGGATCGTCGCCACCGTCAGGCGACCAGCACTTGTCCGCTGTAGCAACGGATGCCATACCGGAGAGACGTGGCAACTTGGTTTACTGAAGACGCCCCCATTGCTTCTAAATGAAGACTGCTTCCTTAAACTTTCGTTTCTTCCAGTGCTGTTGTCTCATTGTCTACCACCTTTAAACAAACCTCTATTCACTTCTCACCGTTTTTCAGATTCAAGGAGTCAAAGAAATATTTTTGACATTCAATATGGTTATTGACGTTTTCAATGGAAACAATTATGTTGTTAAAAAATTAGTTTTTATCGGCATGATTATTAAGAAAGGCGTTTGGGATATTTTTTGCTGTTCTAGCAACATTTTTCATCATAAAATACCATTAAACTTAAAAAGGTCGCCTGTGTCTAAGAGTAACTTTTTTGTGTAGAAAACATTGGATATTCTCATTATTCTTCTGAATTGTCCTTATTTTCAGTGGGGTGGAGGTTAGAGGCAAAATTATCCCGTGCGACCCAAAAAATACTTCTTTGACTCAAATGTATCTCAAAAACAATGCATTTGCGGATAGAGGTTTTTAACCTAAATTTGTATGACTTTAGTCCTCTATAATCCTTTAGAAGCAGCACTTTTCTGAAACAACCTGTATAATTTTTGATCGAGAATGAAAAAACGCAAAAAATTCCAAAATGTCCTTTTTGTTTAATACTGGACGAATTATTAAAAAACGCGTTTGGCCAAAATGTATATATACATTTTGGCAAAGAGCAAACCCTCTTTGATTGATTGAAAGAAGACGATTTCAATCTCCTATGAACGTAGCAAACTCAATACGAGTCAGAGTAGTCACACCAGTGAGTTTTTTTGTAAATAGTAAAAAAAGTCGATTCTTTAAGTGCCCAAAATTCGACTACCGAATAGGTTTATCTGCGAATTTTTTGAACTAATGAGACTTTCATTACTGGGAGTTAAAAGAGGGCATCGAAAAGACAAAAAAAAAACAGTTAAATTCACACCAATCGGTCCACTCTTTCTACAGTTATAGGCCGTCAAATTTAGAATTTGAGAAAAAAAGTGGCATACACCCCCTTTTGGCTATTTTCAGGAATCTATACATTCCAAATTTGCAATGCAGTAGTCCTGCAAGAAAAGATGGCATACACCCCCCTTTGGATATTTTCAGGAATCTATACATTCTAAATTTACAGTGCAGTATTCCTGCAAGAAAATAATATTCTCTTAAATAGAAAGGCGGTGAGATGTTGTACAGAGCAGGAGCAGGCGACATTCACCAGCGTATTAGATCTAATACTGCATGGCAGATGGCTCTCAGTTCGAGAAGCAGCCCATATTGCTGTGTACCTCGCAGATTGTCGGAACCAGAACGAAGCATCAATCAACCCATCTGCATACTAGTTTCGTGGTCTATCCCTCATCAGTACAGCTTTCGCTGGTAGACATATTGGAAACCGTAAGTTCGCGACTTAAAGCCAAAAATTTACGGAAAAGCGGTGAGATGTTGCGCAGAGCAGGAGCAGGCGACATCCACCAGCGATAACCTGCGAGGTACAGGACTGCTTCTCGAACTGAGAGCCATCTGCCATACAGTATTAGATCTAATACGCTAGTGTATGTCGCCTGCTCCTGCTCTGTACAACATCTCACCGCTCTTCCGTAGATTTTTGGCTTTAAGCCGCGAACTCACGGTTTCCAATCTGCCGACCAGCCAAAGCTGTACTGATGAGGGGTAGACCCCGAAACTAGTATGCAGATGGGTTGAGCCACAAATTGGTGACCACCTACTCATTCTCTTAAATGTGTACAAGAAAACCACATTTTCTCATTTTTTTTTAGTAAATTACATTCGCCTCAAGGTTTTAGAAAAAATAATTTACACTTTTTTCTTATCACAAAACTACATTTACTCAGAGCACTTGCTGGACAACAACGTTGAATATAGTTGTAAGAAAATATTTCTTCAAATTTCTTGGGTACAAAATGGCATTTGTCCACTATTGTCCAGGTTTTGGACACGAATATATTCTGAATTAACAATTTTCAAAGCTCTTGCAAGAAAACGGTATTATTTTAATATGCAAGTTATTATTAGAAATAAGGTTCATCTGAGACTTTCTCATTTTCTTCATGCAAGAAAACAACATTTACTCAATGCGGGCAAAAAATATTTCTTAAAATTTCTTGATTTACAAAAAAAAACATTTATACTTTGTTCACTGTTCTTGCAAGAAAACCACATTCACACAGTACTCGCAAGAAAAACATTATTTTCCAATACGGTTACAAGAAAACAACAATCAAAACTTTTTCTTACAACAAAACCAAATTTACCCAATGCTCTAGCAAGAAAACGACGTCCAGTAAGATTGCAAGAAAACGTTTCTTCAAATTTCTTGCGCATAAAATGGCATTCTTGCAGAATTCGACATAACCTGGACAAGTCTCACCTCATTTTCAGCTGCCTTGACCTCATTAGCTCAATTCTGTTACCATACTTTAATTACCTCTTTCATAGATTCACTTATTTACAAATTTAGAATTTTCTTGTAGGAAAATTGGGTATTTTGGAGACTAGTTTGTTAAACAGTACCAAAAATGTGTGTATCTCTCAATTTTTCATTAATTTTGACAAACAAATTTTTTTTGGAAAACACTTTTTTAGTTTTGATGATAACATAGGCAAGAGAAACCTTATTATCAGCTGACTAATCCAATTGTGTTACCAGATTTTAATTACCCCGTTCCTAGCCTAAGACACACAAATTTAGAAAAGAATTTGCGGAATTTGTTCATCAAAGTGTAAAAAAAATGAGCGCTTTTCTCAATTTTTCTGGCCAAAGGTGATGATTTGTTTCTAGAGAAGTGTCTAAATTACCGTTTTTTTCCTATTTTTTTCTGCGAACTTTCAACTTTTTTAGTTTTGGAGATAACACAGGCAAGTGACGCCTCATTTTCAGCTGCCTTGAGCTGAGTAAGCTAATGGTGTTACCAGATTTTAATTACCTCCTTCCTAGTCTCAGATATCCATACAAATTTAGATAAGTTTTAAGGAAAATTGATAATTTGCGGGACTTATTCATGGAACTGTAAAAAAATGGGCGCGTTTTTCAATTTTTTGAGTTTTGGCAAAAGTGTTGATTTTTTTCTAGAGAACTGTCTAAATTATTTTTTTTCTATTTTTTCTGCGAAAAACTTTTTTAGTTTTTGGAGATGACATGGGTAAGTGACGCCTCATTTTCAGCTGCCTCGAGCTGAGTAAGCCAATTGTGTTACCAGATTTTAATTACCTCCTTCCTAGTCTAAGATACCCATACAATTTTAGATAAGTTTTAAGGAAAATTGATAATTTGAGTGACTTGTTCATCAAATTGCAAAAAAATGGAGCTTTTCTCAATTTTTTGAGTTTAGCACAAAGTGTTGCTTTTTTCTAGAAAAGTGTCTAAAATACTGTCTTTTTTTTCCATTTTTTTCTGCGAAAAAACTTTTTTTCTTTTGGAGATAACATAGGCAAGTGACGCCTCATTTTCGATTGCCTTGAGCTGAGTAAGCCAATGGTGTTACCAGATTTTAATTACCTCCTTCCTAGTCTAAAATATCCATAAAAATTTAGATAAGTTTTAAGCAAAACTGGGAATTTGCGGAACTTGTTCATGAAACTGTAAAAAAATTGGCTCTATTACTCCTTTTTTTGATTTTGGTAAAAATTGTTGATTTTTTCTAGAAAAGTGTCTAAATCCATGTTTTTTTCTATTTTTTCTGCGAAAAAACTTTTTTAATTTTGGAGATAACATATGCAAGTGACGCCTCATTTTCAGTTGTCTTGAGCTGAGTAAGCCAATGGTGTCACCAGATTTTAATTACCTCCTTCCTAGTCTAAGATACACATAAAAATTAAGATAAGTTTTAAGGAAAATTGATAATTTGCGGAATTTGTTCATCAAACTGTAAAAAAAATGGATGGGCCCTTTTCTCACTTTTTCTGGCCAAAGGTGTTGATTTGTTTCTAGAGAAGTGTCTAAATTTCCGTTTTTTTTTCTATTTTTTTCTGCGAACTTTCAACTTTTTTAGTTTTGGAGATAACATGGGCAAGTGACGCCTCATTTTCAGCTGCGTTGAGCTGAGTAAGCCAATGGTGTTACCAGATTTTAATTACCTCCTTCCTAGTCTAAGCTACCCATACAAATTTAGATAAGTTTTAAGGAAAATTGATAATTTGAGTGACTTGTTCATCAAATTGTAAAAAAATGGAGCTTTTCTCAATTTTTTGAGTTTGGCAAAAAGTGTTGCTTTTTTCTAGAAAAGTGTCTAAAATACTGTTTTTTTTCTATTCTTTTCTGCGAAAAAACTTTTTTACTTTTGGAGATAACATAGGCAAGTGACGCCTCATTTTCGATTGCCTTGAACTGAGTAAGTCATGCGTGTTACCAGATTTTCATTACCTCCTTCCTAGTCTAAGATACCCATACAAATTTAGATAAGTTTTAAGGAAAATTGTTAATTTACGGGACTTGTTCATGAAACTGTAGAAAAAATGGGCGCTTTTCTTTGACAAAAGTGTTGATTTTTTTCTAGAAAAGTGTCTAAATTACTGTCTTTTTCCATTTTGTTCTGCGAAAAAACTTTTTCAGTGTTGGAGATAACATGGGCAAGTGGAGCCTCATTTTCAGCTGCCTTGTGCTGAGTAAGCCAATGGTCTTACCAGATTTTAATTACCTCCTTCCTAGTCTAAGATACCCACACAAATTTAGATAAGTTTTAAGGAAAATTGATAATTTGAGTGATTTGTTCATCAAATTGTAAAAAAATGGAGCTTTTCTCAATTTTTTGAGTTTGGCAAAAAGTGTTGCTTTTTTCTAGAGAAGTGTCTAAAATACTGTTTTTTTTTCAATTTTTTTCTGCGAAAAAACTTTTTTACTTTTGGAGATAACATAGGCAAGTGACGCCTCATTTTCGATTGCCTTGAACTGAGTAAGCCAATCGTGTTACCAGATTTTAATTACCTCCTTCCTAGTCTAAGATACCCATACAAATTTAGATAAGTTTTAAGGAAAATTGTTAATTTGCGGGACTTGTTCATGAAATTGTAGAAAAAAATGGGCGCTTTTCTTTGACAAAAGTGTTGATTTTTTTCTAGAAAAGTGTTGTTTTTTTTCTAGAAAAGTGTCTAAATTACTGTATTTTTTCCATTTTGTTCTGCGAAAAAACTTTTTCAGTGTTGGAGATAACATGGGCAAGTGGAGCCTCATTTTCAGCTGCCTTGAGCTGAGTAAGCCAATGGTGTTACCAGATTTTAATCACCTCCTTCCTAGTCTAAGATACCCACACAAATTTAGATAAGTTTTAAGGAAAATTGATAATTTGAGTGACTTGTTCATCAAATTGTAAAAAAATGGAGCTTTTCTCAATTTTTTGTTTGGCAAAAAGTGTTGCTTTTTTCTAGAGAAGTGTCTAAAATACTGTTTTTTTTTCTATTTTTTTCTGCGAAAAAACTTTTTTGCTTTTGGAGATAACATAGGCAAGTGACGCCTCATTTTCGATTGCCTTGAACTGAGTAAGCCAATGGTGTTACCAGATTTTAATTACCTCCTTCCTAGTCTAAGATACCCATACAAATTTAGATAAGTTTTAAGGAAAATTGTTAATTTACGGGACTTGTTCATGAAACTGTAGAAAAAATGGGCGCCTTTCTTTGACAAAAGTGTTGATTTTTTTCTAGAAAAATGTATAAATTACTGTCTTTTTTCCATTTTGTTCTGCGAAAAAACTTTTTCAGTGTTGGAGATAACATGGGCAAGTGGAGCCTCATTTTCAGCTGCCTTGAGCTGAGTAAGCCAATGGTGTTACCAGATTTTAATTACCTCCTTTCTAGTCTAAGATACCCACACAAATTTAGATAAGTTTTAAGGAAAATTGATAATTTGCGGGACTTGTTCATCAAACTGAAAAAAAATGGGCGCTTTTCTCAGTTTTTTGAGTTTGGCAAAAAGTGTTGATTTTTTTCTAAAGAAGTGTTTAAATTACTATTTTTTTTTCTATTTTTTCTGCGAAAACACTTTTTTAGTTTTTGGAGATGACATGGGCAAGTGACGCCTCATTTTCAGCTGCCTCGAGCTGAGTAAGCCAATTGTGTTACTAGATTTTAATTACCTCCTTCCTAGTCTCAGATATCCATACAAATTAAGATAAGTTTTAAGGAAAATTGATAATTTGCGGGATTTGTTTTGATTTTTTTACCGTTCACCGACAAACGGTAAAAAAATGGGCGCTTTTCACAATTTTTTTATTTTGGCAAAAGGCGTTGATTTTTTTCTAGAGAAGTGTCTAATTTACTGTTTTCTTTTTGCATTTTTTTTAGTTTTAAAGATAACCTGGCCAAGGAACGCATCATTTTCAGCTGCTTCAGTAACTCGATCCGTTACGAGATGTTAATTATTACCTCTTTCCTAGCTTGACTTATTTACTTATTTACAAATTTAGATAATTTTTATAGAAAAATTGATTATTTGAGAGACAAATTTGTCAAACAGTGACAAAGAATATGTGTACTTCTCAAATTTTCATTAATTTTGACAAAAGCGTCAACATTCGGAGTGAATATTCTTACAGTGCTCTCAAAACTGTTGGATTCACTCGAATCGGTCCACTCGTTCGAAAGTTATTTCTTCAAATTTGTAATTTGTGTATTTTTTTTGTATTGTTTTTGATAGAAATGAGACGATTTCAATCCAGAGTCAGAACACCCCTGTAAGTGACTTTTTTAAAGGTAGTAATAAAATCGAATCTAAAGTGTTTTCCGGGCGTTCAAGCCGTGGACCGATGTTTTGTCTACAGCTGCGGCAGACATTATCGCAATGGGCGAAGTGATCTCCCGTGCTTCTCGACGTTGACTGATTCGACTGTGGTGTAGAGAAATATCGATAGCGCTATCGATAAGTATCGATAGTTTAAACTATCGAAACCTATCGATTCTTAGAAAAGTTATCGATACTAAATCGATAGTAGACGCAATATTATTGTTAATATTATCTAACCTCAAATTTAACAATTTTTCCAATTTTTTCTTATTTTCTCGTGGTGTGGCTACGAGGTGGCTCTTTCCATTTCCTTGATCCTATTATTTGGGCTTGGTTTCAAATATGGAATTTGAGTTTGAATTTAAAGTTGGTAAAGAAGTAAAGCAACCCCTTTATTTTATTACTGTTAGATAAAAGTCCGAAAATGAAAGAAAGAGGACCTTCTGACGCTGATTTCAATAATTCTTCGCCCACTTCTGATGGTGATGTTCAGGTTCAACCTTCTCCTGCTAATTAAAATACTGGAGTCAAAAGGAAGAAAGCGTCCAAAGTATGGAAATATTTCAAGAAGTCCGGAGACAAAAACAAAACTCTTGCAAAATGCACGACATGCGGTAAAGCGGTCAGGACAAGTGGTAATACATCAAATTTAGCAGATCATTTAAAGAGAGCACATTCTTTGTTGAAAACAAGTGACACTCAATCAGAGCAGCCTGGTTCAATTACCTCAACTGCGGTGACTGTGGGTGATGGTTCTTCATCTAGTGCTCGGTCAAGTACGAGATCCCTAAGCCCATTTTTTAAAAGAGCATTTTCATATGACAATTTTTCTTCCCGTAAAAAACTACTCGATAAAGCATTGATCCAAATGATTGCTTTAGACTTTCAACCATTTAACATTGTAAATGATGTTGGCTTTAAAAACTTTGTCAATTTATTGGACCCAAGATATGAAATGCCAAGGTCATACACACTTAGCCACAAATTGCTGGATCAGTATTATTCAGAAGTAGTTGAAAAACTAAAAACTGAACTGCTTGATGTCGAATATGTTTCAATTACAAGTGATTCTTGGACATCCACCTCAACCGAAAGTTATCTTACTGTGACTTGCACTTATATAAATAAATCCTTCAAATTAAATTCCGCAGTTCTGTCAACAAAGACATTGAGTGAAGGAGTAAATCATACAGCTGTAAATATCTCCGGAGCTTTAATGAAGGTGTCCAAAGACTGGAATATTGAAAACAAAATCACATGTATAGGGACTGATAACGCTTCCAACATGATTAGGGCATGTGAGCTACTAAAAATAAATCACCTACCGTGTTATGCTCACACACTCAATTTGGTTGTTCAGGATAATTTTCGAGGTGAAAACATACACAGAATAATAAAAAAATGTAAGGACATAGTAACATATTTTAAATGTGAAGCGATCCAAAAACCAGTTTTCTGCAATATTGTCACTTCCCACAGACAAATGGCCGAGATTTCGTACCTATATTGTCTGGGGTCATATTTTAAATGTAGCACAGCTGCAATGGATGCGTTCATTAAGGAGCAGGATCAACCAGAAAAATACAAACTTTTGCAAGAAGTATCTACGCGATGGAATAGCTGTTACTATATGATGGAAAGAATCTTAAAAGTCAATGACGCTGTTGGGCGAGCTATTAGCATCAATGGTGAGAGGCTGAGGAGCCTTCCTTAGCTATACTAAAGCTAAGGAAGGCTCCTCAGCCTCTCACCATTGATGATGTTGCCATTGTTGTTGTCATATCTCTTAAGTGCTTAAGGATGCAACAAAGAAAGTATCTGGCAAGTAATCTATATATCAATGAAAATCTACTCATATTTGTATTTTTCAACATTTTTTAGGTAGGAAATATGTTCCTGTGTCGTTAATAATACCTATTACTTTTGTAATTTACAATTATTTAACTGGGATAATGTCTACTTTAACTATACAAGGGGGGAAACTTTTTTGCCAGGGACTAATACATTCTACAAAACAAAGGTTATTTCCTTATGAATGTAAAAAAATTCATAGGGTTGCAACGATATTATATCCCAGGTTTAAAAAAAGGGGATTTTGACGCGAAGAGAATTCTGCACAAGCTGCAACAGTTTTGGAGCAGGAAATGTTTTCTACTTTAAGGCGAAGGCAGCATGCAAATGAAGCTAATAATTCCACTGAAAATACCAGTGAAGCAAGTGAAAAGCATGGATCAGTCAAGACTAAAACTTCCTTATTTAGTTTCTTAGATGATCGAATTAACAAAAAGGTTAGATCATTAACAACTGATGTAATAATAACTAAGAGGCAATACTTTGAAAGACCCAACTCCGCAGAAGACACTGGCCCTTTATTATTTTGGAAGGTAAGTTCCAGTTCTATAATTTGGATGTTCTAGTTGTATAACTTATATCTAAAGCTGTATATAAATAGGTCCAATAAGATTTTTAAATTATAAAATTGCTTTTAGATTAATAGCGGCGAGCTTATGCCCATGGACAGCTGCTGTTTCAAATATCTATCTGTTCCTGCTACCTCGGTGGAAAGCGAGAGGACTTTTAGTGCAGCAGGACAAATAATAAGCGACCGTAGATCAAAACTAAAATGCTGCAATGTCGACGAAATTATATTTTTGCACGCAAATTATAACATTTTTGATAATAATAAGTAACGGGTGTGCGTGTGTGTGTTCATTAAAAAACTGCCCGTCCATCTTCATTTTGCTCCCATTAAGAGAAAATGCAAATGCCAGTGCTATTATTTCTTTACAGCCGTTTCGTGGATCCGAATTATCAAAATGAATTAAAGAAATTACTAGAATTTAGGAATATTTTAATTTCTACTACAATATTCATGGCTATAATCATTAAGAGGTTAGGGTTAGCGACTAAAACTATCGCTAACACTATCGATGAAATATCGATAACGTTTTAGTACCAATCGATAACTATCGACGTCGGTGACTATCGATATTTCTCGACCACTAGTGTGGTGAGCTCTGTGATATTTATTCCCCTGCCGTCGCGCTGCAGTGGAGAAGTTGGGGTGGGGTAGTGGTGGAGCGGGGTTTTGGCGCACTTAAAGTATTTCGTAGAACTCACTTCCAGTATCATTTAGAAACGTAATTTTCTCCTTCCTATTTAAATTGTTGTAGTGTTTAAAGATTAGTTTAAAGGCTAGTCTACTATACATTCACAAAATAACGGACAGGATCGGCAGGCTATTAGAAAAACACAATGTTAAAACTGTCTTTAAACTCACTCGCACAATACAACAGAGCTTGAGATCGGCCAAAGACCGCAGATATCCCCCATCTACACCAGGAGTTTGCCGAGTTCTATGTAGCTGTGGCTCGGTATATATTGGCACCACAAAACGTAGTGTCAACAGGAGGATTACGAACACAAGAGGAGTTGCAGGCTGGGACAAACACAAAAGTCAGCAGTAGCAGAGCACGCTCTCTCCGAAGGTCACGACATCCTTTTCAACAAGGTGGATATCTTATATCAATGGCAGCGTTTCTATCCGAGACTAACTAGAGAGGCCATTGAGATCTTTAAACACGACAACAATTTCAACAGTAAGGAGGAAATTACGTTTCTAAATGCAGACTGGAAGCGAGTTCGACGAATTACTTTAAGTGCGCCGAAACCTCGCGCCACCAGTGTCCCCACCCCAGTCCCTCCACTGCAGCGCGACGGCCAGGAGATTAAATACTACGGAGTTCACCACAGTCGAATCAGTCAACCTCGGGAAGCACAGGAGATCACTTCGAGCATTGTCTCATCGCCTATGATAATGTCTGCCGCAGCTGCATTCCAGTGGACCACGGCTTCAAAGCCCGGAAAACACTTTAGATTGTATTTTGACCGGCCGTAAAAGCTTTCACAGTCTTAGTAAAAGTAAAGTAAAGTAAAGTCCCCAAAAATCGACCGCCAAAGGGCCCTTAATAACAGGATTCATAATTGTTTTATCGTTGATAATGACAAAAATTCACACGTCATCATGTTATGAAGGCAAGATTTAACTAAATTGAAGATTTCTCGTTGTTTGCGAGTCACTGGCGGTCTGCAATTATGAGAACAAAAAAGAGTTTTTGCAGTAAATTAATTTTTCCCATGGTCCCCTAAAAGGCTTTTAATTACTGCACAACTTTCGTAAAATTAACTCGGCATCCACGTTCATGCCACCTCTCTGCACTTTTAAATTAATTTCTTAATTCAATCTTAAAAACTCGGCTTCATATTCAGATCCCGGAACTCATTAAAATATTCGCGAATATATTAAAATGTTGCGGTTGCGAGGCGCGGGCGAGATGCAATTTCCTTTGAATATAATATGGATGTGGCAGCTAGAGGCACCTATAAAAGATCGGATTATTCTATGGAAAGTATTCAAAATTGGAACATCATGGTGCGTTCGAGATAGAAAATTGATTAATCTTTCTTGGCCGAAATAGTCTTTGTGGCAGGAAGATTGTAGGCGGCTAACTTCAAAAGATAATCAAAAGCATTTCGTCCATGAATGCATGCAATTTAATACATTATAAATGCAATTATGAATACTTCCAACTGAAGTTGTCTGTATCTCATAGTTATTTATAAACACATAATAGTAAGCGGACGCTTCTGGCTCATAATGATCGTATAATCTCAAGTTATCTAACACTTTCGCCGATAGAGCCCATCGTGTGGAACATTACAAGAAATATGAATATCACGGTGGTAACGACCTTGGGAGGAGTTCACTTGCCTTTTGACGCTTATAATTGAAACAGTGTAAATACTACTTGGAAAAAAGAATGTACGACAGCTGGACAACAACCTCCAAAGGAAATTTCTGCACAGACCGTCCTCCGGAGACCCGGAATTTAATTTCGGAATCCGCATCGCCGCCCAGATATGAGCTAAACGCGGTGTCAGCACCACAGTTTTATTAGAGGGAAACTTTGCCAAGTGTGAAATGGACACGAAATGCCATGGAACGTGTGTGGAAAGCCCGCGCGACAATTAGTGGAACTTGTCGCATGGCCGGAGATGGATAACAAACATTAAGTTATGCATCCTGCTATTTTCAGGCCTAATAAAGACACGAGACCACTTATTTGGTTTAAAAATGAAGAAACCTTGGAGAAAGTGAAACTGTAGCTTAAGGTCTCACATACACGCCCATCGTGTTGGGCATGGCAAGCCAGGCCCAACTTTAAGGCATGCTTTATTTTTACACAGTTTTCAATAGGCGTCTTCCTGTATTTGCAGACTTGAATAATTGCCACCCTATATAGCTGTAGTAACTATAATGTTTTTATGGGCTTAGAAGAAAGGCGGAAGCCAAGGGGAAAAAACAGGGGAAAAAACAGAAGAAAGGCGAAAGCCAATCCTGCATCCATGTGGTTCAAAGGATAGAGTAAGAGCAGCTATGAATGGAGAGTTGGTAAAATAACCATCTGAAGGCATTATAATTGCAATTTGTCTGGTGAAAAGCATTGTTACCAGATCTGGTCAAATTTCACCGGATTTGGCGATTTTTTGCCCACTCTGGTGACAACGTTGAAGAAAAAAGCCAGCTTTGGTGATTGTTAAAGATATTCATAATTCCTTCTGGAACTTCTTCAATTTATTTTACAGTCACACTAGTTTTTGGTAACTTTCCTTCTTCAATAGCAACACTTTCAGATCTTTCTTCTTTTCCTCTAGAATTATGGTCTCCGGTATAGCTTCTACAGCTGTGCAAATATATGCATTCTCTTCCACAGTGACAGTCTTTGAGTTTTTTTACTTCTTACTCTACAATATTAATTTTGCTTTTTTCTCTTTGTCACCCTTCTTCTTTTCAACATATACTCTCAGTTTCACAACCCGCTTCTTAGCTACATCGTGTTCAAAAACTGTTATTCCTTGAAAATTCTCGGCTAGTTGTTGAATTTGATATTCCGATTCCTCAGATACTCAGCTTCAGGTTATCTCAATCAAATTCATTCAAATTCAGGTCATTCAGGTACTACCTCAGATTCAGGTTTTTCTTCAACTAAAAATGCAGTAAGTGGCTCCTTTCCAGCCTCCTCTTCTGTAACAACTTTTGTTCGTTCTTCTTAGGTATCCTTTTTTTTTCTTTTAAAATTCATTTTAAAGTACTTTCGTAGCAACAACTTCCTCAAAAACGACTGTTTACTGTGTTTACACACGGACTTCTTCTGTGGAGAATGGGAATCTCTTCAACTGTAAATGTTGTTTGAGGATTTTAACTTTTTCCCCTAAGTATTTCCCATTTTTCCTTCTTTTTATTTATTTATTAGTACCTAGTTTTTTGACAACAAGGTTTTTATTTAGATTTATATATTTCTTCCTCCCCTAAGAAACCAACAAAATACCAAAACAAAATTTACTATTCTGTGGGGTTGTTTGCGTTCCTTTTCTGTAGTAATTATTTCCGTCTTCTTTTCCTTGTCAAGTTTTTCTTTCACATTATTTTTTTATTTTTCTATTAGACTCCTCCAACATTAAACTGTTCAAGCGATCGAACAACTGCAATGCAATTTTTGTCCCAAAATCGTGATTTTCAACCATTAATGATTTTTTATATGGTTTTTTTGGCCTGAAATGGAACCTTTATAACACGAGTGAATCGAAAGTTTCGGAAGAATCTTGATCCCAAAAAGGCCATTTTGCAAATAAAGTTAGGATTAAAGCCAAAATTCTTTAAGAATTAATCAAAGCATCTAGAAATGCAAATTTTGAGAAATTTAAAGTCAGAATTTGTGCTAAAATCGGGGTCAAATATTTGGTTGTTCTCAGTTGGAAAAAAGAATACAAAGCATGTAAAAATATAAAGTTGAAGTATTTGGAGAAATTCAAGTTAGCATTATGGCCAAAATTGGTTCAAAGTTACTGAGCAATTAAAAATACATATTAAAAGTTCTTGGAAGAATTCAGTTCGGATTAGGGCCAAAATCAGTTAAAAATCACACAAATGGTCTAAAAAGCAAATTTGGATTGTTTTTTAGGAAAATGTAATAATTTTCACTTCACTAGTATTATGGCTGAAATCGGTTAAAAACGATCAACAATTCAATTTTATGACAAATTAAGAAAAAACTGATTCAATCCTTATAAATTGTTGCTTTTAGTAAAAATAATTTATTTTAACTAACAAGACCTCAAAATGAAAGTCAGGTGTTTTTCGAGAGTCAGGTGAGTAGTCAGGCCCAAAATAGATGAATAGTGACTCAAAGGATGTAAAAGAAAAAGATTGGAGTTTTTGAAAAAAATCAAGTTAGTATTTGGACCAAAACTGTTCAGGAATTAAGCGAAGCGTCTAAAAATGTAAATTTGAAGAAATTTCAATTATAGGACAAAATCAAGTAAAACTGATTCAAATTATTCTAATTAGATGTTTTTGGTAAAAGTAATGCTTGGCGCAAAATATATGAAATTTGACTAAAACTTCCTCAAAATAGTAATCGTGTATAACCTTTTTTACGTTTATACACGATTATGATTTAAAATAACAAATATTTTAATTTAGTGCTTCTAACTACTTACCCCGTTTATACATATATATATTTTTTTAATTTTTAGTGGTTTCAGATTTTTTTCTTTAGGTGCCCTTTGTCGTTTTTCATTTAAAATTTTCATTTTTTTCTGTCTTTTAATTGTTCATATTTTTCTATTCTTATTCTTTGTCAAGTCAGAATTGAACTTTTCTAAGGACTAAACTATAATTTTAATGTAATATGATTTGCATTGAATCAAATTTGGCCCAGAAGTTTGTGTTTTTCAGAAATAAAGCTTTTCAGACGAGTCAAAAATCAATTTTTTACTGAAAAAAAGAAACTTTTTTTAGAAAATAGAAAGAGTTTTAGACGATTTTGACACAAAATTAGAAATATCATAATTTGTGGCCTCTACCTAAGTTTATTCGACTTTATTTCTTTTCGCTCTTATTGTTATTTTATACTATATATATTTATTTTTTTCTGTCTTTTAATTGTTCATATTTTTCTATTCTTATTCTTTGTCAAGTCAGAATTGAACTTTTCTAAGAACTAAACTATAATTTTAATAATAATAATAATAATAATAATAATAATAATTTCCTTTATTGCCAACAAAATGATTCAGTGATCACAAAGCAACGTCAAGAAAAAAGAAATAGAACCTGTGGCACTTTTAACAAATGTAATATGATTTGCAATTAATCAAATTTGGCCCAGAAGTTTGTGTTTTTCAGAAATAAAGCTTTTCAGACGAGTCAAAAATAAATTTTTTACTGAAAAAAATTAACTTTTTTTAGAAAATAGAAAGAGTTTTAGACTATTTTGACACAAAATTAGAAATATCATAATTTTTGGCCTCTACCTAAGTTTATTCGACTTTATTTCTTTTCGCTCTTATTGTTCTTTTATACTTTATCTTTCTCTATTCATATCATCAGTCCTATTTCGTTAAATTTTTTGTTTTTTCATTTTTTTTTACATTGTTATAAATTGCTCTCTTCTCTTCTTTTCATCCTTCCAAAGTAATTTTTGAGAAACTTTTTATGTCAGTTGATTTTGATTGGGACACGTTTGAACCAAAATTGTGTTTTTTTTTTGGCCACTAATGATTCCCTTTTATTTTTTCTAGCATTGATAGCCCGAAATAGAGCTTCTTCAAAGAGTTAAAAATCAATTTCTATTGACAGAATTATGGCACCAAAAAGGACTTTTAGCAAACTTATAAATAGCTTGATAAACAATTTTCGCCTACAACTATAATTTTTCTTCAAGCTACTAACTGTTACGGATTTTTTTACTTCAGATGCTTTTCGCAAATTGTCATTTAAATTTCACTGTATTCCTTTTTTTTGTAGAATTCATGTTTTTCTACGTTTATTCTTTGTCATGTTTTTCTCAATTATTGTTTCTCTTATTTTTTTTATCCATTTAAATTGAACTCTTTAATGGTTTTTCAAGTTTTTTTATGCAGGTTTGGCCCGAAGTAATACCTTTCTAACTAATTTTGGTTCGAAAAAGAACTTCTTTTAGAAAATATTTCTAAATTTTAGACGATTAAGACTTAAAAAGTAGATATATCATACATTTATGCCTCTGCCAAATTGTATTGAACTTATTTTTTCAGATATTGCCCTTTTTTTAACCTTTTAAGTTTTTAACTTGTTCTCTTGTAGTTTTTATTTTTTTCTATTGTATTGTTTCTTTATACTTCATATTTCCCTATTTTTATTATTTAGTTGCTGTCGTTCTTTTAGATATTTTTCTCATCGATCTAAATTGCACTAAACTTTGCATTGTTTTCTTCCTTCCGAGGAAATTTGGAGTATTCTCACCTAAGATTGGACTTTTTCGTTGAACACTTGTTATGTAAATTGAGTTCCATTGAGCCAATTTTAACTTGGAATTGGGAATCTTTATTGAAAGAATCATTCTCTGAAAAGGAGCTTTTTATCAATTATTTTAAGCTTTTAAACGATTTTGGCCTAAATATAAACATATTTTTTAAATTGAAATATGTACTCCTTTTGAACATACTTTTTTTCTATAATTTTTTAACTGTTCTAGACTTTATTGCTTTCCATGCTTTTAGTAGTTTTGCATTTAAATTTTTTATTTCTTGCTCTTCTTTTATTGCACATATTTTTCAATATTTATTCTTTGTTTTGTTTTGTAAAAACTTGTTTTTTTTTGTATTTTTTTTTTCATCGATCAATATAAATAGGTCTCTTTATTGGATTTGTATTCTTTGAAACAAACCAAAATTGAGATTTTCAAACCAGTGAACTAATGTAACGTAAATTGATTGCATTGAAACAACTTTGGCCCAGAAGTTTGTGTTTTTCAATTAATGATGCCAGGTTTTCCAAGTTTTTTTGTACCTTTTCAGCTATATAGAGAGCTTTTTCTGACGAGTCAAAATTCAATTTTTTACCGAGAAAAGAAACTTCTTTTACAAAATAGAAAGAGTTTTAGACGATTCTGACACAAAATTAGAAATACCATAATTTCTTGCCTCTACCTAAATCCATTCGACTTTATTTTTTTTTGGTCTTATTGTTCTTTTATTTTATATATTTCTCTAATCTTATCATCAGTCCTATTTCGTTAAATTTTTTGTTCTTTCTTATTTGTTTGTGATTGATCTAAATTGCTAGTAAATTTTGAGAGACTTTTTATGTCAGTTGATTTTGATTGTGACACTTTTGAACCAAATTTTTTTTTTGTGACCAATTGTTCCTGATTTTTATTTTTTCTAACGTTATTGGCCCGAAATAGGGCTTCTCCAATGAGTAAAAAATCAATTTTTATTGACAGAATTATGGTTCCAAGAAGGACTTTTAGCAAACCTATAAATAGCTTTATAAACGATTTTCGAATAACTGTTACAGATTTTTTTAATTCAGATGTCTTTCGTAGATTGTCATTTAAATTTGAGTGTTTTACTGTTTTTTAAGAATTCATATTTTTCTATTTTTATTTTTTGTCATGTTTTGCTCAATTATTTTTTCTCTTATTTTTTTTTATTCGGTCTAAATTGAACTTTATTGGTTTTTTAAGTATTTTATACAGCTTTGGCCCGAAGTAACATCTCTTTAACAACTCAATTTTTAACGTGGAAATCTTGGCTCGAAAAAAAACTTCTTTTTTAAAAAATATAATCTTTATTATAAAATATGTCTAAGTTTTAGACGATTAGGTCTCAAAAGTAGAAATATCATACATTGCATTGAACTCTACCAATTGCATTGCCTCTACCAAATTGCATTGAACTTATTTTTTCAGATATTGCCACTTTTTTAATTTTTAACTTGTTCTTTTGTAGTTTTTATTTTTTTCTATTTTATTGTCTCTTTATTCTTCATATTTCTCTATTGTTATTATTTAGTTGCTGTTGTTCTTTCATATATTTTTCTCATTGATCTAAATTGCACTAAACTTTGCATTGTTTTCATCCTTCCGAGAAAATTTTGAGTATTCTCACCCAAGATTGGACTTTTCCGTTGAACACTTGTTATGTAAATTGAGTTCCATTGAGACAATTTTAACTAAAAACTGGGTTTTTTTACGACTATTGATCCCCAATTTTTCAATTTTTTTATAAGGAAATTAAGCCGAAATGGGGCTTCGCCAAAGAGTCAAAAATCAATCTTTATTGAAAGAATTATTTTTCGAAAAGGGACTTTATTATCAATTTTTTTTA
Source organism: Taphrorychus bicolor (assembly GCA_951812265.1). Classification (NCBI taxonomy): domain Eukaryota; kingdom Metazoa; phylum Arthropoda; class Insecta; order Coleoptera; family Curculionidae; genus Taphrorychus; species Taphrorychus bicolor. Next base: position 18,342,537 of record OX638302.1, read on the forward strand.
ATCTTTTAAACGATTTTGGCCTAAATATATACATATTTTAAAAATTGAAATATCTACCCCTTTTGAACATACTTTTTTCTATAATTTTCCAACTATTCTAGACTTTATTACTTTCCATACTTTTAGTAATTTTGCATTTAAAGTTTTTATTTCTTGCTCTTCTTTTATTGCACATATTTTTCAATATTTATTCGTTTTGCAAAAATGTGTTTCTTTTATTTTTTTTTCATCAATGTAAATAGGCCTCTTTAATGGATTTGTATTCTTTGAAACGACCCAAAATTGAGCTTTTCAAGCCAGTAACGTAAATTGATTTCCACTGAAACAATGTTAACACAGAACTGTGTCTTAATTAATTTTTCAATTTTTATACAGTTTGCATACAAGAATGCATTTTGTATTGAGACAACTTTGACCCGAACGGGAAATCCTTTAGTTTTGGATGACGTTAGCCCAAAAGTATAAATATTTTTAATTTGTAACTCGTTCTTCTGTTTTCGAAAGTTTTTCAAATCATTGTGTTTTTTTTTGCTCTTTTATTCTTCGTATTTTCCTATTCTTATCCTTTATCATGTTTATTAAATTTATTGTTCTTTCTTTTTTATAATTAATTTTTTAAACTTTAAGTTCATCACGTATTTATTCTCCAAAATTTTGATTTAAAGTTAAACTTTTTCAACGAGTTAAAAATTGTCATGTAAATTGTTTGATTCCCATGGAGATAATTTTGGCATAAAACTGTGTGTTTAGTGATTAATGATCCTGTTATTGCAGGTATATTTTTCTGTAATTTCCTAACTAATTCATTATTCTGATTTTTCTAACATTTTATTTGTTTAATATTGAAATAACTGTGGAATATCTAAAAAAAAAGGGCGTGAGATTAATAACACCGGCGAGAATTAGATACAAGTTATACAATAAATCTGTAATTTTAACGGGATTTTTTTTGACCATTTTCATAAATAATAATGGCAGTTATCGATGCGAACTTATTTTCGGTTCCCACGCGACCGTCTGGGCTTTAAAAAGGAATTTTATGCCGTTCATGACCTGCAGCAACGAGACGAACTTTTTCACTCGCTCGCGAATTAAAAACCGCACAAATCAGCATAACGTTCGGTAATTTGGTAAAAAAAGGTAACATGGCTGCGTGCGAAAATTTTCAACGCAATGCGTCCCAAAACGGTAGAAACAGCAAGTCAATTAATCCATCCGACATATTTTATTCAACAAGTTGTCAAAAACCGCATTGGGACGTATAACGAATTAATATTCTCTATTATTCGGCTCAAACGAGTTCGAATAATTACTGCGCTTGAAAGTGAATTATTCTAATTATTGACTATTTGATTTGGACACAGTTTGCCCGACTAAATTGGATTGTCAGAACTAAATTTGCTTCAGTTTCGATATAGACATTTTAAAGTGTCTTTGGCTCAAATCCCAGGCGATGAAGTAAATAATGTAGAATAACTATACATACTATATAATAATAATATACATACTATATAATAACAGGTATATCACTTCATTTGACAAATCGCAACTTCGATTTCGCCGCCATTTTTTGTGTGCCCATTGTTGAAAAGGAGGCCCAAAACTTTCAATCACGAGCACGTCTCCATATACAAGCTCGTTGGTTTCATGTCAGGTTAAGTGCACTTAAGGGCCAGGTGTGGCCCTTGTTGTCTTATTCGGATTTAACTACTAACTCCAGCTTTATTGTAAATTATGCATGTTAAATGTTAAAGTCCCAAACGAATAACGTTGTTGTCACGAAGTGTAAACAAAATGGTAATAGTTGACACCAATGGTTTAACTGCTGCCTAAGCTAGGCCAATTGGGCCTAACAAGCTTTTTTATTTTGGCATTAGTGAAGGAATTCGTTAAAAACTGAACTATCAGCGATTATGTCGCCGAGATGCAAGGTCCTTGAACATTTTGCCCCATTAAACCGTATAACTGGAAGATCCGGCTTTAGACCAGTCACAGACGCATCAAATCACCGGCGAAAAGGGTCTTATTATCTTCCATTTCAGTACTTTTGCAGGTTTTTTAAGCGTGAAGGAACTAAGACACGCGACGCATACCAAAAGGAGTTATTAACACGCAAAGTTTAATTGTTTGTAAATTTACCAGCCAAATGAAGAAGAAATATTTGTCTTGGGCCGGAGTTCTCGTGGGAATTTGTGTCTTCCGTAAATTTACTTTTAGCGTGTTTAATTACCATTTAATTATTAGTGCCAAAGTTACGTATAAATTGTTGAGACTGAACTTAACTATGATATTCCGTGAACCCTTACAGTATGTTGTAGTAGCATATCTACTTTAAAACTTGTTGGGATTTCTATATTTTTACAAAAACCAGCCATGAAACAAATAAATTTGACGTGGTTTATTAGCGAACTGCTCAATTAATTTCTTTAACTAGTTGTTTTTGGTTTTTAATCCGGCGTGACCCCAAAATATGCAACTATCTAAACCAAAATAAAACGGCGAATTCCTAAAATGAGTACCTACTCACTAATAAGAACTTACGACATATTTCGTAATTAAAAGTCTCTTTGGGGAATTCTCGAAAGTGGCTTCGAAATAACCACAAGTAATGATGTCAATTTCAGATCATAATAATCACTCACCTGGTTCAATGCCGTCATTGTTATGACATCTTGTTGAATTGCTTAGAAAATAAGCAGCTTAGGTTTTAAATTCCTAGTCCCCACCAGCAATGCCATATCGCATGTCGCGTCTCGGTTAATGAATATGATCCATTCTTGAGTGATGAGTTCTGATTTCTCAATTTATTTTATACGGTATTAGCACAAAACAGAATTTTTCGAAGGATGCAAAAATCGTGAAGAATTATGGTCCCAAAAAGCACCTCTTTTAGCAAATGTTTGTTATCTCTTTAATTTGTTTATCTCCCTCGTTTGAAATTTTTTTTTGTAATTTCCTAACTACTCCAATTTTTTTACGTCCGATGCCCTTATTGGTTTTTATTTAAATTTTTTACCTCTAATTGTTCGTATTTTTCTATTTTTACTCTTGTTCATGTTTCGCTCAATCTTTCGTTTTTTTTTCATCGATCTAAACTGAACTCTTTATTGGCTGTTCATTCTTTGGAGCAATTCAATTGAGCTTTTCCAATGAGTGTCTTTAATTCAATAATGATTTCTGTTTTTATTTTTGGTTTTCTGTACGATTTTGGCCATATAAAAAACTCAACAAGTCAACTCAAAGTTCAACATCCTCAAAGCTAAAAATCAAATCTTCATAAATAATATATAAATCAAAGAATATCATAAATTTGTGCTTCTAAATTGTATTAGACTTAGAACTCAATTGACTGTGCAGCGTCGCGACGGGTTAATGGTATAGATCGCTTGATATGATTGGCTGATATCTGCATAAATGCATTCGTTCACCGGAGGGAAAGGGCGTTCAAGTTCAGTTTTCGCTTTTCCGGATGGGAAGTGTATCGATCGAAAAGTCAGAAAAAGGTCAGAAAGCTGGCTGAAAGTTCGATAAATTATTCGTTCTATATGGGTTTGGGCTTAATTGCATTCTCGTGTACTGGATTTAATGTGTTTCTCTGTTATCTACTCATCCTCGGTAGTATGCAGATCCTATTCTCAATTGATAAACGTGTTTTGATTGCAAAAATAGTGTTGTTCTCGCCCGTTTTTAAATAAGTTTGTCTCAGTTTCTGCATAAATGCACAAATCTGCTGTATGTGTCCAGAGCTTTTTTATCGTGTTGTGCAGTTAATCATCATGATTTTATTGCAGTATTCGTGTTTATTCCTCCGTGTGCCCCAGTAGAGCGTTGTTGTTGTGGCAAAATGGCAATATCCTCTGTCCTGAAGAATTTTGAAACATAAAAAAAGGACAAAAAAATATTTCTTTGACATCTTGAATTAAAAAAAATGCGTTTGCGAATTGCGGAGTTTATAAACAAAATGTGTTTGACACATTGGGGTTCTCTATAATTCTATAAAGTTTGGCTACACTTTTCTGAAGCACCTTGTATATTGACGCTAATGTAACGACTCTTTTCTGAACGTGGTAATGACCAATAACTTACATTTTCACTTTAATTTTACAATTATACAAAACAAAATGACGACGACCTTTATAGACAAAAATCTTTATTTACATATTTATTTTTTATATTTATTTCCTTCTTGACTAGAATTAAATTATAAATCAAACACTCGAAAAGCTAAAGCAGAGTGGCCTAACAGTGTCAAATAGATTAATATTTTATTTACCATCACAAGTAGGAGTTCAGAGGATTCAGAGGTTTCTTGGATTCACAGGCTCCGAACCAATCAGGAACGTTCTATCACCACTCTGGTACCTGTGCAGGATCTTAAGCCCTACCCTAAACCAATCAGAAACGTCCTAACTTCAGTACTGACAGGCTCGAGTGTACGTTGTGTACCGATATAATAAAATTTTTCAATAGAACAAAGTACTGCCAAGTTGGGGTTACTTATAATATGTTGGTATGAATTTATTATATCTTTTGAGATAAACAGGATAATACCAACATCAAATATTTAGGGTACAATGTTATCTATCAATGATACAGGGTTTCCGAGACACAAGGTTGGGTACGTCTCTGGATAATTGCACAGAGATTTAGAGGGGTATCCAATAATGTAACTACAGGTCGGTAGCAACCGGAACAATTAGGGCATCCTGTTACCTATCACTGATACAGTTTCTGCCAGAGTTTCCGAGGCTGTAGGGCTGAGTATGTCTCGGGACAGATTTCGGAGGGAGGCGGCGCTTAACACAAAATTGTGTCTTTCTATTCGTCTACAGGGTGGGGCTTAAAGATTCTGATTAGTTGGGGGCGGGGCTTAAGAGCCTGGACAGGTATTAGGGTGGGGCTAGGACGTTCTTAATTGGTCCTTCCGCAGATCTTTGGGCACAACTCTCCTACTATAGCACAAAAAAATCCAAATAAAATTTTTTAAAGCACGGACTAGTTAAATACTACGCTCAGCAGGAACAACAACATAGAAAAGCAAAAAGAAACAGTTTTTTTTCTATCTAGAAATAGTAGAACATGAAACCTGAAGGCTGAATGTGAGTTATGACATATCACTTGTCAATCACGTTTTTAAGCTCAATCAAATTCTAGGATTAACTGCTCAAATTTTTATTGAGGAGATGGGAATACTTTACGAGCAGCCTAGAGTCTCCATTCAAAAATGCTATGAGCGTCAAATATAAATCATAAAAAATTAGTTCTCTGACTCACACATGAAATTAATAAAAAAAAACTCTTTAAGTCCTATAGTCCAAGATCATTGGTCTTAAAAATACCAATTAATGACGTCAGTATGACATCGTAATAATTAACGTCACGAATAGAAGACGTCAATGAATAGGCATCTTATGTGACGTTGCAACCACTCCAAAATGAAATTTTCTTATTCACGTCAAAATGCCGAGAAGTTTGGGACCAAAAATTACATAATTAAATGGTAATCTTGACGCCCTGGTATCAAAATGACTAAATAATGACGTATCGCTGTTGACTAATCTGAACTAACCTGATGTATAGACTAATTTTTAATATAAAAGCGCATTTTAATCAATTGAGTAAAACAAAATGGATAAAGTCACTCTTTCTTAAAATGACGTAAAATTAGTATTTTACCATTAGTTTTACCGTTCGATGTCTTTTTTGGTTTCTATTTAAATTTTTCACTTCTAACTGTTCGTATTTTTCTATTTTTACTCTTGTTCACGTTTCGCTCCATATTTTGTTTCTTTTATTTTTGTTTCATCAATCCAAACTAAACTCTTTATTGAGTGTTTGAAGCAATCTAAAATTGAGCTTTTTCAACGAGTGTTTTTAAATCAATAATGATTTCTGTTTTCTTACAAGTTTTTCATAGGGTTTGGCCGTATAAAAAACCCAAAAGTCAACTCAAAGTTCAACAACCTCAAAGTTAAAAATCAATCCTTGATGGCAGAATTTCAGTTCGAAAAAAAAACTTCTTAGAGAATATTTCTATTTTTTAGACGATTAAAATCCAACATTAGAAATACCTTAAATTTGTGCTTCTAAATTGTATTGAACTTATTTTTTCATAATTTTCAGATTGTTTGGGTAACCCAAAGTAAGAAAAAAATTATTAAAACATTTTAAAACAGTAAACATCCCAAATAAACTATCTGTTTCGATGCAGACAAGAAGGCAATAAATCGTGCTGAATGTAGTCATATTCAATGAAAGCCGTCGTAATAAAATTTAAACATGGACCACAGAGCTAACGAGGACGTCGGAATGCGTTTGCTGATTCCCCCTTTGGCTGTACAGCGTCGTGACAGATTAATGGTATGGATCGCTCGATATGATTGGCTGATGTTTGCATAAATGCATTAGTTCACCCGGGGGAAAGGAAGTTTAAGTTCAGTTTTCGATGTAAAACCGCCACATCCCGGGCGGGAAGTGTATCGATCGAACAGTATGTCAGCAAGTTGGCTGAAAGTTCGATAAAGTAATCGTTTAACCTCATGCACTGGATTTAATGTGTTTATTTATTTAATGTGATTTAACGCCTTGCTATGAAGATGACCAAATAGTGACGCATCGCTGTTAACTAACCTGAACTAACCTGATGTATTGACTGATTTTTAATATAAAAGCGCATTTTAATCAATTGAGTAAAACAAAATGGATACAGTCACTGTTTTTTAACATGACGTAAAATTAGTATTTTACCATTAGTTTTACCGTTCGATGCCTTTCTTGGTTTTTATTTAAATTTTTTACTTCTAATTGTTCGTATTTTTCTATTTTTACTCTTGTTCATGTTTCGCTCAATATTTAGTTTCTTTAAATTTTTTTCATCGATTTAAACTGAACTCTTTATTGAGTGTTTGGAGCAATCTAAAATTGAGCTTTTTCAACGAGAGTTTTTAAATCAATAATGATTTCTGTTTTCTTACAAGTTTTTCATAGGGTTTGGCCGTATAAAAAACCCAAAAGTCAACTCAAAGTTAAAAATCAATCCTTGATGGCAGAATTTCAGTTCGAAAAAAACCTTCTTTTAGAGAATATTTATATTTTTTAGACGATTAAAATCAAACATTAAAAATACCTTAAATTTGTGCTTCTAAATCATCACACAATAAACTATCTGTTTCGATGCAGACAAGAAGGCAATAAATCGTGCTGAATGTAGTCATATTCAATGAAAGCCGTCGTAATAAAATTTAAACAAGGACCACAGAGCTAACGAGGACGTCGGAATGCGTTGGCTGATTCCCCCATTGGCTGTACAGCGTCGTAACAGATTAATGGAATGGATCGCGCGATATGATTGGCTGATGTCTGCATAAATGCATTAGTTCACCGGGGGGAAAGGAAGTTTAAGTTCAGTTTTCGATGTAAAACCGCCACCTCCCGGGCGGGAAGTGTATCGATCGAAAAGTATGTCAGCAAGTTGGCTGAAAGTTCGATAAAGTAATCGTTTAACCTCATGCACTGGATTTAATGTGTTTATTTATTAATGTGTTTATTTATTTAATGTGATTTATCGCCTTGCTATGAAGATGACCAAATAGTGACGCATCGCTGTTAACTAACCTAAACTAACCTGATGTAATGACTGATTTTTAATATAAAAGCGCATTTTAATCAATTGAGTAAAACAAAATGGATAAAGTCACTGTTTCTTAAAATGACGTAAAATTAGTATTTAACCATTAGTTTTACCGTTCGATGTCTTTCTTGGTTTCTATTTAAATTTTTCACTTCTAATTGTTCGTATTTTTCTATTTTTACTCTTGTTCATGTTTCGCTCAATATTTTGTTTCTTTTAATTTTTTTCATCGATCTAAACTGAAATCTTTATTGAGTGTTTATCCTTTGGAGCAATCTAAAATTGAGCTTTTCCAACGAGTGTTTCTTCATACGGTTTTGGCCGTATAAAAAACTCAACAAGTCAACTCAAAGTTCAACAACCTCAAAGATAAAAATCAATTCTTGATGGCAGAATTTTAGTTCGAAAAAAAACTTCTTTTAGAAAATATATGAGTTTTAGACGATTAGGACCCAAAGTTAGAAATATCATAAATTTGTGCTTCTGAATTGTATTGGACTTATTTTTTCATAATTTTCAGATTGTGGGGTAATCCCAACGTAAGAAGAAATTAATAAACACATTTTAAAAGAGTAAATATCCCAAACAAACCTTCTGTTTCGATGCGGACAAGAAAGCAATAAATCGTGCTGAATGTAGTCATATTGAATGAAAGCATTCGCAATAAAATCTAAAAATAGCCCAGACCACAGTTTTATTACCCTAGCTAACGAGGACATAGGAATTCGTTTGCTGATTCCCCCATTGCCTGTGCAGCGTCGCGACGGATTAATGGTAGGAATCGCTCGATATAATTGGCTGATGTCTGCAAAAATGCATTCGTTCACCGGGGGAAAGGAGTTCAAGTTCAGTTTTCGTTTATCAAGATTATCATGATTTGATTGCATTATTCATGTTAATCCCTCAGTGTGGCCCAGTAGAGTGTTGTTGTTGTCGCACAACTGCAATATCTTTTGTCCCGGACTGATCAAAGTTCGGGATAATTGTTTACAAGTGTTTTTAAGTACTTAATCAGAAATTTACTCTCTTGTTATTGATTTACTAAATCAATAAATATTGAAGTGAACAATTGCTTAGCTCTTGCATCTTATAAGCTTGAGAACCCTTAACAAGTTGTGTTTTTTGATTCTAATATCGAGTAGTGAAGATTGCAGTGCGTTGCACTCTTCGTTAGTGTTCATATCTGCGTAACCGGTACCAATTGCTGGTATAATATATTTTAATTTTTTTGAACGGTACCTACTGCTAGTGTGTATTCATTTGCTTAAACATGGTATATATTTGTATATTTAGTTGCATAAACAGTATGATAACTTAGTTTTAAGAATTTCTTTAGTTTTAGTATTGCTGACTTGTGTCAAGTGGTTTATGTTGTAATAAATACCAACTATTAGCAGTGCAGCTTATTCTATTTTTAATTAATCATGGTTTTTCATGTGGTCCTTCGAAAAACAGTAATAACATTCCAGTGCCATATGCTTCACATCCGTTAGGAAATCAATCCTTTGATAAAAAGATGTCGCCGCCACAGATATTGCTACTTTTTTTACTTTGTATAGTTTTTTACATATCAGAATAGTCATAATAATCACTTTATTGGCTCAATGTTGTTGAATAAGCTGTTTAGGCCAACAAATATATTATTTAAAAATTTATCTTTATTAAACTCTCTAAACTCCTAGTTCTCGCAAGGGATGACATATGCCATTGCGACCTGGGACCCCCGAAAGGAATCTTATGTGGTAATAGCGCGTCTCGGGTAATGAATATAATCCTATCTTGTCCATTGCTACAGAAAGTCTGAGGAAAATATATGTATCCTTGTTGATTTTAACTGTAAGTTTGCAAATTTCCATTATCTAATATTTTATCTTATTTCTACTCTTTACTACTACTTTTAGTTCCAGCAAGGGATGCCATATTGTGATGGTGCGTCTCGGGTAGTGGCCCTTATTGAATCTTGACCACTGCTGTACAAAGTATGAGGAACCTACAGATAGCCTAGTCGCTTCAAACTATTAAGTTTTCAAAATTTGATTATTTTCTAAATATTTATTTCTACTCCATGAATTCCTAGTTCCCGCAAAGGGTGCCATGTGGCGATGGCGCATTTCTGGTAGTAGACATTACTGAATTCAGTCCACTGATGTACAAAGTCTGAGCAATCTACATTTATCTTAGTTGAACTCTAGATTGAAACAATGTCTATAATTATCTAAATATTTATCTTTATGTCTATTCTTTAAATTTCCAGTTCAGGCAAGGGATGCCATATTGCAAAGGCGCGTTTACGCCAGTCTAACCTGAACTAACTAAAGTGGCAATGCAAAGTGAACTAGAACATTACTTTATACCGTCGCACAACAAAAATCCATTCTTTTAGTAGGAAATGTGTTCAAATAGGTGTTGCCGCTACGCGAAACGCAAACTTTCAAATCCGCAGAGGTGACATCCTCCGGCTTCGTTGTTTCTCGAAACGAAAGCGTCTTAAGCGTTCCCCACGAAGCGGAGCTCTTGATTACCGTATAGACTTAGTAGAATGAAAAACCTCATAATTTCGAGCGTAATAGCAGAAGCGTTGAATTTGCCGGTTTGAAATTCAGGTTTCGAGGACATAACGCGAGGCGAATGGGCTGTTTACATATTATACAACACGAAGACCGACTTTTAAACACGCCAGATTTGGATTTTAATTCGCCGTCGTCACTTGCTTGCCTGGGAACAGGATGTTGATTGTTGTCCATTAGCCAAAAGCGACTATTATGAGAGGACGCCTTTAAACTTATGTCGTATATATATATAGAACTTTATACTACAAATAACAGTAATTTATTCTTGCAAGCAACAGCTTGAACATTGAGCGTATCATCGGACACGCAAATTTTTCAACGAAGCGCAGTCAAGACAGCAGCTCGTAAAATAAATTTCCCTAATATTTATTCAAGACTTGAAGTACCTTCTTTAACTTAATTCCACTTTATGTGACATCCTGTTAAGCACAACTTAGGAATGGCGTTGTTCTTGCACTCGCATCAAGAGCCACAATAAAGCTCGAGTGGTAATTAGGTGAGACTGAACGGGACCTCTGGAGTTTTAGCTCTTCCTGATTTTGTCGGACAAAAGAGCAATCTAGTAGATCAACACTAACGCGATAACTAATGACGGATTTACACCGAGACTTTTCAGTTGGTGACATTAAAGCAGCAGCTTCAAGGACAAATTGTTTTGAAGTAGAACAAAATTGGATTTCAAAGTTGGTATCAAATAATTGTGGGTCCAATTATTCACGAAAATGAACCTGTTCTGTTCTCCTATCTCTGTGCCTCCCGACGTTAACTGATTCGACAGTGGTGAGCTCCGTGGTATTTATTCCCTCGCCGTCGCGCTGCAATGGAGGAACCGGAGTGGGGATAGTGTGGCGCGGGGTTTCGGCGCACTTGAAGTACAGAGTGTTCATTATAAAACTTCATCTAGCAGGCTATGAAAGTTTGACAGAAAAGGATGACATAATCAAAATAAATGGATTTTTATTTCTCCATCCTTTTCTTTTGACATTTCACAACCAACACGATGAAGTTTTATAATGAACACCCCGTATGTCGTAGAGCTCGCTTCCAGTCTGCATTTAGAAACGTAACTTCCTCCTTCTTGTTGAAATTGTTATCGTGTTTAAAGATCTCAATAGCATCTCTTGTAGGTCCCGGATAGAAACGCTGTGATTGTTATAAGATATCCACCTCGTTGAAAAGGATGTCGTGACCTTCGGAGAGAGCGTGCTCTGCTACTATTTTGTGTTTGTCCTAGCCTACAACTCCTCTTGTGTTCGGTAATCCTCGGTTGACACTGCATTTTGTGGTGCCGATGTATACCGAGCCACAGCGGCATGGAACTCGGTAAACTTTGGGTGCCGATAGGGGATCTTTGCGGTCTTTGGCCGATCTCTGCTGAAATTCTGTTGTATTGTAGTTACTTTGTGGGTGTATAATAGACTAGTCCATCTGCGCTTTTCTTCATCTTCTCCCGTTGTTCTTTTCTGGTACTCTACATTCCTTGGACGGACGGCCCTATCGAACTCGTGCTTGCTGTATCCATTCCAAGCAAAGGCTCTTTCCAGATGCTTCATTTCCTGTTCCAATACAGCCGGCTCACCAATTCTCTTGGCTCTCACTGACAGAGCCTTTATGACTCCCCTTTTCTGTCTGAGATGGTGATTCAATCCGTTATTAAGATATCATTCACTGTGTGTTGATTTTCTATAAACTGTGGGCGCAAATTTCCCATTCGGCCTCCTTGATACCAAAACATCCAAAAACCGTATGCTTTCTTCCTTTTCTATCTCCATAGTTAATTGAATTTTTGGATTGATAAAGTTGAGGTGTAAGAGGAAGTTTTGAATTTCGCCCTCGCCACGGGTCCAAATAACAAAGGTGTCGGTACCAGCAGAGGTCTTTTATTAGCCGTTGCCAACGCCTTGGCCTCTACAATTTCCATAAAATGGTTGGCTGTTACTGACCTAAGGGGGCTGCCCATAGAAATCTTCATTCCATTGAAAATATGTAGTGGCAAACTTCCTGAGCATAAAAAGGAACTTTGGATCTAATCAAGCAAGCTGGATTTACAACAAGACCGAACAATCTCTCCTCCGTGAAAGGATCCATGAGATCCGTAAAAATCTTGCATGTGCCACTGGAAAAGCTTTGAAACCTGTCGAAAAAATTTAGTAATTTTGTTTTGTTGTTTTTGGTCGGAATAGCGCGCTTGCAATCTTCTAAGAACATAACAAACTCAATTCGAATGAATTTATGGTCAAAATGGTCAAATATCTCGATTCTAAAAGTGTAAATACTCCCCCATCTAACATACCTTCCATTTAGTCCTACTTCAATAAAAAAAATTGTATTTAGCACCAACTAATGCCAGGAGGATAATGATGTGTGACGCTTTATAGTTATAATACATTGAACATTCATTTCTGGGGGCCCCCTTCTGGGGGCCCCCCTTTCCATCCAAGGCCCCTAGCACATTTGGAATATTCCCCTTCTGCTCAAAATCCTTTGCAACATTAAGCCAATCAGCAACTGTGTTTGGTGCCTGTGTATAATAGATATGCTTTATCTAGTATTTTTAGAATTACTGTTTTCTAAGTAAATTGTTCGGCATACCTTGTGCTCAAAGAGTGATGGAATCGTTTCATGAATCGAAAGTTGCACATTAAATTACGATATGTTTACCCTGTTGCCAAAAACCTCAATGTTATGATCAGTTTGTCTTTTACCCTAATCGCCTCCCTATAGTTCTACTTTTTAATTAAAGGCTCTACCCAATTCAGTAGTTTTTCAAAAGTTTGCTTCGTCATTCTCAAGAACTGCTTAGCGGGAGCTCCGTAGAACTCTCCCTTCAACAATCTTAATTCAGTTTTACTTCTTTGGCCCTAATCGCCTCACTATAGTTAGTGTCCTGTTTTTCAATTAAAGGGTGTACCCAGTTCAGTAGTTATTCAAAAGTTGCTCCGTCATTCTCAAGCACTGCTTAGCAGGATCTTCCTGGAAGTCAACATTCTTAATTCAGCTTTACTCCTTTTGTTCTGCAACCAGGGTCGCACCCACCACTTTCTTTGATTTTTGCTGGTTCTGATGCAACTATTAAAGCACTTGCAGCAATAATCATAACAACGTTCTTTAGAATGTTCAATTTTGATGCACAAATCTTGTTTTTTTTTGTTAGATTGAAAGTGTTAAAATGTATATGTTTCTTGGATTTAACTTAAACTTAAATCCAAGAAAAAATGCCGAAAGTTATTTTTGACCTCTAAAACCATATTTTCAAATACAAATTTAATTTGGTAAAAACAATTAGGCGTCCAAGAATACAAATAATTTATATTTCTTTGAAGTCAAACTTTCGGTGTAATGACGGCTAAAGATTCGTTTGCACACCTTCAAGTTTAGTTTAAAACTTGCCGTACAAAATAGGCATTGCTGTAAAAAAATTCAACCCACTCTCCCCTCTCTTTACGCTGTTATAAACAACATGTTTTAGCTCGCACTAGCAATCCATACTCGTTTCCTTTGATTAATGTTGTCTTTTTTCAAATCCTGATAATTCAAACTTCAAGGCCATCACCTTCCAGGTTCTTTCTTGCTGTCAGACCCATAAGGGAGTTGATTATGTTAAATCCACCTTTTCCTCTCTTTACGCTGTTATAAACAACGTGTTATAGCTCGCACTAGCAATCCATACTCGTTTTCTTTGGTTAATGTTGTCTTATTTCAGATCTGAATAACTCATACTTGAAGGCTTTCACCTTTCAGGTTGTTTCTTGCTGTCAGACCCAGAAGGGAGTTGATTATGTTAAACAAACCCTCTTCTCTCTCTTTGCATTATTATACCTAAGCAACGTGTTTTAGGTTGGACTAGCAACCCTTACTCGTTTTCTTTGGTTAGTGTTGTCTTTTTTCAAAGCCTAATTACTCAAACTTGAAGGCCTTCACCTTCCAGGTTGTTTCGTGCAGTTAGACCCAGAAGGGGGTTGGTTATGTTAAACCCCCTCTCCCCTCTCTTTACGCTGTTATACACAACGTGTTTTAGTTCGCACTAGCAAGCCATACTCGTTTTTTTTGCTAATGTTGCCTTTTTTTCGAATCCTTATAACTAAAACTTGAAGGCCATCACTTTCCAGGTTGTTTCTTGCTGCCAGACCCAGAAAGGGGTTACTTCCCAGTAAACACAAATTGATCCCTAAGACGTACCCAGTACATAAATACGGGATATTATTGAAGTCCCTGGGATATCCCGTATGATCCCATAACGTCCCTAGGAGAATCTAGGACGTACTTTTGGAATAGTTCGGGTTGTTGTTGGGACATATGAAAAAAAAAATGTAAAAGAAAATTGTTTTTAACTGGGATTTGAACTCAGGACCTCCTGCATCCTTCTCCTCTTTTTAAGCTGTTATAAGCAACTTGTTTTAGCTCGCACTGGCAATCCATACTCGTTTTCGTTGGTTAATGTTGTCTTTTTTCAAATCCTGATAACTCAAACGCAAAGGCCATCACTTTCCATCCGCCTTGCTGTCAGACCCAGAAGAGAGTTGATTATGTTAAACCCACTCTCCCCTCTCTTTACGTTGTTATAAACAACGTGTTTTAGCTCGCACTAGCAATCCATACTGGTTTTCTTTGATTAATGTTGTCTTTTTTCAAACCCGAATAACTTAAACTTGAAGGTCATTCCTTGCTTGAAATTAATTCTTTTGTATCAAAATCAATGTGCAAGCCGCCCTTTACACACACAACTAATTTGTTGTGGACAACTAAGTCGTGACTTTCCGTTTTTTTTATATTTAAAAACTAGTTGAAAATCTTTCCAAGAACCAGTCTGACTGAATCTTTATTAGCCTTGTTGTGATAAAAGATTACGTATTAATTAAAACTTTAAAACTTATCGTTATTACCAGCCACGTTAGCCTTCATGTTCTAGTTTACTATGCAAAACTTGATATTTTCTTTATGGCATTACACAAAGCTATAAAAACTACTAATTAAGTATGCAGTAAAGCTGGTCCACGTTACAGCTTTTACTTTTACGAGCTCATTTCGTACAACGGTGCACATGCTATGACCTAAAATCCCACTGTAAATTAAAACAAAATAATTGTTTCGATGGTAACTAAGTTTTTTTTTAGCTTTTAATTTAATTTTTCGGTTTAAATTTATGCACAAAACCCGCAACGTGTAAAACAAACAAAATCTTCTGGCAATAAATTTTCGCCACTAAAGTTTGTCGTGGCTCGTTTGGCCGCTCTCAGACGAGGCCAAAGTCTAAATTACCTTTTATCTATTCGAAAACCTTTGCTCGTTGATTAAAACTGTCCCGGCTTAAGCCGCCAAGTTTAAATTGGTTTCGAAATTTCTTGAACTTTGCTAAATAAAGTAATACTGTGCTGAGGCTAAAACTTGTCAAGATATTGGGCTCACCAGGTTAGTGTTTTAGTAAAACAAAAAAGTACCCCATATGGGTATCAGTGACTTCTAGTGTAATGGTAACAATCTTTTAACATGCTACAAGAATTTTTAAAATTATTTAGGTATTATAATAATATAGGCAAGAGTGATTGAAATTTTGATGGTTGATTTTCCCGACGTGGAGAAACACTAGAACTAGAGACACAATTAGTTCAATACAATGAGGTAGGAGATAATGGAGAATTGGCCGTTTGTTATAGTTTTATCACAAGCTTGGTAGACTTCCTTCCAAACAACAGGTACAATTTTAGAAACATGCTAGTGAAATTATCCCTTCAATGAGTTTATTCTTAGAATTTTGTTTTTGCAGTTTTTGATCAGAATGAGAAGATGTTACACCTCTGTGAACCTAGCAAAGCTCAAGTAAAAGTGACATTTTTTAAAATGGCAGAAAAGTCGAGTTTAAAAGTGCCTAAAAGTGGACATCGAAAAGTTCTATCTCCGAAACTACGGGACCTCGCTTGGTGGGAAGAGAAAGAGGACATCGAGGAGAATAAAAAACTGTAGGATTTTCTAAAATTTGTCCACTTGTTTTAAAGTAAAGTGGTATCAAACTTGGAATTTGAGAAAAAAGAAGGCATATGTTTTAGTTACTTTTAAAATATATTTGGATTTTTTTATACTGTTTTCGATCAAAATGGGAGAATTTTTATTCCATACGAAAGTATGGATATATAATAGTATAAATAGTAAAACAATTCAATTCTTAAAGTGCTCAAAAATCGACCTCCAAAGGGGTCTATATCCGAAAATATTGCACCTACTGAACTTCCCATGGGTGGTGAAAGAGGACATCAAGAAGAGGAAGAAACAGTTGAATTCACTCCGATCGGTCGAGGCGTTTTCAAGTTACAGGCGGTCAAAGTTAAGAATTGAGAAGAAAAGACGTAATAACTCCCCACCCCTTTGAACATTTTCAAAAAAATTTTGATTGGAATGACACTCTTGCAATCCGCTAAGAACGTAACAAACTTAACTCGAATGAATTTAACCTCTCTAAACTAACCTCCCTAGTGGGAAGTGAAAGATGACATCAAGAACAGGACAAAACAGTTGGACTCACTCCGACCGGTCGAGGCGTTCTCAAGTTACAGGCGGTCAAAGTTGAGAATTTAGGAAAAACTCGTAATACTCCCCCCCCCCTCCTTTGGGAAAAAAATAGGAAAAATATTCCTGGTGTTTTTGATCGGAATGGCACGCTTGCAATGCCCTAAGAACCTAACGAACTCAATTCGAATGAATTTAACCTCTAAAGAGGTTTTTTTAAAATTGGTCAAAAAACGAGATTCTAAAAGTGATCAATATTCGACTTCCGAAGAGATCTATCTCTGAAAATATTGTACCTACGGTATATCTGATGGTGTGAGGTGAAAGAGGACATCAAGAAGAGGAAAAAAACAGTTAAATTCACTCCGATGCATCGAGGCGTTCTCAACTTACAGGCGATCAAAGTTGAGAATTGAGGAAAAAAGTCGTAATACCCCACTTTAGACATTTTCAAAAAAATTTAGGAAAAACTTTCTTGCTGTTTTTGATCGGAATGGCACGCTTGCAATGCCCTAAGAACGTAATAAACTCAATTCGAATAAATTCACCTCTAAAGAAGTTTTTTTTTAAATTGGTCAAAAAATGCAATTTTAAAAGTGCTAAAAAATCAACTTCCGAAGGGGTCTATCTCCGAAAATATTGCACCTACAGAACTTCCGGATGGTGGTGGTGAAAGGGGACATCAAGAAAAAGAAAAAAAAACAGTTGGATTCACTCCGATCGGTCTAGGCGTTCTCAACTTACAGACGGTCAAATTTGAGTATTGAGGAAAAAATCGTAATACTCCCCCGTTTGGACATTTTCAAAAAAAATTCGGTTTTTTTTTGGTTTTGATCGGAATGACACGCTTGCAATCTCCTAAGAACGTAACGAACTCAATTCGAACTAATTTAACCTCTAAAGACGTCGATTTGATGGTCGCTCAAAAATCGACCCTTCGATGGTCGATTTTTGATCTTCAAAGGGATCTATCTAAGAAATTATTAAACCAATGGAACTTCCAGTCCCAGGTGGAAGAAGACATCGAAAAGAACAAAAAACTGTTAGACTCACTTAAATCGGTTCATTCGTTCTAAAGCTAGAGCCCGTCAAATTTGGAAATTGAGAAAAAAAGAAGGCACATACATCTATTTAATTATTTTCAAAAAAAAATGATTTTTTTGCATTTTTTTTTTCTGGGAATGAAGAGATTTTAATCCTCTATAATCCAATCAAGTATCTAGACCAATATAAGTGAAATTAGTAATTAAAGTAAATTTTTTAAAAATTGGAAAAAGTGCCTAAAAGTCAAACAACGAAGGGGCCTTTCTCCGAAATTATTGATCAAATAGATATTCCGTTGGTGGGAAGTGAAACAAAACAACGAGAAAAATTAAAAACGGTTGGACTCACTCAAATCGGTCCCCTCCTTCTAAAGTTATAGCCAGTCAAATTTGGAAATTAAGAAAAAAGAAGGCACATTTCCCCTTTGGTTGTTTTCAAAAAAAAAAATTAAGATTTTTTTTTGGAGAGTTTGATAGAAATGGATATATTTTAATCTCTTATGAAAGTAGCAAAGCCAGTACAAATGAAATTGGGCCCTAAAGTAAGTTTAAAAAAAAAAGGAAAAACGTTGAATCCAAAATGCTTAAAAATCGATACTGGAGGGATCTGTCTACAAAACTGTCGACTTTCGTTTATGGTAGGAGAAAGAGGACATCAAGAAAAGCTTTACTACGATCGGTTCATAATCAAAACAAATATTCCATATTTTTTTTTTTTTTAAAAGGAATAAAGGGTTTAACTTATAACCTTAAGTTGATGATCGCATCGGATTTGCCATATGTTGAGATTTAAAAAATCGCTACGAAATTCACAGTATTAACTAGAAATTACTAAAAATACTTCCAGATTACGATAAATTATCAAAACTACTCCAAAAATAAAAAAAACATCAAATTTAAAACTGAATTGAAAAATTATTACAACCATTTAGAAATTTTTGCTCAAAAATTATTAAAATTATCAAAAATAATTTTGAATAATTTAAGTAGTGTTAAGATGTGTCCCTGTTACCTCGCTTGTGTCGCACCCCTCGGATAGACCCTTTCGGTGATCCATTTTTAGGCATTTTTAGAAACGATTTTTTTGCAATTTTCAAAAAACCCACTTAATGGACTGGGAGGTATTGGCTTTGCTTCCTTCAAGCATAGCGGTTTTACCACTAGGAGATTATCCTTTATATGTTGGCTGATTAACCTAAAAGATTTTGCCTGGGTCCCTTCCACTTTCCTGGTACATGGTTCTGTGTTAAGATAGTTCTGAGCACCGCACCTAGGCGGTGCTAGAGCATCGATCCCCTATTGTAACATTACTGCTGTCTGGATCCGGCGATTTGTAGGGTTCAAAGCTTTGCACCCTCCATTTTCCTTCGTAATGTCAATCACACTTTTGCTTCGAGCCTCTTCTTGTAGGTCTTGCGTGTCATTTAAGTTTAGGACAGGTATGGATTAGCTTTTCGAGAAGCAAGTACCCCAATCATTAACGAGAACTGGGACAACTCACAAGAAATACGATTTTAAAGGAGCTCGCCTTTTAAAAGCCACAATATGTCCTTGGACATGAAGCTCAGCCTCTTGCGTTGCTACGTCTTCTCGGTCCTTCCGTATGACGTAGAAACCTCGACACTCACGAAAGAAACTACCAGAAGACTTGAGGCATTCGAACTCTGGCTGTACAGGAGAATACTGAAAATATCTTGGATACAAAAAAATTACCAACACAGGAGTAATGCGATGAATGAACAAAGAACCAGAGCTACTAAATACCGTAAAATGTAGGAAACTTCAATATTTCGGCCACATAATGAAGAACCCAGATAGATATGGGCTATTACAATAAATCCTCCAAGGCAAAACTAACAGCAGAAGAGCACCGGGCCGAAGGAGAATATCTTGGTTGGCAAATCTAAGAACGTGATCAGTAGAGCTTTTCCGAATCGCCATCAACAAAGTAAGAATAGCCATACAGATAGCCAACATCCGATAGGCACTTGGAGAAGAAGAAGCTTGTTGAAAGATGAAAAGTCTTGTTTTGAGGCTGAATTTTCTGGAAAATCGTTGACTTCGGGCGCATCTCAAGAAAGGTGGCATCCGCTCCTGGTATTGGCCCCATGGCTACGGCAACTTTTCCGTATTTAGAGAGACGGCTTCGTGGTGGGACACCCTGCACAGTAAACGTGGTAAATCACAGCCAAGGAAGAATTTGGTGACTACATCCATCAAAAGTAATCTGACAGACTATACCTACGTACCACTCATTCTTTATCTGGAGAAAGTGATTGAAAACACATACTTTGATAAATTTACCCAAACTCTTGTTACGCAACATCTAATTAAAATCCTGTAATACCCGTAAAGCGTCCATTTATTATACTTGAGTTTAATGCGGCCATAATCAAAATTAATTGACTGTTCTTCACAGTAACGTTGGCGGAAATTTACGGTAAAAACTTGATAACACAAATTACTCGTGAAATATAGCGACGTTCGTCGGTTGATCGTTGCTATGCATCTATCATTTCGCTATAAACGATGGGAAGAATGCAGTCCCGGCTATTCCAGTAGTTAAGTAGGCATAAATTAATCAAAGCTAATGACGGATCATTAAAAGCTTCATCGTTTGATAAGATGTAACGAACATGAGTGGTGGCTAAATTAGGTTGAACGGCATTATTAAGATAATGATATGTGGCGAGCCTTCAACAGAAAGTCACCAAAATTACCATAAAGTTGTAAACGTGTGATTTTTTGATGTGAAAAATGCTTATTACAATGTGCAACGTTGAAGTAGGTAAAGAAAAAGATTTAAAAGCATTGTGGTATTCGGTGAATTTTGGGACAAAATTAGAGAAATATTGTAGCTCTAGATGTCTGAAACTTCCTCCCAAGATCATCTATTTTTGCCTCACTTATGATTCATCCAATTTTCTGAAATTCATACATGGCATAACATCTCCGCATTCTTCAATAGTTTTACTATAATTACGCTCCTGCTTCGCTCTCTCAGCTTTTGGCAATTTCTTGTCTTAAAGCGCATTGAGACCTGACAAAAATTCAAAGTTTTAGGTATAAGTGAGGAAACAAATCTTGAACCCTCATGGCGAAATGTCTTAAAATGTCATTAATCAGCGGCGACACCTACAAATTGCTCTCTAACACTTTCGTTGCCTTGAATTATTGGAATTGTCAATCTTTCAGGATTTAGTTTTGTAGCCGCCATCACTTTTGGTTGCTTGTTAATGGTTTAACGGTAGCACAAGAAGTGTCATCAACATATCAATTATCGTTAGGCACGTTTGTAGGATCTAACTTCTGGAAACCGACTGCAACTCGGCAGCAGAAATAATGAATTCATTAAATTAGATGAAAATAAAAACTTTTAGCCGTTAGATATTTTATAGCTCCGAGACGTCTCGGTCCTATATACGGCAGGAGCACTTTAATTTAATTTCAATTAGTCGGGATCGCTCAGTCGTCTTCTCCCATTGATCGAATCTTAAAATGGAGATAAAAGCCGGGTACCTACTATTTAATGGCGGAGCGCAGAGAACGGCTCTTCGGCGACATTCCTACGCTACTTTTCGATGCGATTCAGGTAAAACGTCACGTGCATTGTAACCGTATCGCAGTTTGTATTTTTGTCCGGCCTATACCTGGGGCACTGGACTGGAAATTGCAAAGTTCTCACAGTACAAAAAAATCTGCAAATTTAAGAGTCACCCGACGGCAATACGTTTGCGAGAAAAACTTCCTTGAAAAATAACCGACAACCTAACAGATGTTGAGGTGCACCGTTAGGTCTACGACTTGGAAACTTCGCCGTATTGATCATTGAGGCAAAAAAAACCAAGTGAAGAACTAACGTTATTATGTCAGTTCTTGCTTGATATGTAGGTGCTTTAGTGCTACCATTAACCCAACTGTGTCGCAGAAAATGTAGGGCATTAATCTTTGAAATACCTTAAAAAGTTTAAGTGTAAGATATTTCTAGAGCTTCAGTAAACCGAGACTTCGTAGTCTCGGCCTCTGTCTCGTACTTAGATTTAAGTCTCGGACTTGTAAATGGGGACTGAGACCGATATTCGGGTAATGTCGGTCTTGGTATTGGTCTCAGTTTCGATGGTCAAATCTACATAAACTCGTCTATGGTTCTTACTCCAAACCATTCCACTTGCAGAGGAGATGCAATATCTGGGCGTAACACTAGATAGGACTGTTAGATTTCTAGTGGTTAATTGTATAAATGTTGATAGTTGCTAAGACTCTGTATTGACTCAGAGAGGTTGCGAAGGCTCTCTAATAATATCAGCTGTTTGAGTTTTGATGTATGACATGATATTCACTTTTAGTTGATATCGTTTTCTCTTAGAACAACTGAAACATAAAGTTGTTATGTTTTCACTTTTAATAATTAGCTTGAGTAAATAAAACTACAATAAATAGTTGACTGTGTTTATTTATGATCTGCAGCTTCTTAGCAAAAGGTAGCTTCCTAGCAATAATGCCAATTGGTTATGGGCTCAGGCTCAGATCGATCAGAGTTTGTATGAAAATAAAAACGTGAAAAAGAAAAGTACAGCTTACGGTTTTCCATGTGGTTTCTGTGGTGCCGGAGAAAACCACATCCGTGTGTACTGTAGCCATTTTTTGTTCTCGCACCTGTGAAAATGTCGAAAGAAGATTTGTGTGTTCTGATTGGAGGTTTGGCTAAACTAAAAGGCCGAGAGAACTATAATGTCTAGAAGTTCCAAATGAAAAACTTACTTAGACACGATAATTTATACGGGGTGGCAGGCTTCCAGAAGGGGACTCGTGAGATACAGCAACTCGAACACGAAAAGACGAAAGGGCTCTAAGTAAGATAAGCCGTATGGTCGAAACAAGTTGTGTGTCACATATATTGCAGGCAAACACTGCTAAAGAAGCATGGGGTGCTCTTGAAAACGCATATGACGACAAAGGCCCTAACAGAAGAGTTCGTTTGATGAGGAACTTGTTTTCTATAAAACTAGAGGATTTTACTAGTATGGAAGGCTACGTCAACGAGATTTTATCCATATCTGAGCAACTTGCAGGAATTGGAAAGCCGGTAGATGATGAGTATATATCATAATGCTGCAAGGCTTGCCTGACGAATACGAGCCGATGACAATGGCTTTGGAGCACAGTGGTGTTGCTATTACAAGTGATTTGGTAAAATCAAAATTACTCCAGGACAAGAAATGGGGCCAAAAGGCTTATGGCTCAGCATTGTTTGCTAAACACAAAGGAAAACGAAAAAAGCCTTGGTGTTGGAAGTGCAAGAGTTAAAGTCTTTATAAACAACAATGTCCAAGACAAGTTCCGCCTAATAATGTTGTTCAGAATCCATTGGATAAAAAAGGAAAAGGTAGAAGCTTTACTTACTGCCCTTGGTGTGAAGACTGACATGAACAAATCTGAGTGGTGTGTTAACTCAAGGGCCACAAATCACAAAGTTTCTAGTGCAGAGTGTAAGACAAACTTCACAAAAGACAACAGTGCACTGAAAGTGGTGGTAGCGAACTATTCAAAACTTCAAACTGGAGGTGTTGGTGATGTGTCCATTGACTTGAAAACTGGCAAACTAAGTAAACCTGCTAATGTTATTCATGTTCCTAATTTAACAACAAATTTGTTGTCTGTCAGTTGTATGACAAAAAAGGGCCATAGGAATAGTTGTAGAATTTTTGATAATTTAAATTTACAAACTTCAGGGAACTTGATAGCAACTACCAGTGAAGTATCTGGGATCTATAAACTAGATTTAGCTCCTAGATGTTATGATGTAAAACCTAAGATAGAACTAAAAAGACAGGGAACTATGGCTGGTAGCGATAGTGAAGTGTGTTTAGTATCCGAAACAGACTGTGACAGTTTTTTGTGGCACAGACGTTTGGGACATTTGAATCGTGTCAGCCTAAGTTTGCTTAAAGATAATTTGGCTACAGGCATAGATTTTAAATGTAATGTTATAGAGGCACCATCATGCATAGCTTGTATTGAAGGCAAGCAAGCTAGACAGCCATTTCCCAAGCTAAAGAACAAAAAGTTATGTGAAAATAAATTAGAATTAACTCACACTGATTTTTGTGGTCCAATGGCAGTTCCAGCATGGAGTAATAAGCATTACATGTTTACTTACATAGACGATTATAGCAGGATGGTTTTTGCTTATTTTCTAAGTTCTAAGACAGAAGTTAAAAACTACATTGCAGAATTTTTCAATATGGTTGAAGTACAATGTGTCCTGAAAGTCAAGAAAGTTCGATCTGATAATGGCACTGAGTGCTGGAACCAAGAATTTAGAGAACTTTTCAAAGGGGAATTAGACATTAGCTTTCAGCTCCATATACATCACAACAAAATGGTGTAACAGAGAGCTACAATAAAACTATCATGGAGAAAACTAGGTCTATGATAGAAGACAGCAACTGTGGCCAAAGAATGTGGGCAGAGGCAGCAAATACTGCTGTGTAATTCATCAACCATTCTCCTACCAAGAAAATTTTAGGCGAAACTCCATATGAGGTTGGTATGGGGATAGACCAAATTTAAAGCATCTCAAGGTTTTTGGATCTGATGCCTATGCACATATCCCAGATCTCAGAAATAAACTTCAGTCAAAAAGTCAGAAGTACACTTTTCTGGGGTACTGCGACGATAGCAAAGCACATCGATTATTTGATCCTTCAAAGCATAAAGTAATAATATCGATGGATGTCATTTTTTATAGAAGTGCCATCTACTGACCATCAACGTCAAAATGAGCAAAGGCAGGTGGCACCTGACCTAACAACCTCAGTTCTTTTAAAACAAATGACACATATAAGGCTATATATATCGCTTTGTTGCCATTTTGCTTTGTAAAAATACATGCTTCATTGCGGGTTTGTTTATATCCCTCAGCAGTGAGAACATCTATCACCTTGCCATTTCATACTCGTGAGGACTGCTTGAGACCATAGAGGGCCTTTTTTAATCAGTACACTTTATTCTTATCTGTTAATAAGCCTTCCGGGGGCAACATTTTCCGGGGGCAAGTGATCTATTTCTAGGCCTTTAGCAGTTGAAACTGCAAGCAAAGTTCTCATTGTCTTGTTCTGTCTGATTACTGGTGAGTATGTTTCATCATAATCTATTCCTGCTTTTTGATAAAGCCTCTGACAACAAGTCGGGCTTAATACTGGCTTATTTTGTTACAGCATTTTTCTTGATTTTGTAAACCCACTTGATTTTCACTCACTCTATTAGTAGCATCAATCGGTTTCTCCACCAATTCCCAGACATTATTGTCATTCAGTAATTTCAATTTTTTGTCCATGGCTTTCTTCCACTGGTCACAATTGTCACTTTTCAGAGCTTTCCCATAAGTGGTTGGTTCATCCCAAAATTCTAGTCCTTCAATGAGAGTTTGATATGTTATATAATCAGAAAACATCTTTTGTTTAGGTTCTCTTTTAGGATGCAATCTAGGTGGTTGTTCACCTTCTTCTTCTAAGTCTGTTCCTGAATTCCGAACATGTGATTCATCCGAGGATTCATCAGAACTAATAAAGTCAACATCTGGTGCTTCGTCAGTACAATACGAAGCATACTAATGAACAATGGGTTGCAGCCAAACGTGTACTTCGTTATGTAAAGGGTACCAAGCACTTAAGTCTAACTTACCAAGGACCTGATCTGAATTTGAGGGGTTCGTAGATGCAGATTAAGGAAATGACGCCCTCGATAGGAAGTCATTCAGGGGATACGTCTTCAAGGTGTGTGGTGCTGCAATTTCGTAAGGTTGCCAGGGGCAGAATACAATTGTACCTTATCATCGACGGAGGCCGAGTACATCGCATTGACTGAAGGTGCAAAGAAGGCTGCGTACTTAGGTGCGTTATTAAAAGAACTGACATCAATTCGTAGTGTGGTAGTACCGTTAGTGTTGCAAGCAGTCTGCACAAAAATTAGCTAGTAACCCTGTGTATCATAAGAGCACCAAACACATAGATATTAAGTATCATTACATAAGGAAAATGGTAAAGAAAAGTAAAATTTTTATTTTATACAAATGTAGTGCAAGCATGATTGCTGATATATGTAGAAAGTCTCTGTCATCGCCAAAACTAAGGTTTTGTATATTAGGATTAGGTTTAAGATAGAATTTGTACATTTATACGATTAAAAGGGAGTGTTGGATTTCTAGTAGTTAATCGTATAAATGTTGATGGTTGAGGCTCTCTAACATTATCAGCTGTTTGAGTTTTGCTGTATGACATGACATTGACTTTTAGATATCGCTTTCTCTCTCAGAACAACTGTAACATAAACTTGTTATGTTTTCAATTTTAATAATTAGTTTGAGTAAATAAAACTACAATAAATACTTGACTCTGTTTATTTATGATCTGCAGCTTCCTAGCCAACGGTATTGCCTAGATAATGCCAATTAGGACAATAAACTGGAAGGCACATATGGAAAGAATGATCAGCAGGGCAAAATTGTCCTTTTGGACATGCAAAAGGTACTGAGAAAAAACTGGGGATTAAAACCCAAATTAAAGTACTAGCTGTATGTGACTGTCATTAGACCAATGATCGCGTATGGAGCCATTCTCTGGCATTCCAGAGGCAGACAAAGAAGTGCGAGGTGCAAACTAAGTAACATAACATGCAGCTTCAAGCTTGCCTAGCCGTCACTCAAAGCACTTGACTCCAGCAAGATCTCTTCGAGAACCATCTGGGGAGTTCGAAACATACTAAACCACATTGGGGAGCATTGTACGTTAAACTTAGTCTGGATGCCAGGTCACAAAGGCCTTGAAGGCCATGAAATCGCCGATTCTCTTGCAAAGAAAGCGGCGAATCCTACGTTCGTAGGGCCTGAATGAACCGGTCTTGGGTATCGCAAGAAAGGTATCGAGGAGGGCAATAATCCAGATGGCGGAAAAACAGACCGAATGTTACTGGATAGACAGTTCGGGCCTTGTCCACTCAAAGACGTTCATACAAGGAGCATGTAAGAAAAGGTAGGGGTAAAAAAGGAATAGGATAAAAGAATTATTAAACCTCGACAGACAACAGCTCAAAGTCGCTATCGGCTTATACACTGGGCTCTGGCTCATAGGATAGGCCTGGCAGACAATGCCGAATGCAGAAGTGCCGAGTGCATGGAGGATGATGCGACTGTAGAACACATCCTGAATGAATGTCCAGTAGCTGAAAGACTTAGATTTCAGAACCTCGGAAAGATTCCCATCCGACCACCGAACTTCCACAAATCTTACTCAAGAGGATAATGGACTTTCCAAAGGGACTGATCCTTCTGAGTGAGTTTTAATTGATATTGAGGCACAAAAGATCTTGTAGGTCGCGGTGCACGGGCTCCCCTCTTGGAACCACTCATTTGGAATTAATCAATCAATCAATGGTTCTTACTCGCTCTGAGTCGAGTTCGTTCGTCAACAAAACGCAAACTTTTGTTCAAAAAATGCTCAAAACATAGAAAAGGTGTGAGAGCCACAGCTGCATGGAACTCGGTAAACTCCGGGTGCCTATCGGCTATCACGACATCTTTTTCAACCAGGTGGATATCTTATATCATTCGCAGCGTTTCTATCCGAGACTAACGAGAGAGGCCATTGAGATCTTTACATACTACAACAATTTCAACAGGAAGGAAGAAGTTACGTTTCTATTTTGATCGACCGTGAAAGCCTTTACAGTCTTATAAAGTAAATACTGTTTTAAAAATTTAGTTAATTTCTATTAAGGCACTCTTAAAAAGCAGATTTTTTTGATATTGTGAGACATTTTTTGAAGCCAATACTAGTGCGTCAACAACCTTAGGATTGAGGAGAAAAATTGTGTAGAAAAGCAACTTGGTTAATGTCTTCCACACGTATCTGTTCTAAGTCCATTGATTTACGAATTACCCTATATAACATCTAGGATCTTGCAAATTAATTATTTTGGTCTCGAGCGAATTATTTTGTTTGAGACCGAAACTTGAGATTGGTCGATTTGGTCTTAAACCAATGATTCCCTCTGAGACCAAGACAATTTCGGTCTCGGTCTTCAAGACAATATTGTAGTCTCGGTCTCGCTCTCCGTCTTGTTAGCGTCAATAACCGAGATAGCTGTTTATCATTTTTTAGTTTTATTCTCTTGAGTTCCTACCAAGAAAATAGGGGTTTTTCAATTTCCAATTTTAGTAGTATTTAACTAGTATCGGCCTTAACATCGGAACAAAACCGAGATCGATCAAAACAGAGAGCTTTTGGTGTCGGTTTCGAAGCCTATATTGTGGTCTCAGTCTCTTCCTGTCTGGATCTCGTACCGAGTCCGAGACCGAGATAAATATGTATAATTTTTGAACTTTATGCTCTTGTTGTTTATGGTTTTCCATGTTTTTTGAGTTTAATGTGTCGATTACTGTAAAAAAAAAACGAATCTCACTAAATACGCCAATCACAAACATTTTAAAACATAAATAATGTATTTAGAAATAATCTTCCTACAGATGGATTGTATTTATAAAGGTACGTTTTGGAAAAAGACCAAAGGGTGAAAAAGACCAAAAAGTCACAGTTCCAGTGGATCAATACTTTTGCAATTAGACCCATTGAAACAGCCTCATTAAAATCAAAGACATCAAAAAAATATTTAAACATAAAAAAGGAGAAATCATCTCTTTTACTCAATTTCCAAATTTTACTGCCTCTAACTTTAACTGTGTTTTTATTTTTCTTGATGTTCTGGTCTCCTCTCATAAACGACAGGCCCATTAGATAAATAGTTTCCTTCCAATCAACTTTTTCAAGAAACAAGAGGAATTTCAGTAATCTGCAAACTCTGTGTAAAAGTAAAAAAAAAATATTAAAAATTACATAACTTCTAATGAAAACATAAAGTATTAAATTTGTAATAGAAAAATCATCATTAAATTTGTAATAAAGAAAACTTTAAATTTTTGATATTCAAATGTAAGAGCCATATTAGCAGAACTGAACTTGATGATGCTCCAGAAAAGTCGAAACGTATAACAACAACGCTGTAATGTAGATCAGGAAAGTGTCCACGAGAATGTGGAACTTATTTTAGAATATCGCTTTAAATAAGTTGAGGAAAAAACAAAAACCAAATGTGTAAAAAAAATCGTTTTTTTTTCGAATGTCTTCGGAAGAAG
Organism: Taphrorychus bicolor; assembly: GCA_951812265.1. Classification (NCBI taxonomy): domain Eukaryota; kingdom Metazoa; phylum Arthropoda; class Insecta; order Coleoptera; family Curculionidae; genus Taphrorychus; species Taphrorychus bicolor. The sequence continues at coordinate 18,371,472 of OX638302.1, forward strand.
TAGAAATTTTGGAAAATTTAAAACGTTAGTTTTGTGACTTACAAGATTCCAATAATGAGCTCAAAACTCATTTCACCCCAAAGAGAGAAGACTTTAGAATGTGATTTAAAATCGTTTTCGAACCACAAGGCAAGAAGTACAGCCTCACTGGCTGTGCCTTTAATCTCATTCTATTAAAACTATTAGCAGATTGAGAGTTTGGAACTATAGTGGTGCTGATGCAGAAACATTCTTAGGATAAGATTAAAGCACAAAGAGAGTTAAATTTAAAAAAATATTATCCAGTTCAGATTAAACACATTCATAGGGGTCAACAACAAAAAGGTTGTTTTTTGGGCTTTATGTACATCAAAAACATAAACTGAATAATGCAAAAATACTGGAATTTTTTGATTAAATTCTGAAACGGCGGTGTTTGTAGGTTAAGAATTTCTTTGGTCCACACTTTTCGTCTGAGTTTTCAGACAGGAAACTCAAGTGAAAACACGACAGGTATCTCTTAACTAACAGCAAAAGACCTTAATGTAAACCCAGCAAAAACGAAAGCACCAAAGTAAAAACTAACCTTCACAAGACGTAGAGGGCAACCTAACATTGTGGGGGCAAGAAATACCAATGAGCAGTGAGGTGAAGTTCTTTGGACTAACCTTGAATACCCAAAGCTCACTTGCAAAATACATATAGATAACCTGGACTAACCTGAACTAACCTGAACAACAAAGTTGGGAGAATCAACCAGAGGTCTATGGGTCTGCAGAAGAATGACAGGTTAGAGATTGCGGCCTTTAATGGTTCGCTGGGTTGGTTGCATAGTAATAATTCCCATAATTCCTTACTGACATAAGCCCAACAAAGAGGAATCCAGGCACAAACTAAGAAAGCCACAGAAATTGACTTGTTTCATTACTGGCCACTACGACCATTGAGATGCTGCTCGAGTTTTCTCCCTTACACTGACAGTAGTGGAAGAGGTAGCAGTGAAGTCAACATACCTGCTATGGGATACCCCAAATGCACGTGGGACAACATATATAAATTTTCGTAAAGTTTCACAACAACTACATCTTTGTATCCTTTTCTTTTGACGTTTCACAGCTAACTAGATGAAATGATCACACGCCTTCTTGGGGAAAGTCACCAATGATGTGAAAGTCACCGATAATGTCAAGACAACGACGTTCTGGATGTCATACAAAAGGCGCAGGGGGATATAGTATCATAAACCTGGGCAATAACTGCATGGGCTCAAGAGATACTAAGGAGATCTTATAGGAACAAGGTAATTCAAATCCTCATAGATTACTGCATTTTTATTGGCTCTAAAAGTGAACACAATAAAATTAGCCCAGCGACTCATTTTGGAGAGTCCTCCCTGTCATGAGGCAAACTCGAATGTTAATGAGAGCTAAATCTCTTGAAGATACTTGAATCTGGGATGGGAGTAACTGAGGAGGCCCGGCGGACTGACAAAATGACACTGAGAACCAGATGAGCAGATAACAATATCTAGAATGCAGGAGATGTGGTGAAGATGAAGAAGCTAACGTAGCAGGAATATCGATCAGGGCAATTCTTAATGATTTCTTTAAGAAAACAGGAAACTAGCGGCACAGTACAATAAGCGACAGTTTCAGTGCTACCAGAAAATAATCTGAATGCAAACGCAAATAAATTTTAATGAACGGACACATATAAACATTCGTTTCATCTCTTAATGAGATTTCCCAATCCGGGACATAATAACGCGTTCCTTCCTGCTAGCAGGAAGCCTGGGGCGGGTTATCCGCTCCGCTGCATCTCGAACCAAACAACAAAAACGATGTATCCTCTTGCACCGTGAAGCCTTTATATTTTTTCCTTTATTGATCCAACCTCAGCCACTAATAATGCGCTTTGACTATTTTTTTCCCAACTTCCATGAATGCGAGTCGTAATGTCGGCAATTTTTATGGTATTGCTCACTAGTCATGGAGCTCCGGAGGACGCCGCCGGTGCATTTTATTTTCGAATGTTTCCGCCGCAATATTCCGAGTGACTTACCTTATTGAAATTCCCGACACAGAGGCCACAAAGCCACTCCAGAATGGCAATATAGACGGTTTTATCGTATGTGTTATCGTTCGGGTAGCAGTAAGCAGTAATAACATGTCGTGGCTTAAAAACGTTTTCAAAGGGCCATAAGTGTCGAGTTCTATTATCGGTAATCTTTTATAGTATGAGATTTGTTTCTAAGTAGTAAAAAAGCTACAATCCGAGTCGCATACTTTGCTGAAATTATTTATTTGCACATTCCTCCGGGGAAATCTTGCCACGCAATCTGCTGATGGCTACGCCTGAAGCCAACAGAGTTGGGGAAAGAATACGAGTGTTTTCCTTTCACCTATCGCTTAATTTTCGCTTCTCTTCACAATCGAGACCTCCTACATGTTATATCCGGCAGGTAAACGGGCACAATCAGCTGGAAGCCGAGGAATTTCAACTAATAACCTCAGTTCATTATGGAGGCAGACAGGAAATACATTAAGCGGTCGCGCATTGGTATCGTACCTACGCTACCTAGGTAAACACCACCAGTCAGGATATCCGGCTGTTTTTATCTCCTCTGGACCTTATTGCACTAAACAAAGATCTCCAAGGAAAAAAAACTTATTTGCCCCTCCATTTGATTTCACCTTGAGAGATGTCTATTGGTTACCTGCAGGCAGCCTCCTCAGTGTCTGCAGATATAGTGCCACTTTAAAAGCAAATATTTGTACTTATAAACATTTTGTGTGTCTGAAGATTACGAAATTCAGTGATAACACACTTACCTAGAAATAAACAAACTTTTAAATTTTCATTAACAAACCTATATGGGTTGTTGTCACCTCATTTTTAAGTATTTGTGACATAAGCTATTAACATGTAATAATTTCTATCTTAATCTACTTTTTGTAAATATTCAAAAAATAAATATTGCAGTATATCAGGCTCCTATATTACGGCAATGTCACCTTGCTATAGAAGTGAAGCAAGACAGGTAGGTAATGTAATGCGAAGTTAAAATGCACTGAATGAGCAACACTTGATGTTATATTTGATGCAGGAAATAGCAACAGCGAAGCCAACCGGCTGTTATTTGACAAGTAGCAGCATCTGAAATGTTATGTGCTTCTCAACTGAAATCTGCAATTAGATTAATTTTGCTATTGGTGCTGAAACATCGAATTAATTTTAACCTGAGTTTTTTTAATGCAACACACATACATATACAGTGAATCCAAAATTCGGTTCTCTATATAGGGATCTCGCTACTTGTAAGAGTTGCTACAAAGGTTAAATGGAGAATTTTTCACGGAATTTAACAGCCAATCCAACACTGAATTAACAACTTTCAATTTTTGTTTTATTTTCCGGTTGTATTAGAAAAACCAAAAAAGTTTATTTTCAAATTTTCTTGAAAAATAGTCAGTGACGTATTCCTAAGTGCGTCACTGTTTTTAAAATAAATTTTAACCCCCTGTATTTTTATTGGTATTTTCGTAACGAAGCAATTTTCGATCATAGTTTACATAGCAAACTAGGGTTATTTTTGGACGTAGAATATTCCCTTAAAGTTTGTCACAAAAGAAACCTTGTCCAACCTGTATAACCTCCTGCTGAGGTTACATAGATTCTGTTGTATCAGTTGTATTTTTTAATGCAAGTAATGCCGCTTCAAATATGAATACATAACCAAACTAACCTGATGCTCACGCTATGCAACTGAACAAATCTAAACTAACCTAACAGATAACTAAAGTAACCTGAACTAACCTAAACTTACCAAAACTAAAACTAAGTTAACTTGAACTAACCAGAATTAACGTGTCCTAACAATTATATCAAAAGCGGCCTGTTACATACTAACCATAGAGAGAATTGAAATAACCTAAACTAACCAAAACAGGATATAAAATTAACCTAACTTTTCAAGTACCTACCATGAACAAATCCTACATAGAATACCTACAAATAACTACAAAGAACATGAATGAATAAATGAGGGTATGTTAAAACCGAAACGTCAGAATTAAAGATTAAATGCACGAGAAGATGGTCCCTGAAAAATGGCTTTAACAATATTTGTGCGAAATTTAACAATTTTTCAAATTACCGCACTTTTTCCAAAATGCTCGTTTACAGTTTTTTGAATTCAAAACCAAAAAGTAGTCAAAACGGTGTAAAATTGTCCATAAAATCCTGAAATATTCCTTAGTTAACCTTGTCAGTAGCTCTTAGAGAAAGCGACTTCCCACTGTAGAGAATCGTATACCTAAAAAGTGTATAGAAAAAGCATAGTATTCAAAACATGCTAAAAATATCACAAAAATCTATGACCAAAAACTATCCCCTATTTCTAAAGCACCATTTTTTTCTCTTCTTTCTTTTGTTTTTTGGCTTTATCAAGAATAGAATTATGGGTAGTGAGGGAAGTAGCTTTTACATAAAGCGACTTTCCAGTATAGAAAATCAAATTTAGGTAACTGTATACCTAGAAAGTGTATAGAAAAAGCATACTATCTATAAACATGCTAAAAATATCACGAAAATCTATGACCAAATACTAATTTTTCCCTATTTCCAAAGCCCCATTTCTTCCTCTTCTTTGTTTTCTTATTTGGCTTCACCAAGAACAGAATTACGGGTAGTGAGTGAAGAAGTAGCTCTTACAGAAAGCAACTTTCCGTTATAGAGAATCGAATCTAGGACACACTGTATATACTTAGAAAGAGTATAGAAAAAGCATAGTTTCCATAAATATGCTAAAAATATCACGAAAATCTATGACCCAAGACACATTTTCCCCCATTTCTAAAGCCCCATTTCTTCCTCTTCTTTGTTTTGTTTTTTGGCTTTACCAAGAACAGAATTAGGGGTAGTGAGTGAAGAAGTAGCTCTTGCAGAAAACGACTTTCTAGTATAGAGAATCGATACTAGGACACACTGTATATACCTAGAAAGAGTATAGAAAAAGCATAGTATCCAGAAATATGCTAAAAATATCACGAAAATCTATGACCAAAGACACATTTCGCCCCATTTCTAAAGCCCCATTTCTTTCTTCCTCTTCTTTGTTTCGTTTTTTGGCTTTACCAAGAACATAATTAGGGGTAGTGAGCGAAGAAGTAGCTCTTACAGAAAACCACTTTCTAGTATAGAGAACCGAATCTAGGACACACTATATAGCTAGAAAGTGTATAGAAAAAGCATAGTATCCATAAACGTGCTGAGAATATCACGAAAATGTATGACGAAAGACACATTTTCCCCATTTCTACAGCCCCATTTCTTCCTCTTCTTTGTTTTGTTTTCTGGATTTACCAAGAACAGAATTAAGGGTAGTGGGTGAAGAAGTAGTTTTTACAGAAAGCGACTTTCCAGTATAGGGAATCGAATCTAGGGCACCCTGTATACCTAGAAAGTGTATAGAAAAAGCATAGTATACATAAACATGCTAAAAATATCACGAAAATCCCTGACTAAAGACACATTTTCCCCCATTTCTAAAGCCCCATTTCTTCCTCTTCTTTGTTTTGTTTGTTTTTTGGCTTTACAAAGAACAGATTTAAGGGGAAAATGAGTCAAGAAGTAGCTCTTACAGAAAACGATTTTCCGTTATAGAGAATCGAACCTAGGACACACTATAACTAGAAAGTGTATAGAAAAAGCATAGTATCCACAAACATGCTAAAAATATCAAGAAAATCTATGAGTACTCATTTTCTTCAATTTCTACAGCCCCATTTCTTCCTCTTCTTTGCTTTGTTTTTTGGCTTTATCAAGAACAGAATTAGGGGTAGTGAGTGAAAAAGTAGAAGCTCTTACAGAAAACGACTTTCTAGTATAGAGAACCGAATCTAGGACACACTGTATACTTAGAAAGTGTATAGAAAAATCATAGCATCCATAAACAAGCTAAAAATCTCACGAAAATCCATGAGTAAAGACACTCGTTTTCTTCAATGTCTACAGCCCCATTTCTTCCTCTTCTTTGTTTTGTTTTTTGGATTTACCAAGAACAGAATTAAGGGTAGTGAGTGAAGAAGTAGTTTTTACAGAAAGCGACTTTCCAGTATAGGGAATAGAATCTAGGGCACCCTGTATACCTAGAAAGTGTATAGAAAAAGCATAGTATACATAAACATGCTAAAAATATCACGAAAATCCCTGACTAAAGACACATTTTTCCCCATTTCTAAAGCCCCATTTCTCCCTCTTCTTTGTTTTGTTTTCTGGCTTTACCGAGAACAGAATTAGGGGTAGTGAGTCAAGAAGTAGCTTTTACAGAAAGCGACTTTCCAGTATAGAGAATTGAATCTAGGACACCCTGTGTACATAGAAAGTGTATAGAAAAAGCATAGTATCCATAAACATGCTAAAAATATCACGAAAATGTATGACCAAAGACACATTTTCTCCCATTTCTAAAGCCCCATTATTTCCCATTTTTTGTTTTGTTTTTTGGCTTTACCAAGAACAGAATTAGGGAAAAGGAGCGAAGAAGTAGTTCTTACAGAAAACGACTTTCTAGTATAGAGAATCGAATATAGGACACACTGTATACCCGGAAAGTATATAGAAAAATCATAGTATCCTAAACATGCAAAAAATATTACAAAAAACCCTGACCAAAGACACATTTTCCCCCATTTTTAAAGCCCCATTTCTTCCTCTACTTTGTTTTGTTTTTTGGCTTTACCAAGAACAGAATTAGAGGAGTGAAGAAGTAGCTCTTACAGAAAGCGCGTCTCAGTATAGAAAATCAAATCTAGAACACACTGTACACCCTAGAATGTGTATAGAAAAAGCATAGTGTCCTCAAACATGCTAAAAAAAACATCTATGACCAAAGACACATTTTCCCCCATTTCTTTCTCTTCTTTGTTTTGTTTTTTGGCTTTACCAAGAACAGAATTAGGGGTAGTGAGTGAAGAAGTAGCTTTTACAGAAAGCGACTTTCCAGTATAGAGAATTGAATCTAGGACACCCTGTGTATCTAGAAAGTGTATAGAAAAAGCATAGTATCCATAAACATGCTAAAAATATCAGGGAAATGTATGACCAAAGACACATTTTCTCCCATTTCTAAAGCCCCATTTTTTCCCATTTTTTGTTTTGTTTTTTGGCTTTACCAAGAACAGAGTTAGGGGTAAGGAGCGAAGAAGTAGCTCTTACAGAAAACGACGTTCTAGTATAGAGAATCGAATCTAGGACACATTGTATTCCTAGAAAGTGTATAGAGAAATCATAGTATCTTAAACATGCTAAAAATATTACAAAAATCCCTGACCAAAGACACATTTTCCCCCATTTCTAAAGCCCCATTTCTTCCTCTACTTTGTTTTGTTTTTTGGCTTTACCAAGAACAGAATTAGACGAGTGAAGAAGTAGCTCTTACAGAAAGCGCGTCTCAGTCTAGAGAATCAAATGTAGAACACACTGTACACCTAGAATGTGTATAGAAAAAGCATAGTATCCATAAACATGCTAAAAATATCACGAAAATCTATGACCAAAAACACATTTTTTTCCATTTCTAAAGCCCCATCTCCTCTTCTTCATTGCTTTGTTTTTTGGCTTTACCAAAGAACAGAACTAGGGGTAGTAAGTGAAGAAGTGACTCTTACAGGAAACAACTTCCTAGTATAGAGAATTGAATCTAGGACACCCTGTGTACATAGAAAGTGTATAGAAAAAACATAGTATCCATAAACATGCTAAAAATATCACGAATATGTATGACCAAAGACACATTTTCTCCCATTTCTAAAGCCTCATTTTTTTCCATTTTTTGTTTTGTTTTTTGGCTTTACCAAGAACAGAATTAGGGAAAAGGAGCGAAGAAGTAGTTCTCACAGAAAACGACTTTCTAGTATAGAGAATCGAATATAGGACACACTGTATACCCAGAAAGTATATAGAAAAATCATAGTATCCTAAACATGCAAAAAATATTACAAAAATCCCTGACCAAAGACACATTTTTCCCCATTTTTAAAGCCCCATTTCTTCCTCTACTTTGTTTTGTTTTTTGGCTTTACCAAGAACAGAATTAGAGGAGTGAAGAAGTAGCTCTTACAGAAAGCGCGTCTCAGTATAGAAAATCAAATCTAGAACACACTGTACACCTAGAATGTGTATAGAAAAAGCTAGTGTCCTCAAACATGCTACAAATATCACGAACATCTATGACCAAAGACAGATTTTCCCCCATTTCTTCCTCTTCTTTGTTTTGTTTTTTGGCTTTACCAAGAACAGAATTAGGGGTAGTGAGTGAAGAAGTAGCTCTTACAGAAAGCGACTTTTCGTTATAGAGAATCGAATCTAGGACGCACTGTATACTTAGAAAGTGTATAGAAAAAAGCGTAAACATGCCAAAAATATCATGAAAATCCCTGACTAAAGACACATTTTCCCCCATTTCTAAAGCCCCATTTCTCCCTCTTCTTTGTTTTGTTTTCTGGCTTTACCGAGAACAGAATTAGGGGTAGTGAGTCAAGAAGTAGCTTTTACAGAAAACGACTTTCCAGTATAGAGAATTGAATCTAGGACACCCTGTGTATCTAGAAAGTGTATAGAAAAACATAGTATCCATAAACATGCTAAAAATATCAGGAAAATGTATGACCAAAGACACATTTTCTCCCATTTCTAAAGCCCCATTTTTTCCCATTTTTTGTTTTGTTTTTTGGCTTTACCAAGAACAGAGTTAGGGGTAAGGAGCGAAGAAGTAGCTCTTACAGAAAACGACTTTCTAGTATAGAGAATCGAATCTAGGACACATTGTATTCCTAGAAAGTGTATAGAGAAATCATAGTATCTTAAACATGCTAAAAATATTACAAAAATTCCTGACCAAAGACACATTTTTCCCCATTTCTAAAGCCCCATTTCTTCCTCTACTTTGTTTTGTTTATTGGCTTTACCAAGAACAGAATTAGAGTAGTGAAGGAGTAGCTCTTACAGAAAGCGCGTCTCAGTATAGAGAATCAAATCTAGAACACACTGTACACCTAGAATGTGTATAGAAAAAGCATAGTGTCCTCAAACATGCTAAAAATATCACGAACATCTATGACCAAAGACACATTTTCCCCCATTTCTTCCTCTTCTTTGTTTTGTTTTTTGGCTTTATCAAGAACAGAATTAGGGGTAGTGAGTGAAGAAGTAGTTTTTACAGAAAGCGACTTTCCAGTATAGAGAATCGAATCTAGGACACACTGTATACTTAGAAAGTGTATAGAAAAAGCATAGTATCCATAAACATGCTAAAAATATCACGAAAATCTATGACCAAAAACACATTTTTTCCATTTCTAAAGCCCCATCTCCTCTCCTTCTTTGCTTTGTTTTTTGGCTTTACCAAGAACAGAATTAGGGGTAGTAAGTGAAGAAGTGACTCTTACAGGAAACTACTTCCTAGTATAGAGAATCGAATCTAGGCACACTGTATACCTAGAAATTGTATAGAAACATCATAGTATCCTAAACATGTTAAAATTATTACAAAAAAAATCTGAGCACACACATTTTCCCCCATTTCTAAGGCCCCATTTCTTCCCCTTCTTTGTTTTGTTTTTTGGCGTTACCAAGAATTAATGGTAGTGAGTGAAGAAGTAGCTCTTACAGAAAGCGACTTTCCGTTATAGAGAATCGAATCTAGGACAAACTGTATACTTAGAAAGTGTATAGAAAAAGCGTAGTAGTCATAAACATGCCAAAAATATCATGAAAATCTATAACCAAAGACATATTTTTTCCTATTTCTAAAGCCCCATTTCCTGCTCTTCTTTGCTTGGTTTCTTGGCTTTACCAAGAACAAAATTACGGGTAGTGAGTGAAGAAATGGCTCTTACAAAAAACGACTTTCTAGTATAGAGAATCCAATCTAGGACACATTGTATACCTAGAAAGTATAAAAAAAACATCAAAAAAAGGCACGAAAATCAATGACCAAAGGCACATTTGCCCCCATTTCTAAAACACCGTCTTCAAAACTCTTCTTTGTTTTGGTTTTCGACTTTACCAAGAACAGAATTCGGGGTAGTCAATGAAGAAGCTCTTAATAAGGCTCGTAAAATAGAAATTATAAACAGGTAGGTTTATAATTTCTCTCTTGTGGTGAGTTCAGGTTAGTTCAGGTTAGTTCAGGTTCGTACACATCTCTTTTGTTATGTTTTTTTGTTTTGTTACTTTTTAATTTAGAACCATGCACGCAGGGCGCGTACAGTTTCAGAAATATTGAAACTAAAACATGTTACAGCTTTTAGGACACCTTATACTCTCTACAACTGAAATTAATGTCTTATTTATTTAGAACTAAGGCAACAACAAAAACCAAATGATATACAGGGCGATTCCCTAATAACAAAAAGTAACATAAATAATTATTACTGTAATTATTGTTGTACAAATAATTTTATTAATTTTTGACGCACCGATTTCTAGTAGGTAATAGAATAAAAACAATTTTAATGTATTTTTAATTTTACTTATTATTTCAATTCAAAATTTAAAGTAGATACAACAAGTTTTAATGCAAATTGCGTTATTGAAACCCACATTATCTTGTATAATTATCTCAAGGAATTTGGCAATTTTTAATACGTTTTTATTTTGTAATACAGTTGTGACACCCTGAATTACCCTTTATAATTCGAAAAAACCCCTAGAAGATGGACTTTTGTCGATTCTCTGTATAAAAGTTTCGATTCGGTTTGGCATCTTTATCGGTATTTTGGTTGGCATCCCGCAAGAACTCCCTGGTAAAAAAATGATTTCTGATAAAAATTAACCTTTTGGCAAGTCTGGTACCAAGAGGTAAATTATAAAAAAAAATCTGTTTAATACGGATCCATACAAGGTGGGTTCTTATATATATTTAGTAAAAAAATCTCATAACTAGCAGAGTTACGAAGTGAATTAAATGGGAAAAAAATGCATTATTTAGAAATCAATTCAAAACCATTTCCATATTTTTGAAAATTTTTATTTTAAAAAACCAAATTTTGACGATTTTTTATACCAAATTTCAAATTCATCACTAGACCATCAGTTTTCAATTTTTTATTAGGAAAAGCTTAAAGAAAAGTCAGTTAAGAAATCACTATTTGACATATCTGGTAAGGAAAAATCAAAAAAACTTAATAAAAGTTGAAAAATCGTACTTAGTAGGCGAAGGTTTCTGCTATTTGGTATATTGGCATAGTTTTCGATTATAAGCCACTTTTCTTAAAGACTTTCTGTCGTATCCCTCATAGAAATTGTCAGATCTTTCGAAACTTAATTTATGCCAGAAATTGATCTTTGACCATTTTTTACTTTTTACAGGAGTCGTTTTACCCATCCGGGGACCCACTGTATAATAGCAAAAAGATAATGAAACAATGTCATTTCGTTCCATTCTCTAATCTTTCATTGCATATATGTAGGCTATATAATACGAGGATTGGCTAATAGCGGCTTTGTAAGGAAATAAAGACAGTCGCTTAACGTTTTTCTATGGATTTATCTCACAATTACGAGTTTTGACACTCACCCCCTTTGTTACTTCCAGACTTCAAATGTCTGTGCATCAACACATTTTATTCAATGATTGACTATGTGTACTCTCCCTCAAGGGGCTAATATTGAATTGTTTTACCTAAATAAATTAACTCTGAAAAAAACAGTATTTTAGCCCTTAATAGGATGTATTGTGTGGTAATAATTTTTTATATTGGGTTCCCTCTTTAATAACCCTTAATATGTTAACGATTCTGCATATTTGAGTTTCCTTCAGTCTTATTGCCAGGGGGTTGCCAGTCACTTTCTTTTTTACTTTCCAGACGCGACTATCAATTTGCAATGATTTATCGGCCGTCCAGCTTTTAACCGCATTTTTCGCAGAAATCAGCAAATTCCATTCCTAAATTGATGAAGACGTGTCGGCCGGCCTCGCCCAAAACAAATGACCGGTTCTCGTCTCGGGCAGTCCAAATACCAATTTACCGAAAACTCGTCCAAGATGGACACCGCACCGGAGGGAATCATCGACTAAGCCCGCCAAGGAAACGTCATTAATTAGCGCTTAAGCCAACAACCTCCAAGAAACGGCGCCGTTTTGGGTTTACGGACGATTTACGTAATAGCCGACGTTTTGTCCTGATGCCATTGATTTTTAAAGACTCTTGCTAAAGAAAGGAATTTGTTCTTAGGCGCATGTAACTCCTCGACGTTCTTGTTAGGTCCAGTTTCGAAGCCGTAACCATATTTGTCAAGGGCACAGCGCGACGTGAACACGTTCCCATACTATGTAGTCATTAATTTGCTTCAGAAGCCGCGATAGACGATGTTCCCATGCACGTGCACAGAATAATTGTATTTAACCGATTTTAGCGAAATTTTCAAGAATGGTGTGTGCCAGTCACCCTCGGCTATAGCCCCCGAGAGTATTAAGGCGTGCGATGTAAATAATGGATCCAAAAGCTTTTATCTCGGTTGCCCGGAAAACAATAATTTCACTAACGGTACCACTAATCAAAACGGCGAAAACAATAGCTCTCCTTGGCGTGAGGGAGAACCGATTTGAATTCGCCTAACGTCTCCATTGTGTGCGTTTTTATATCTTTCAAAGGTGGGAACAAAAGTGGAACGTTATGTGTGTTTCACGTTATTTGCATAAAATCATTACGGATCCAAAACTCTTACAATTTTAGTGATAAATCGATTGAAAGTTGAGGTATGGGTCATTATGGGATGATTGCGCCAATCATAAGCTTGCGGTAAGATTTACGGCTTTTGCAATAATCCCCAGTGCATCATGTGGTACTTTGACCTCCGTGTACACAGGAACGTAATTTATTTCCCTATTTAGACCTCGGGCTGAATCACGTCCTGCGCCATTAGGAATTTATTCGCAGTCCCGATCAAAACAATCTTTCTCTTTTATGGTCTTTTCGTCGACGTTTTTCCCCGTTCCCCTTTTAAAGTGAAAATAGCCCGGTGACAGTTCAAACGGAACTTTACCGCCATTCACCAGATGGTCGTAATTTCCGGTTACTTTCCATCTGAATATTTAAATATACAAGTTTTTTGGTGTTTAGAGACGATCGAAAGTAGCAATGGTTATGAACGATTACTCCTCGGAAGAAGACGTAAACATTTATTTAACCCTTTTAAGCATAGTGGAATTATTGATGACAGTCCGTATAACACAACTTTGTGACTTCTGTTAAAAATGACAAATCAATGTACCCAATTTGTTCATGTTTTTTATTATATGCAATATCATAAAAAAGCTAAACAGTCCCCATTTCCGAATCTTCATCACTGGAGTTATCATCAACTGAGCCATCATTTTAACGATTAATAACAATTGGGAGTATTTCTTTTCCATCGAACACACGTCCCCCATCTACCACTTTATAGTTTACTTTTCTGAGTTTTTCTATATATAAGAAGTAACGGACAGTATCGCTCGCCTCACATATTTAGGGCATCTTTTTCTCTTCTTCCTTCCCTCACTATTGTTTTTTAATAATAATTGTTAACATTTGCCAAATAAGTTTATTTAAACAAGACTTAGTCTGGGTTTGAAGTCAAGACCAGCGGCAAACCAAAGTGATTGCCTTGTAATTGTTTGACCATGATACTATTTTTTTTGAACATAAGAGTGAATATATGTGAACTACAATGATGACTTTTCTGTTGTTCTATTGTCAATCTTAGATTGGGCTGACTAAGGTCACGTATGCCATTTCAAAAGGGCACGTGGAGCACATACGCAGTAGCAGAATTCTGTGTAACACATATAGACGGTAGAAGAAGTTTTGGTAGGCTCTCCGGGTGGCAAAATATTTTATTCTGGTCTCATTATGACAACGTGAGAATTGAATCTGTTGACTGTCATCTGGTTAAAGATGGTGAGGAGAAAAAAAGACTTGCATGAATCAAACAGACTCCATTTCTGAATCTTGATCACCGAAGTCATCATCCACATTAGTAACGTTTGATAGTACTTCTTTTCTAGTGAACACACGTTCCTCATCTACCAATTTATAATTTCCTTTTCTGAGTTTTTCCATACATAAGAGGTAACGGACCATATTGCTCACTTCAAACGATTTAGAGCATCTTTTCCTGTCCTTCCTTCCCTCACTATTTTGTTTATTAATAATATTTTTTGCCATTTGCCAAATATGTTCAACTGAATTTGCAGCAACAAAGTCGGTAACTACCTTCTATTGTTAATTTTAGATTGGGTTGACTAAGGTCACGTACGCCATTCCACAAGGGCCCGTAGAGCACATACGCAATAGAAGAATTCTGTGTAACACATATAGACGGTAGGAGAAGTTTTGGTGGGATGTCGGAGTGGAATAGTATTTTATTCTGGTCTCATTCTGACAACTCATATTTCTCATTCTGACAATTTAAGATCTACTGTTTAACGATCCTTCTTGTGGATTACTTGTGGTTGATTTCGGAAATTGAATCTGTTAACTGTGAAACTGTGGTCTGGTTAAAGATGGTGGGGAGGAAAAAGATTTGCATGAGTCGCGCAAAATATCCATCATCAGCGCCAAATTCGTCAATTTTTTCTATATTTTTTTTCGACGTGGATTTTGTTAGAAAATTGGACGCATCCAAACAGGATATGATTTTCCTCCAAGTCAGTACGAATTCTGCTAAATCTAGTAGAATTGTACTTACTTGGCAAATTCAGCTATTCAGAAGAGCGAAAAACCTTCCACTTTCATTGATACTACTCTTAGGAGTACCCCCTATTCTCATAGTTATTGAAATTTACGTTAGGTGTCTTTTCCTTAAAATTTTTAGAATCGCTGAAGAGCTACTGCTTTTCCTGCTCTTCCTCGGTTTTGGATTTCTGTTTGTATTTGCAACTTCTGGCTTCTCTTTATACTCAGTTTTCTGAGATTTACTTGTCGTCTGGAGCCTCTCTTGGGTGCTTTCTTCAATACAACTGTCCACGTTCTACATTGTCTTCATCTTTATATCCTCAAGAGCTACAGGCGTTTAACAAATTCAGACTTTGGAGCCTGCGTCTTTTCCTTCAAATTTTTACAATGGCTTAAGCTGCTGCTTTTCCTGCTCCTTTTCAGTTTTGGTTTTCTATTTGTATTTGCAAATAACCTCTGGTTGCTATTCATTTTAGGTTTTCTTAGATTTTCTTGTCGTCTGGAGCCAGTATATTAGGTTTTTAGTAGAAATTGCTAGACAATTTTTGTAGATTTTTGTGATCAGCCGTTGTAAACATTGCTAGAGACGGCAACTAAAAAATAATCTAGTTTTGAAGTCATCTAGAACGATCAACTCGCGGCCGCATGGCCATCGGCGAACTAAACCAATATCGTTGCGTTTTTAACCGTCTTGTAGCTATATATCAGTGAAGATGGTTTGCTTGAACCACACTGAGTGAGTTAAGCAGTTTTATGAACACAAAATTTTTAACAATAACGTCAGTAACTATCTTTTATTGACATTTTCAGGACGGGCTGACTAAGGTCACGTACGCTATTTTCAAATAAAACTAAAAAAAAACTCGAAAGTAGTTTCTTCGTTCTTGAAGACTTCCATTCATGGTAGTTTGTTCGTTTTGGGGCCTGTTCATTGGCAATGCCATAGTGTAATTTTTGTGATAGATATACAGGGTATCACAGAAAAGTTGCGTATGTCGTAAAATATTAACTTTACACACTTTTAAGGGATATATGTTTTTTTGTTGCTAGACAATGTAGCTTTGATAGGTGGTTAACAGATTTTGCACAAAGAGTTTTTATATGGAAGTAGCAGTGCACGCATCGCTTTCTGGATCAAACCTGATTCGAGGTTTAGTTTTCTTATTTAGAAAAAAACGTGTCCTGAATCTTATGATAATTAACAATACAGTTTTTTTGCAATTTAAAAAAATTGGTGTGGTTCAATCGACCTATGTTAATCCCCAGTAGCAAGATTTCTCAACGTTTCTGGAACACATAGTAACAGTTTCAAGTCGGGCTGACTAAGGTCACTTACGCTACTTTCAAATAAAACTGGAAAAGAACTCTGTAGTCTTTTCGTTCTTCAAGAACTTATTGGTGATGATGTGAAGTTATGTTTTGTAGTTGATATACGTTTTTTTTTTGTTACTGGACGATGTGTAGCTTTAGCTTTGATTAGAAATATCATAAAGAACTGAGTAGAGAATTTTTTTTGCACTTAGTTTAAACGAGAACATTTTACTTCAGTCTAAACTTTTTAACTTAAGTTTCTTTCTTTGAGGACCAGAAAGAAGCAATTTTAAAACGGCTACACTAAGAAAAATACACCTAACGTCTCAAGACTTATTTAGGACTTTCTCAAGTTTACTGTGAAATGTTTTAGAAGTTATTATTTTTTTTTTGGTAGCATTGGCTTATGTTTATAGAACACACAAAAAGAAAGGGGAAGTAGACAAAGAGAAGGATGAGCACAATCTTGCTGGAGTTATTAATTGGGTGGCAAGTTACTCTATTTCTTTTTTAAGCCCATCACATCCATTTCTTCGAAAACGTCTTTGGACAATCGAGTAAAGCTTAAGCTATACTTAACTTCAAGATTCATTCACTTGAGCATCAAAGAAAAAAATTACGTTACTGTCACAAACTCATAGTCACAAAGAAACTGTCAATAACTACTTGTGAGCTAAAGCTTAAGATGAGCATATAATGAACTCTTGTGATGTGATGAAAATTGATCTGCTTTGATTGGTTGTCTGTAGTTTCTCGCGCCATTTTTTCAGCTAATGGTGATTTAAAAAAAATTGGGTGGCAAGTTACTCTATTTCTTATTTAAGCCCATCACATCCATTCCTTCGAAAACGTTTTTGGACAATTGAGTAAGACTTAAGCTATACTTAACTTCAACTTTTTTTCACTTGAGCATCCAAAAAAAATTACTTTAGTGTCTCAAGCTCACAGTCACAAAGAAACGGTCAATAAATCTTCTGAGCTAAAGCTTAAGATGAACACATAATGAACTCTTGTGATGTGATAAAAATTGATTTGTTTTGATGGGTTCCCAGCAGTTTTTCGCGCCATTTCTTGTGCTAATGGTGATTTAAGAAAAATTGGGTGGCAAGTTACTCTATTTCTTATTTAAGCCCATCACATCCATTTCTTCGAAAACGTCTTTGGACAATTGAGTAAGACTTAAGCTATACTTAACTTTAACTTTTATTCACTTGAGCATCCAAAAAAAATTACGTTAACTCTTATGAGCTAAAGCTTAAGATGAGCACATAATGAACTCTTGTGATGTGATGAATATTGATTTGCTTTGATTTGTTCCCAGCAGTTTTTCGCGCCATTTCTTGAGCTAACGGTGATTTAAGAAAAATTGGATGGCAAGGTACTCTATTTCTTATTTAAGCCCATCACATCAATTGAGTAAAGCTTAAGGTATACTTAACTTCAACTTTTATTCACTTGAGCATCCAAGAAAAATTACGTTACTGTCTCAAGCTCACAGTCACAAAGGAACTGTCAATAACTCTTATGAGCTAAAGCTTAGGATGAGCACATAATGAACTCTTGTGATGTGATGAATATTGATTTGCTTTGATTGGTTCCCAGCAGTTTTTCGCGCCATTTTTTGAGCTAATGATGATTTAAGAAAAATTGGATGGCAAGGTACTCTATTTCTTATTTAAGCCCATCACATCAATTGAGTAAAGCTTAAGCTATACTTAACTTCAACTTTTATTCACTTGAGCATCCAAGAAAAATTACGTTACTGTCACAAACTCACAGTCACAAAGAACTGTCAATAACTCTTGTGAGCTAAAGCTTAGGTTGAGCACCTAATAAACTCTTGTGATGTGATGAAAATTGATTTGTTTTGATTGATTGCCTGCAGTTTACTTTGATTGTTTGCCTGCGGTTTCTCGCGTCATTTCTCGAGCTAATAATGGTGTTTTAAGAAAAATTGGGTGGCAAGTTATTATATTTCTTATTTAAGCCCATCTCATCCATTTCTTCGAAAACGTCTTTGGACAAATGAGTAATGCTTAAGCTACACTTAATTTCAACTTTTGTTCACTTGAGCATCTAAGAAAAATTCCGGTACTCTCACAAAATCGCAGTCACACAGAAACTCGTGTGATATAAGGCTCAAGATAAGCACATAATGAACTCTTGTAATGCAATGAAAATTGATTTGTTTTGATTGGTTATCTGCACTTTCTCGCTCCAATTTTTGAGCCAATGGTGAATTGCAGATTGATTAGTGATTATTGATATATCTGCAGTACTCGTAGCACCCTTGGATAGTTACAGAATCACTGATTACAATATTATTTGAGAAAAAAAATATAGGACTTGAACGCGAAACCCCTGGTATATACCAGAGCATTGACTGAAGCCTTTTTTGGACCCTGTATCCCAGAAAATCTAGGGTTCAAATCTTTATAACTATTATTTGTGTGCCTTATTCCTAGAATTAAACAGTAAGAAGTTAAAATGTTTGAGCTGCTAACTCATGTGAGCAAAGCAAGAAATTTCTCACTTTGGAAAACTTTAGAAAAGACTGCAATATGGCAAATTGCACACGATGCTTCACGTTCCACGTACAAATTGCCATGACCTTTTCGACGATCCCCATCTTCCTCGACATAACTGGAATAACTTATCCCATAGTTTTCTATTATTACAGTAGTTCAATGCAATTAGCTGCATACGTGTGACTGATTTACGGCCTCAAATACTGTTAGATTATTATAATATGATTACTCATTACGCAATAACCTGCTGATTTAATTAATAATAGTACAGTTAGTTATGCTAAATAGGCATAAGTAAACATATGAGATTATCGATCTAGGCTTTAGCAGTTTATAATAATTTGCTGGCTCAGTGCTTTCTATTTCGAGTACGAACATTGTTAGTATCAATTTGCGGGGGTCCAGAGAGAGCCGAGTCGATTTACATACCCCCATATAAGTTGCATTTGTATTCATAACAAACTTGATTTATATTAATACTCTTTCACGTCAAGAGGAATTCGGCCACTCCTCTACCCAAAGCCCGAAGAAAGTATTTTAATTTTTCTACCTGTCTACCTACTTTCCTTTCTTCTATTAACACACATGCCGTGAGGCTGGCAACAGGTTATGATGCGTGTTTCTGATGGTCAGAAAGCCCTTATTACCGACCGCCATAATTTACTAAATCCATTAGATCCGATCGGAATGGATTGATTTGATCGCGACGACCCGGCCAGCGGAATGCCCAACTGTGAAAGGTACCTTCCAACAAAGCGGAAATTAACGGGAGATAAATCTGCAACATCTCTTTATTTATTCCAACATATTGCAATCTCCACGGATATTTATGACACTGCATGCTCTATAAATTCCTATTTTGTGTAAATCGAGTACTGTTACTACCAGATTTACTACGAGCTCTACTTATGGGTTATTTTTCAAACGACCGGTCGGGCTTTATGACAGATTTATGTTACGACTCTCCTACGCTTAAGAAGTGAGGCAACGATAATGGGAGCAAATTTGCTTATTGTTTACTCACTATTTGAATATGGTAATAGCGTGTGCGTTTCTCAGGGACGTGAGATTATTGCCGACATCTCAGTCGATTCAATCAAGCTTCAATTCGTTATTTAATAAATTAGAAAAAAAAACAGTTGATGGACACAGCAACAGAACTGCAAGTTCAAACCGACATTAACGGTTTTTAGTACCGCAGGTGTAAGCACTAAGTGTAACACCATCTGTCATCCGGGGCACTCTACTTGGCCTGGTCAGTTCAGACTCGCCGACAGTGATAGCACTATTCTAATCCTTGTTGTTGCTAACTACCAGATTAAGCCGTGACAATTAGAAAATTGTGTATAATTTTTTTCTCTTAAGATTCCAACATTTTTAATGGTCATTTTCTGATAAACAATAAAGATGAAATTAATTGCCTGAATCTTTTTTGAGTTAAGAAGACTAAGCTGAGCTGACCCTCTTTACCTTAGTGTTGCATTTTCTGAAGAGGGATGGTCTTGTAAGGTTTAGAGCATAAACACCTTTCACACGTGCTCCTCCTAACATTTTAAAGTAAAGATACATGTTGGTTTGTAAATTTGTGGCCCAAGAGCGTTCATGTTTACACTGCACACATTTGACAGCTCCTCTTTAATTCATCAAGAGCCTTGAGAAATATCGAAATAAACGGTCGAAACGTCGGCAAATTGATAAAGAATTGAGGAATCTTTATTTTGTCTCCACCCAGTGATTTAACGTTTTCATATTTATTGGGACTCAGGAACTTCATTATTAAAGAGATTATTTCTTGTACCTACATACAAAAAGGATTTAAAATGAATTGTTGCGTAGTGCAAGATTTAAAGGTCCAGGGCAGACGACTAAGAATCTTCTTTCGTGAACTCAAACACTAATCGCGGCAATGCCTTGCTTTAATTGTAGGGAGACATTGGTAACCCTGCAAATTATTATTAGCCTATGCGACAAGAAGTAAATTTCTATTGGCTACGTAGGCCGGTACCATGGTAACGCGGCTGTCAAGCCTTGCCAAGGTTTATTAAAAGAGCAGGTTTGTAGGGTTGTCCGGCTAAAATTATATTCCGGCTAAAATTACTAGAAACGAGACTAGAACATTTATGAAGTGGCCTTAAGAAGGTTAAATAAATGTAAGCCTGTAACACACCATTGGCATTTGGGGCAAGAAGTGACTTTCTATTCGCTACGCAGGCGGTAACCATAGTTACCGCGCTGTCAAGCCTTGTCAAGGTGTATTAAATGAGCAGGTTTGTAGGGTTGTCCCACATAATTCATGTCTACTGTAAGCCAACGAGAAAAATCAATTATTATATTCCAAATCTTGTTAATATAAATATCAGTGGCTCTGACGTAGATTGACAGGATAAAAAATTAAAATACAACAAAAATGGCTGAAAAATCACCAATAAAGCAGATAGAAAAATTATAAATAAAGAGATCGACATTAAATTGGGATTTTCAAGGCTTTCAATTTTCAGTTTGAAAATGTTAAAACATGACATAATTATTACATTTACAGAATATTTCCATTTTCATGGAAATTATATTCCTGCTAAAATTACTAGAATCCAGACTAGAACATTTATGAAGTGGCTCTAAGAAGGTTAAATAAATGTAAGCCTGTAACTTACCATTGGTATTTGAAGGCAGAAAGTGAATTTCTATTCGCTACGCAGGCGGTTACCATAATTACCGCGCTGGCAAGCCTTGTCAAGGTTTATTAAATGAACAGGTTTGTAGGGTTGTCCCACATAATTAATGTCTACTTTAACCTAACGCGAAAAATCAATTATTATGTTACAAATCTTGTTAATTTAAATATCAGTGGCTCTGACCTAGACTGACAGGATAAAAAATTAGAATTCAACCATAAAAGCTGAAAAATAACCAATAAAGAAGATAGAAAAATTATAAATAAAGAGAGCGGCATTAAATTGGGATTTGCAAGGCTTTCAATTTTCAGTTTGAAAATATTAAAATATGACAGATGATTATTACATTTATAGAATATTTCCACTTTTATTGGAATCATATTCCTGCTAAAAATAATATAATCGAGACTAGAACATTTATGAAGTGGCTCTAAGAAGGTTAAATAAACGTAAGCCTGTAGTTCCCCATTGGCATTTGAGGCAAGAAGTGAATTTCTATTCGCTACGCAGGCGGTTACCATGGTTACCGCGCTGTCAAGCCTTGTCAAGGTTTATTAAATCGGCAGGTTTGCAGGGTTGTCCCACAGAATTTATGTCTACTTTATTATTTATTATTATTATATATTATAAATTAAAATATGACAGATGATTTGAATTTAGATATAGACCAATATCAATATTTGCATTTTCATGGAAATTATATTCCTGCTAAAATTACTAGAATCCAGACTAGAACATTTATGAAGTGGCTCTAAGAAGGTTAAATAACTGTAAGCCTGTAACTCACCATTGGCATTTGAGGCAAGAAGTGAATTTCTATTCGCTACGCAGGCGGTTACCATGGTTACCGCGCTGGCAAGCCTTGTCAAGGTTTATTAAATGAACAGGTTTGTAGGGTTGTCCCACATAATTCATGTCTACTTTAAGCCAACGAGAAAAATCAATTATTATGTTCCAAATATTGTTAATATAAGTATCAGTGGCTCTGACCTAGATTGACAGGATAAAAAATTAGAATTCAACCATAAAAGCTGAAAAATAACCAATAAAGAAGATAGAAAAATTATAAATAAAGAGAGCGGCATTAAATTGGGATTTTCAAGGCTTTCAATTTTCAGTTTGAAAATATTAAAATATGACAGATGATTATTACATTTATAGAATATTTCCACTTTTATGGAAATCCTATTTCTGCTAAAATTAATAGAATCGAGACTAGAACATTTATGAAGTGGCTCTAAGAAGGTTAAATAAATGTAAGCATGTAGTTCCCCATTGGCATTTCAGGCAAGAAGTGAATTTCTATTCGCTACGCAGGCGGTTACCATGGTTACCGCGCTGGCAAGCCTTGTCAAAGTTTATTAAATGAACAGGTTTGTAGGGTTGTCCCACATAATTCATGTCTAGTTTAAGCCAACGAGAAAAATCAATTATTATGTTCCAAATATTGTTAATATAAGTATCAGTGGCTCTGACGTAGATTGACAGGATAAAAAATTAGAACACAACAAAAATGGCAGAAAAATCACCAATAAAGCAGATAGAAAAATTATAAATAAAGAGAGCGACATTAAATTGGGATTTTCAAGGCTTTCAATTTTCAGTTTGAAAATATTAAAATATGACAGATGATTATTACATTTATAGAATATTTCCACTTTTATTGGAATCATATTCCTGCTAAAAATAATAGAATCGAGACTAGAACATTTATGAAGTGGCTCTAAGAAGGTTAAATAAACGTAAGCCTGTAGTTCCCCATTGGCATTTGAGGCAAGAAGTGAATTTCTATTCGCTACGCAGGCGGTTACCATGGTTACCGCGCTGGCAAGCCTTGTCAAGGTTTATTAAATGAACAGGTTTGTAGGGTTGTCCCACATGATTCATCTCTACTTTAAGCCAACGAGAAAAATCAATTATTATATTCCAAATCTTGTTAATATAAATATCAGTAGCTCTGACGTAGGTTGACAGGATAAAAATTAGAACACAACAAAAATGGCTGAAAAATCACCAATAAAGCAGATAGAAAAATTATAAATAAAGAGAGCGACATTAAATTAGGATTTTCAAGGCTTTCAATTTTCAGTTCGAGAATATTAAAATAGGACAGATGATTATTACAGAATATTTCCATTTTCATGGAAATTATATTCCTGCTAAAATTACTAGAATCGAAACTAGAACATTTATGAAGCGGCTCTAAGAAGGTTAAATAAATGTAAGCCTGTAGCTCACCATTGGCATTTGAGGCGAGAAGTGAATTTCTATTCGCCACGCAGGCGGTTACCATGGTTACCGTGCTGTCAAACCTCGTCAAGGTTTACTAAATCGGCAGGTTTGTAGAGTTGTCCCACAGAACTCATGTCTACTTTAAGCTAACGAGAAAAATCAATTATTATGTTACAAATCTTGTTAATATAATTATCAGTGGCTCTGACGTAGATTGACAGGATAAAAAATTAGAACACAACAAAAATGGCTGAAAAATCACCAATAAAGCAGATAGAAAAATTATAAATAAAGAGAGCGACATTAAATTAGGATTTTCAAAGCTTTCAATTTTCAGTTTGAAAATATTAAAATATGACAGATGATTATTACAGAATATTTCCATTTTGATGGAAATTATATTCCTGCTAAAATTACTAGAATCGAAATTAGAACATTTATGAAGTGGCTCTAAGAAGGTTAAATAAATGTAAGCCTGTAGCTCCCCATTGGCATTTGAGGCGAGAAGTGAATTTCTATTCGCTACGCAGGCGGTTACCATGGTTACCGTGCTGTCAAACCTCGTCAAGGTTTACTAAATCGGCAGGTTTGTAGAGTTGTCCCACAGAACTCATGTCTACTTTAAGCTAACGAGAAAAATCAATTATTATGTCACAAATCTTGTTAATATAAATATCAGTGTTTCTGACGTAGATTGACAGGATAAAAAATT
Source organism: Taphrorychus bicolor (assembly GCA_951812265.1). Lineage (NCBI taxonomy): Eukaryota > Metazoa > Arthropoda > Insecta > Coleoptera > Curculionidae > Taphrorychus > Taphrorychus bicolor. Next base: position 18,395,629 of record OX638302.1, read on the forward strand.
AGAACACAACAAAAATGGCTGAAAAATCACCAATAAAGCAGATAGAAAAATTATAAATAAAGAGAGCGACATTAAATTAGGATTTTCAAAGCTTTCAATTTTCAGTTTGAAAATATTAAAATATGACAGATGATTATTACAGAATATTTCCATTTTGATGGAAATTATATTCCTGCTAAAATTACTAGAATCGAAATTAGAACATTTATGAAGTGGCTCTAAGAAGGTTAAATAAATGTAAGCCTGTAGCTCCCCATTGGCATTTGAGGCAAGAAGTGAATTTCTATTCGCTACGCAGGCGGTTACCATGGTTACCGCGCTGGCAAGCCTTGTCAAGGTTTATTAAATGAACAGGTTTGTAGGGTTGTCCCACATAATTCATGTCTACTTTAAGCCAACGAGAAAAATCAATTATTATGTTCCAAATATTGTTAATATAAGTATCAGTGGCTCTGACCTAGATTGACAGGATAAAAAATTAGAATTCAACCATAAAAGCTGAAAAATAACCAATAAAGAAGATAGAAAAATTATAAATAAAGAGAGCGGCATTAAATTGGGATTTTCAAGGCTTTCAATTTTCAGTTTGAAAATATTAAAATATGACAGATGATTATTACAGAATATTTCCATTTTGATGGAAATTATATTCCTGCTAAAATTACTAGAATCGAAATTAGAACATTTATGAAGTGGCTCTAAGAAGGTTAAATAAATGTAAGCCTGTAGCTCCCCATTGGCATTTGAGGCAAGAAGTGAATTTCTATTCGCTACGCAGGCGGTTACCATGGTTACCGCGCTGGCAAGCCTTGTCAAGGTTTATTAAATGAACAGGTTTGTAGGGTTGTCCCACATAATTCATGTCTACTTTAAGCCAACGAGAAAAATCAATTATTATGTTCCAAATATTGTTAATATAAGTATCAGTGGCTCTGACCTAGATTGACAGGATAAAAAATTAGAATTCAACCATAAAAGCTGAAAAATAACCAATAAAGAAGATAGAAAAATTATAAATAAAGAGAGCGGCATTAAATTGGGATTTTCAAGGCTTTCAATTTTCAGTTTGAAAATATTAAAATATGACAGATGATTATTACATTTATAGAATATTTCCACTTTTATGGAAATCCTATTTCTGCTAAAATTAATAGAATCGAGACTAGAACATTTATGAAGTGGCTCTAAGAAGGTTAAATAAATGTAAGCATGTAGTTCCCCATTGGCATTTCAGGCAAGAAGTGAATTTCTATTCGCTACGCAGGCGGTTACCATGGTTACCGCGCTGGCAAGCCTTGTCAAAGTTTATTAAATGAACAGGTTTGTAGGGTTGTCCCACATAATTCATGTCTACTTTAAGCCAACGAGAAAAATCAATTATTATGTTCCAAATATTGTTAATATAAGTATCAGTGGCTCTGACGTAGATTGACAGGATAAAAAATTAGAACACAACAAAAATGGCAGAAAAATCACCAATAAAGCAGATAGAAAAATTATAAATAAAGAGAGCGACATTAAATTGGGATTTTCAAGGCTTTCAATTTTCAGTTTGAAAATATTAAAATATGACAGATGATTATTACATTTATAGAATATTTCCACTTTTATTGGAATCATATTCCTGCTAAAAATAATAGAATCGAGACTAGAACATTTATGAAGTGGCTCTAAGAAGGTTAAATAAACGTAAGCCTGTAGTTCCCCATTGGCATTTGAGGCAAGAAGTGAATTTCTATTCGCTACGCAGGCGGTTACCATGGTTACCGCGCTGGCAAGCCTTGTCAAGGTTTATTAAATGAACAGGTTTGTAGGGTTGTCCCACATGATTCATCTCTACTTTAAGCCAACGAGAAAAATCAATTATTATATTCCAAATCTTGTTAATATAAATATCAGTAGCTCTGACGTAGGATGACAGGATAAAAATTAGAACACAACAAAAATGGCTGAAAAATCACCAATAAAGCAGATAGAAAAATTATAAATAAAGAGAGCGACATTAAATTAGGATTTTCAAGGCTTTCAATTTTCAGTTCGAGAATATTAAAATAGGACAGATGATTATTACAGAATATTTCCATTTTCATGGAAATTATATTCCTGCTAAAATTACTAGAATCGAAACTAGAACATTTATGAAGCGGCTCTAAGAAGGTTAAATAAATGTAAGCCTGTAGCTCACCATTGGCATTTGAGGCGAGAAGTGAATTTCTATTCGCCACGCAGGCGGTTACCATGGTTACCGTGCTGTCAAACCTCGTCAAGGTTTACTAAATCGGCAGGTTTGTAGAGTTGTCCCACAGAACTCATGTCTACTTTAAGCTAACGAGAAAAATCAATTATTATGTTACAAATCTTGTTAATATAATTATCAGTGGCTCTGACGTAGATTGACAGGATAAAAAATTAGAACACAACAAAAATGGCTGAAAAATCACCAATAAAGCAGATAGAAAAATTATAAATAAAGAGAGCGACATTAAATTAGGATTTTCAAGGCTTTCAATTTTCAGTTCGAAAATATTAAAATATGACAGATGATTATTACAGAATATTTCCATTTTCATGGAAATTATATTCCTGCTAAAATTACTAGAATCGAAACTAGAACATTTATGAAGCGGCTCTAAGAAGGTTAAATAAATGTAAGCCTGTAGCTCACCATTGGCATTTGAGGCGAGAAGTGAATTTCTATTCGCTACGCAGGCGGTTACCATGGTTACCGTGCTGTCAAACCTCGTCAAGGTTTACTAAATCGGCAGGTTTGTAGAGTTGTCCCACAGAACTCATGTCTACTTTAAGCTAACGAGAAAAATCAATTATTATGTCACAAATCTTGTTAATATAAATATCAGTGTTTCTGACGTAGATTGACAGGATAAAAAATTAGAACACAACAAAAATGGCTGAAAAATCACCAATAAAGCAGATAGAAAAATTATAAATAAAGAGAGCGACATTAAATTAGGATTTTCAAAGCTTTCAATTTTCAGTTTGAAAATATTAAAATATGACAGATGATTATTACAGAATATTTCCATTTTGATGGAAATTATATTCCTGCTAAAATTACTAGAATCGAAATTAGAACATTTATGAAGTGGCTCTAAGAAGGTTAAATAAATGTAAGCCTGTAGCTCCCCATTGGCATTTGAGGCAAGAAGTGAATTTCTATTCGCTACGCAGGCGGTTACCATGGTTACCGCGCTGTCAAGCCTTGTCAAGGTTTATTAAATGAGCAGGTTTGTAGGGTTGACCAACAGAATTCATGTCTACTTTAAGCCAACAACAAAAATCAATTATTTAGACCAAAATTTTGTCTTATATAAATATTCGTGACTACTCTGACGTAGGCTGACTGATTTTAAAACTACAAAAATGGCCGAAGAAACACCAATAAAATAGATAAAAAATTATAAGAAAAAAAGGCAACATTGAATAGAGCCTAAGGCTCAGAAGATTAAAGTCTTGGCAACTTACCAAAATGATAAGGATAATTTTTATCGAAACAGGTACTATGTTTTTTATTTTTTTACCTTTTGCCCCTTTTCCGAGTTCTTTTCCCATAATTTTTGACATGGATCTTCAAAGTTTTCAATGTTTAGTTTGGAGATATTAAAATATGATTAGAACATGGATATAGACCAATGCCAGTATTACATTTCCATGGAAACTACAATCCTATTAAAGTAACTAGAACCGAGACTAGGACATTGATGAAGTGGGTCTAAGAAAATTAAATAAATGTAAGCCTGCAACTCACTATTGGCCTTTGAAGCAAGAAGTGAATTTTTATTGGATGTGCAGGCGGTTATTATAGTTACCGCGTTGTCAAGCCTTGTCAAGGTTTATTAAATCGGCAGGTTTGTAGGGTTGTCCTAATGTCTAACATAGCCAACGAGAAAAATCAATATTATTATGCTCCAAATCCAATACCAAAAGGGTAATTTTTATCGAAACAAGTTCTACATCTATTTTGTCACCTTTTGACTCTTCTTTCATAATTTTGGACCTGGATCATCAAGGTTTTCACTGTCACTTATGGCAGAAGATATGCTGCATACTTGAATATAGGTTCTTGATTTGATTGAATCTGTAGAGGAACTTCCTGAGGCATTACCTTTGATGAACAACTTTTTTGTTGTTTGTTGTAGAAGCGGACAATGTTGAAGTCGCAGCGTTGCTGAGTAGTCGAGATTCACATATTTTCAAGTCGGGCTGTGGGTCGCGACTGGCGATGAAGCTTTGAGTTTCTGAATAGACCTACATGGCTTCTCCAAGGCAGACGCGAATGGCCTGAGGTCAATTTGAAGTTAGGCGTTGACTTCCTTGAGGCAGGAAGGAAGTGAAATCGTCTCGTTTGGTGAGAAAGATGTTGCAGGTCAAGTTTTCCTAAATTAAGACTCGCTTAAGTGTATCTCTTCCCGAATATTAACGATTGATTCCAGGGTGCAGATAATTGGGAGTTCTCACTTCTAAAGCGTTAAATGCTACTTCCGAACGTTCAATAATAATTTCTCAAAAAGATTCCGTTCCTGAGGAATGTGACTTTTTGATTGGTGAAAAACTCTATAAGCGGAGTTCCCTGCTTGCCATTTTTTTATTGATGACAAAAATGCTATAAGGTCAAAGGCAGTTTCTGAATTATAACATTCAACAAATCACACCATTGTATTTCCTAATAAGCATCAACTACTAGCCTTTCAGCCAAGAAATGAATTCCTATTGGCTACTCAGGCAGTTACCATGATAATCGTGCTGTCAAGCCCTGTCAAGGCTTATTAAACCACCATGTTTATAGGCTACGTTAAGGTAACGAGGAAAATTCGTTAGTTTGCTTCAAATTGTGTTGATAAAGTTCCGTAGCTGCTCTGAATAACAGAAGAGTAATTAGGGATTTCGAAATAAAAATTTCGGCGCTTATCCCCCTTTATACTTCCACTCTTGCATTTTATGCGCTGAAGATGGCCTGCGAACCGAAAGCGGTCCGCCAGAAGGATTGCAATAAATATGTGCACAAAGGATCTTGTCACGGCGACGTTTAGTACACGGCAGTAACCAGTCTTCTTCATTTTTAACCCCAAAAAGGTAACGAGAAACCGTGGGAAAAAACAATTTTTGTGACGTCTTCTTTATTTCTTAGAGCAGCCCAATAATTGTTGTGATTTTTAACTCATAATAGATAGAATTTGGAAAATATCACAGCATTAGATAGGCATCTAACCAAAAAACGGAACTGAATTTGAAAGCACCGAAGGTTAAACGCTAACTTTCACTAAGAATGCCAGGAATGTTTTATTGACAAACTAAATTTATCTTCCTTCCAATTTCCAAATATTTTAATAGTGGCTGTAATTAGGTATTATCCAAGCTAAATCAAGATCTTATCCAGAACTCTCCTAAAGCGCATTAATTGCGATTATTTCGTGAATACCTCAACGTTTCAACATGAATGTATGCTATGACCCCAATCTTACGGCGGTCGTTTCAAATATTTGGACAACAATTAGCGCCAAAATGCCGCGGATAACTGACCCTTAGACATTCATTGACGACCGGTCCAGTGCTGCTTGTGTGGATCAAACGTTAAAAGGTTAAAGCCAAAATAAGTACCTAAAGAGCGGCAGTTGCTTCGTGTCCGATGAAAGTCGTGCTTAACTTTTGCATTCCAAATCTCTCGTGCTCTCTCTCTTCTTCGGGTTCCTCCTCGTCCCTCCTAAAGGTATTGGCACTAGATAAATTCACGACACTTCTGGTGTTAAATCACAGGAATTTCTTGCACTTCACACGCGGCCCGGTGGTTTCGGCACCGTCTACGTCACAAGATGGTCGTTCGGCATGAAAAAATTCAAATCGTTGGCGAAAAAACCGTTGAAAATGGTACCGCGGCGAGTCCAACCTACGTTCGTACTAGTGGTACCGCCGCAACTTGACGGCAACCTGCGAGGTGGTAGGGGAGCGTGGGGCGAGGGAACACGGCATGGTCTTACCTGTAAAATGTGGTCGCGGTACTGCGTGGTTTCATTTCAACGCCAGTCACGATTCGGCCGGTCGGTCAGCCTGTGGGTAGGTACCACATCGAAGATCGCTTCTTTTACCCGGGATGGGGGTTTTAACATCTTTCCTGGAACCGCTTTATGCTAAGCGAATTACTAACCAGAACCCGAAACAATACTAGGCTAGCGCAAGAATTTTACGACCCATTGAGTCACTCCTAGGGCGGGCCCGGTTCCTCATTGTTTCTTCGAAAGTGCCTAATTGGGACTACATCTTAATTTCAAATGCTCTTAGCATCGACGTTGATCCGTTGCAAAAATGCCCGACTTTAAGGTGGGACGTAACAATACCCATTGAAATTTCGAATGTGATCGTGTAAGTTCCACATTGTCATTTAATCTGAATTAATTTAAATAAACATTGTACCTACACAATCTAATCTGATGTTGATTGTTCAATGAGATTCTTTATTCACGTGTTCATTTTTTAATGTTTTAATTTTTTTTTGCAGTTTAGGTTAGTTCAGAGTCGAATCACTCTGCCTACTTCTTGAGTTCATTTTGAAGCAGTTATTCTTAGCTTCTGATGCGAACTACTCTGCTTACCAATTGAGTTCGTTCTCAAGCAGCTATATTCTTTAGTTCATGTGATTATTTCCGTACTTATCCCTTGAACTCATTTTGAAACAGCTGTTCCTCAGTTCAGGTGCGAATTACTCTGCCTACCACTTGAGGTCATTTTGAAGCAGGTTTTCTTCAGTTCAGGTATAAATTAGGTACTCTGCTTTCCCCTTGGGTTCATTTTCAAGCAGCTATTCTTTAGTTTAGGTGCGTAGTACTCTGCCTACCACTTGAGGTCATCTTGAAGCAGCTATTCTTCAGTTCAGGTATGAATTACTCTGTCTACCACTTGAGGGCATTTTGTAGCATCTATATTTCAGTTCAGGTGCGAATTACTCTGCCTACCACTTGAGGCCATCTTGAAGCAGCTACTCTTCAGTTCAGGTGCAAATTACTCTACCTACCACTTGAGGTCATTTTGAAGCAGTTTTCCCTCAGTTCAGGTGTAAATTACTCTACTTACCCCTTGGGTTCATTTTCAAGCAGCACTTTATTTTTGAATTCAGATGTGAATTACTCTGCTTACCGCTTGAATTCATTTTGAAGCAGATGTTCTTCATTTCAGGAGCAAATTACCCTGCCTACCACTTGAGTTCATTTTCAAGCAGCTATTCTTCAGTTCAGGTGCGAATGAATGTGCCTACCGCTTGAGTTCAGTATAAAGCAGTTATTCTTCAGTTCAAGTGTGAAATATTCTGCTTACCCCTTGGGTTCCATTTTAAAGCAGCTGTTTTTCAGTTCAGGTGCGTATTACTCTGCCTGTGACTTGAGTTCAATTTGAAGCAGCTATTCTTCAGTTTGGGTGTGAATTACTACTCCTAACACTTCAGTTCATTTTCAAGAAACTATTTGTTCTTCAGTTCATGTGTGTACTTACCTGATTACCCGTTGAAATCATCTTGAAGCAGCTATTCTTCAGGTCAGGTGCGTATTAGTCTCCTTACAACTTGAGTTCATTTTGAAGCAGTTATTCTGCAGTTCAGGTGTGAATTACTTTGCTTACCCCTTGGATTCATTTTGAAGCAGCGGTTTTTCAATTCAAGTGTGAATTGGCTATTCTTCAGTTCAGGGGCGAATTATTTTGCCTACCAATTGAGTTCATTTTCAAGAAACTATTTATTCTTCAGTTCATATGTATATTACCCTGCTTACCCTTTCAATTCATTTTGAAGCAGCTATTTTTCAGTTCAGGTGCGAATTACTCAGCCTACCACTTGAGTTCATTTTTAAGCAGCTATTTATTCTTCACTTCAGGTGTGAATTACCCTGCTTTCCCCTTGGGTTCAATTTGAAGCAGCTATTCTTCAGTTCAGGTGTGAATTAATCTGCCCACCACTTGAGTTCGTTTTCGAGTAACTATTTGTTCTTCAGTTCAAATGTATATTACCCTGCTTACCTACTGAATTCATTTTGTAGCAGCTATTATACAGTTCAGGTGCGAATTACTCTGCCTACCACTTGAGTTCATTTTCAAGCAGCTATTTATTCTTCAGTCCAGGTGCGAATTACTCTGCCCACCACTTGAGTTAATATTGAACTAGCTATTCTTCAGTTCAGGTGCATATTACTCTCCCTACAACTTGAGTTCATTTTCAAGTAGCTATTCTTCAGTTCGGGTGCGTAGTACTCTACCTGACACTTGAGATCAATTTGAAGCAGCTATTCTTCAGTTCAGGTGTGAATTACTCTGCCTACCACTTGAGTTCATTTTCAAGCAACTATTTGTTCTTCAGTTCATATGTGTATTACCCTGCTTATGCATTGAATTCAATTTGAAGCAGCTATTCTTCAGTTCAGGTGCGTATTACTCTCTCTACAACTTGAGTTCACTTTTAAGAAGCTATTCTTCAGTTCAGGTGCGAATTACTCTGCCTACCACTTGAGTTCATTTTCAAGCAGCTATTTATTCTTCAGTTCAAGTGCGAATTACTCTGCCTACCACTTGAGTTAATTTTGAAGTAGCTGTTCTTCAGTTCAGGTGCGAATTACTGTGCCTACCGCTTGAGTTCAGTATAAAGCAGTTATTCTTCAGTTGGGCGGATTATTCAGCCTACCAATTGAGTTCATTTTCAAGCAACTATTTATTCTTCAGTTCATATGTGTATTACCCTGCTTACCCCTTGAATTCATTTTGAAGCAGCTATTCTTCAGTTCAGGTGTGAATTACTCTGTTTACCCCTTGAGCTCATCTTGAAGCAGCTATTTTTCAGTTCAGGTGCAAATTATTCTGCCTACCACTTGAGGTCATTCATTTTGAAGCAGTTTTTCTTCAGTTGAGGTGTGAATTACTCTGCTTACCACTTGGGTTCATTCTGAAGCAAATACTTATTATTTATTTCATATGTGTATTGCCCTGCTTACCTCTTGAATTCATTTTGAAGCTTATATTCTTCATTTCATGTGCAAATTACTTTACTTACCAGATTCAGTTGAGGTGTGAATTACTCTGCTTACTACTTGGGTTCATTCTGAAGCAAATACTTATTCTTTATTTCATATGTGTATTGCCCTGCTTACCTCTTGAAATCATTTTGAAGCTGATATTCTTCATTTCATGTGCAAATTACTCTACCTACCACTTGAGTTCATTTTTAAGCAGCTATTCTTCAGTTCAGGTGCGAATTACTCTGCTTACCACTTGAGTTCATTTTCAATCAACTATTTACTCTTCAGTTCAGGTGTGAATTACTCTGCTTACCACTTGAGTTCATTTTGAACCAGCTGTTGTTCAGTTCAGGTGCGAAATACTCTGCCTACCACTTGAGTTCATTTTCGAGTAACTATTTGTTCTTCAGTTCATATGTGTATTACCCTGCTTACCCATTAAATTCATTTTGAAGCAGCTATTCTTCAGTTCAGGTATGAATTACTCTGCTTTCCCCTTGGGTTCAATTTGAAGCAGCTATTCTTCAGTTCAGGTGCGAATTACTCTGCCTACCACTTTAGTTCATTTCCGAGTAACTATTTGTTCTTCAGTTCATATGTGTATTACCCTGCTTACCCATTGAATTCATTTTGAAGTAGCTATTCTTTAGTTCAGGTGCGTATTACTCTCCCTTCAACTTGAGCTCATTTTTAAGCAGCTATTCTTCACTTCAGGTGCGAATAACTCTGTCTACCACTTCAGTTCGTTTTCAGGCAGTTAATTATTCTTCAGTTCAGGTGCGAATTACTCTGCCTACGCCTTGAGTTCATTTTGAAGCAGCTATTCTTCAGTTCAGGTGCGTATTACTCTACCTGCCACTTGAGTTCAATTTGAAGCAGCTATTCTTCAGTTCAAGTGTGAATTACTCTGCCTACCACTTGAGTTCATCTTCAATCAACTATTTGATATTCGGTTCATATGTGTATTATCCTGCTTACCCATTGAATTAATTTTGAAGCAGATATTCTTCAGTTCAGGTACGTCTCTCTACAACTTGAGTTCGTTTTTAAGAAGCTATTTTTCAGTTCAGGTGCGAATTACTCTCTACCCCTTGACTTAATTTTGAACTAGCTGTTCTTCAGTTCAGGTGCATATTACTCTGCCTGCCACTTGAGTTAATTTTCCAGCAGCTTTTTATTCTTCAGTTTAGGTGCGAATTACTCCGCCTACTCCTTGAGTACATTTTGAAGCAGCTATTCTTCAGTTCAGGTATGAATTACTCTGCTTTCCCCTTGGGTTCAATTTGAAGCAGCTATTCTTCAGTTCAGGTGCGAATTACTCTGCCTACCACTTTAGTTCATTTCCGAGTAACTATTTGTTCTTCAGTTCATATGTGTATTACCCTGCTTACCCATTGAATTCATTTTGAAGTAGCTATTCTTTAGTTCAGGTGCGTATTACTCTCCCTTCAACTTGAGCTCATTTTTAAGCAGCTATTCTTCACTTCAGGTGCGAATAACTCTGTCTACCACTTCAGTTCGTTTTCAGGCAGTTAATTATTCTTCAGTTCAGGTGCGAATTACTCTGCCTACGCCTTGAGTTCATTTTGAAGCAGCTATTCTTCAGTTCAGGTGCGTATTACTCTACCTGCCACTTGAGTTCAATTTGAAGCAGCTATTCTTCAGTTCAAGTGTGAATTACTCTGCCTACCACTTGAGTTCATCTTCAATCAACTATTTGTTATTCGGTTCATATGTGTATTATCCTGCTTACCCATTGAATTAATTTTGAAGCAGATATTCTTCAGTTCAGGTATGTCTCTCTACAACTTGAGTTCGTTTTTAAGAAGCTATTTTTCAGTTCAGGTGCGAATTACTCTGTCTACCCCTTGACTTAATTTTGAACTAGCTGTTCAGGTGCATATTACTCTGCCTGCCACTTGAGTTAATTTTCCAGCAGCTTTTTATTCTTCAGTTTAGGTGCGAATTACTCCGCCTACTCCTTGAGTACATTTTGAAGCAGTTATTCTTCAGTTCAGGTGTGAATTACTTTGCCTACCACTTGAGTTCATTTTTAAGCAACTATTTGTTCTTCAGTTCTTATGTGTATTATCCTGCTTAACCCTTGAATTCATTTTGAAGCAGCTATTCTTCAGTTCAGGTAGGAATTAATCTCCCTACCACTTGAGTTCATATTCAAGGAGCTATTCTTCAGTTCAGTGAATAACTTTGCCTACCGCTTGAGTTAATTTTCAAGCAACTATTTATTCTTCATTTCATACGTGTATTACCCTGCTTACCGCTTGAATTCATTTTGAAGTAGCTATTTTTCATTTCAGGTGCATACTCTGCCTACCTCTTGAGTTCATTTTCAAACAGCTATTTATTCTTCAGCTCAGGTGCGAATTACTGTGCCTACCGCTTGAGTTCATTTTGAGCAGTTATTCTTGAGCTCAGGTGTGAATTGCTCTGCTTACCCCTTGGGTTCATTTTAAAGCAGATGTGTTTCAGTTCAGTTGCGTATTACTCTACCTGCCACTTGAGTTCAATTTGAAGCAGTAATTTTTTAGTTCAGGTGTGTATTACTCTGTCTGCCACTTGAGTTCAAATTGAAGCAGTCATTCATCAGTTCAGGTGTGAATTACTTTGCCTACCACTTGAGTTCATTTTTAAGCAACTATTTGTTCTTCAGTTCATACGGGTATTATCCTGCTTACCCCTTGAATTCATTTTGAAGCAGCTATTCTTCAGTTCAGATGCGAATTGCTCTGCCTTCCACTTGAGTTCTTCCTTGAGTCCATTTTCAAGCAGCTACTTATTCTTCAGTTCTGGTGCGAATTACTCTTCCTACCCCTTGAGTTTATTTTGAAGCAATAATTTTTCAGTTCAGGTGCGAATTACTCTGTATGCCACTTGAATTCATTTTGAAGCAGCTATTCTTCAGTTTAGGGGGGAATTGTTTTGCCTATTAATTGAGTTAATTTCCAAGGAAATATTTATTCTTCAGTTCACATGTCTATTACCCTGCTTACCCTTGAATTCATTTTCAAGCAGCTATTTATTCTTCAGTTCAGGTGTGAATTACTCTGCTCACACCTTGACATCATTTTAAAACCAGTTAGAGCGTACTTGATACAAAAAAAAATATTCTACCAGGCTTCATTAAAGAAAAGGTACAGGTGGTTGAACATGAATTTCAAAAAAATTCAATTCTTTATATTTCTTAAAAGAGGACGAGGTGAAAAGTATTTTTTGAAAACTAAGACCAGTTAAGCATTATACAGGGTGATTCATAAGTGGTGCAGCCAACGAACAATTTTAGGGGCTCTTTCATAAATAGAAAATTTTTCTACCATGCTTGGTTATAGAAAAGGTACAGTGCGTCGAAGTTGAATTAAAATGTTTGATTTTTTTTAAAAGAGGACGAAGAGGAAAGTGTTTATATTCTTCGAGACTGAGACGAGATAATCATTATACAGGGTGATTTATAAGTGGTGACGAAAAATAAAATTGCATTCTACAATGAACAATTTTTCTACCATGCTCGGTTAAAGAAACGATACAGGTCGTTGCATATGAGTTCCAAAAACGAAAATTTTTTGAGTTTTTAAAGGAGGATGAGGAGAAAAATTTCTCTGAATTCCTCTACTAAGACCAGTTAAGCAGTATACAGGGTAATTTGTAAGTGTTGGCCAAAAATAAAAACCCGCTAAACAAAATATCTTTTCTTGGTTAAAAAGATACAAGACGTTGAATTTAAATTTTAAAAAAGAAAATTTTTGATTTCTTAAAAGCACTGCCCATATTTTTATAAAATTTGGTAAATTTGGTAGAATTTTGGCTACAATATATGACACATATTATGCAGTAAAAACTATATCGTTGATCCACCAGTGGCTCTCGTACCATTGGATACGTTCTATTCTCAAATTTTTCTATTTTATTATTAGTTATTAAAAAAAAATCTGTTGCTCACTTTTGGCTAGTAGAGTAGCTATGAGCATTCTGTGACACCTTGCCTCTCCTGATGGCAACAAAAAATAGGGTTGAAAGTGATCAAAAAAATTATTACTCATAATGCTCACAGAAGTTGATAAGAGAACAACTCTATTTCTTCACTGTAAAACGCGAGTAGCGATGCGGGGTACAATAAAGTGTAGAACTTTTTTTATAGAGTTTTACGTGTAAAAATTAACCAAATTGCGCCCGTTCCATTGTTGCCTATCTACTCACGTGAATCAACGAAAATTATAATCTGACAGTTTTTTACTGGCTGCAACAGGGAATTGATAATATTGATATCCGGGATTAAAAGCTTTTTCGTCAGCTGAAAAATACAATAACCAGGTTGAGCCAGGCAACACATTCAATTATTGTTCCTCTATTTTTGTTTCGTGTTACACGCATCCATCAGTATTAAACTGCAGATAGGTAACGCTATTTTTGTTTTAATGGTACACACTAAGTCGAGCAATCAATTTTTACTAGAATCTGGAGGTTGTTTATGACATTACTGCAAAGCTTTTAGGGTAAATGTAGTCGCGATGTTAAAAACTCATGCATATATTTACTTTATCGATATTAGGAAATCTCTCTTCCTTGGATGCAGCTTCAAAGGTATGCCCTAATCAGCTGGGATAGTTAATAGGAAAAGTTTTTAATCTAAGTAGAGTATCCTAGCTCGACAAGCTCTTGAAGTTATCAAAGCTTCGGCCTAACAAGTTTAGTTTCCGTAGTTACAAGTCGACGAGGGAACTTATTAAAACTATAGGCACCTAGCGACATATTACAATGAGTAGCAGGAAACTGACGTGTAAATCTCTTACTGAGTTACGATTTTGCCCGAAGGGAAAAATACCCCGATTTAATCCTAATTTATAGTCAATATGCAAACACTAATCGAATTTGTCAAGTTATATTGAACTAGTACGTCAATTTCGAATTTCCAAACAGAAAATACGTGTCACTCCAGAGGCACATAGATTCATCGCGTATAACTTTCGAGACGATTATAAAAGCGTACCCGTGCTCCATCAGTCAAAATGTTTATTCAGCGAACGATGAATCAATTTTTCATCTCCCCGAACCCCACATATGACGGGAAGATATCAGGAAGGATAAGTATCTCGTTTCGGGCTCGAGTTCCTAAACTGCAACATCTCAACGAGCTCCGATATTTACCCGGACTATTTATCATTCGTAACAGTCAGATAGGACCTACTGCAGATCGTGAGGCTTATTCGCGATATTAAAAATGACTTCCCTATAGAGGGAAAAAATTGGGAATCGACTTTACAAAGGTCCAATTTTGCCAAATAGATTGGCTCTTAAAGAATTGGATGGAGTCTTTTTGATTAAAATTGTAGAACAATATTACTAATTGTTTCAACTGGTTGAAAGTTAGTAGGTTAGGTAAGTTTAAGAAATCTACCAAACTCTCCGAGCGCTTTTCAAGATATTTATTAAGGTTAGTTAAGTTAATAATACATTATCTATAAATGAAGTTAATTAACATATTTTTAGACTGAGGAAATCAAAAACAAATGGTCCCCGTTGTTTCAAGATCGAAAAAGATTTGCTTATCTACGAACTGGAAAATACATTAGAAGAATGCTACCTGTCAAGTGACAATCATTCTACATCATTAATAATAATGGTATTGGAACTCAGTGGCGCTTATCTTGGAAAAAGTTCTTTTGTTTTTGCCAAAATCTTTTGAAATGCATGACCAAGTTCGAGGAGAATAACCCAATATTCCAGTTGATTTGTACTGTTATGAAGATATACCTCAGTCATAGTGTATTTCAACTTCTATTTTAAATACCGATACCTACACCTAGGACCTACACCTAGGACAATGGAACAGCTCAGAGATGAGATTCGTACTTGCTATGGAGAAGCTCACCTTAGCCTCTACATGAGCCAGACGTCGAATGGTACCTTAACCCTCCTGACATGGAAGGAGAATATCAATATAGTGCTCTGTGTGATGCAGTCACTAAGGACTATTGGAATTGTGTTAAATCGAACATTAATCATGATCTGAAATAGTTAAATGAATTTAGAGTAAGAAAATGTTTCAAAAATAAAAAAAAACTGTAAATTTTCCCAATGTTAAAAAAAAATGTAAAATCACTTAGTATTTCCCCTACCATAATATAAACCTGTGCATAACACATTTACCTTTATTAGTTGTTTCGCTCTTGAACAGACAACATGTTTCCAACAGCATCTCTTTTTATATTACTTTCCTATTATTACAGTACTGTCACGTTGTCCGTAGAATGTGAGTATTCATAAACGATTTATAATATTCTGTACAATACTAGTTTAGATATGCACTTAAATTGTACTAATTCATTGGATGAATATGTAGATTTATACGATCATGAAGTGGATCTCCTAAATATGTGTACAAAGAGAGAAACCGTAAAAACTGAAGTTGATTTGCTGGTACAAAAACTGAAAGCTTCAAAATGTGAAGACAGGTCTACAGCTTATAAGTTACTGACGGAGAAAGATGAAGAAATTGAACAGCTTAAATGGAACCTAATTTTTTCAATATCTCAAAAGATTGACATTGAAGCAACTCTGGCTGGTTGTGATGATGGATACCATAGATTTTTTAAAGAAAACAATATTACAAGGTCAACTAAATATTACAAGGTTAAAAAGATCACCTTTTAAAACGTTTGGCTTCTTGAAGGAAAAATAAGAAACCCAAAAAATAACAGCACCGTTGTGTAAAACTTTTTTCCTAACTTAAATAAAAAAAAACTCTTAAACTATTTGTTTGATTTTCCACTGGGGGGGCACTTGGAGTTACACCATCAACACTGCCTGCACTGTCTGCCCTGCCTGTCAAGCTTCATCTAGGTGTCACAAGTGTCAAATCTGTCACATGTCACACCTCACCTGGACACTTATTCTGTAGGAAAGAGTGAAAGTAAAAGTGAGTATTGTTGGCCAATGGAATTCGTCAACAGAATTTTTTGACCAATCAAGGTTGTCAAAATTCTCACTTTCACTTTCACTCCTTCCTATAGAATAATGCCCCTGTACTATGCCACACAACAACTGTCATATGTCACACGTTATCTGTCAAGTCTGTCATATGTCACATATGACAAGAATAATAGCATTTTTGGGCCCTGGGCTCTCTTTTACGCTAGGGCTCACGTAGACTTCAAGGTCAAAGTGTCCCAGAACCCCGTCGTTATAACTACTCTAACATATGGCTCAGAAACATTAACATTGACACAAAAAACGATCAACAAAATAAGAGTTACCCAGCGAGCCATGAAGAGAGCTATGTTGGGGGTGATGTTGCGAGACCAAATCCACAGCGAAGAGATCCGTAGGAGAATTGAAGTTACTGATGCTGATGAGAGAATGACATACCTAAAGTGGAACTGGGCAGGCCACGTCGCAAGAATGACGAAATATTGGAGTGGTCACCTCGAGGAGGCTGCACATAGAAGCAGGAGTAGACCGCCGACTCGATGGACGGATGATATTAAGAGGATATTTACAAATTGAATCTAAGCTGCCCAAGACCGAGCAAGACGGATTAGGTTCGAGACAAGACTGATTTATGAGGATGACGATGATTACCAATTGTGCCAAGGAATAGAATTCCTGTGGTGATAATTTTTTTCGTCTCTTTCGATGATAATTTTTTTCGTCTCTTTTGGACCTATTTTTAAGAGGTGCCATCAGGAGAGTCAATGTGGCGCGAACTCTCATAGCGACACTACTACGACAAAAATATACAATAGATTTTTTTTCAATTACCAGTTCGGGGGCACTTTTAGCAATTTTTTTCATGTGAATTATCAGGGGTAATACGACAAGAGTTTTAAAATTACCGATAATTTTTCACGATTGCATGTTTTCCATAATTTCACGAGTCCTTTAGAATGAGTGAAATTTGCAAGGAAAACATGCCAGAGTGAAAAATTATCTGGTTCACTTTAAAGCTCGAGCGGTATTTAGTGAGATTATTTCTCGAATCAAAAATACTATTAAGAAACAAATAAGTAGTGTTAGAATATTCGGACGTCACCTTAAATAAGTCAGTCAGACAACGACAATGATTAAGGTTTTAGGGTTGATTCCATGACAACGTGAAATTACAGCTGTAATTTTTTAGAAAATTATCGAATTACCGCTTATTAATACTTGTTTTGCATAGCAATAATATGGATGAGTGAAGTCACTCTTAAGTCCATATGTTTGCAACATCACTCTCAAGTCCATTTTGCAGAAAAATCGTACCACAAACCTTGAATCGATGTTGAAGGCGCCTCAGCCAAATCAGCCATTACACACAACTGGTCACACAAACAATTAGCCCTACCAATTGTTGTATAGGGTGCCTCGTTATAAAAGCCACCCCCTTTAACTTTTTTGTTTTCCATTTTAGAAAAAAAAAATATGCAAAGAAACCCAGACTATTCGAGTATACTGGATGTCCCGTAAAAGTGTGTCGGACCAAATATAAATTTTTGTAAATGGGACACCCTATATATAGATTTCAAGGGTCGGATACAGAGCATCGAGACAATATCTTATCTATCTAATTTTCTTGACCGAGATTCCTCATGTAGCTTCTGTATTTTATAGTGTAAAAGTTATTGCTCAAATAAATCCTCTTAAATTAAAAAAAAAATGTTTATTTTAAACAAAACAATAACTAATTGAATGAGTGATATCAAAAACTAATGTTGATATATGATGCATAATCTATACTCTTTAATTAATTTTTCCGTTTATGGTAATCTATTCTGAATGATGAGTGTTAATTCTATTTAATTAAACAAAACATCTTGGACTTCCATTGTCTATATTGAGTTTTCGTATAGGACGTTTCGAGCAGTGGAATTTCTGCTCGTTTTCAAGTGAAACTGAGCATTAAGCGCGACGCTACTTGCTTATGTACTAACACAGCTAACCACGCCCACCATTTCTATTGGCCGGATCGTCGCCACCGTCGCGCGTCAAGCGACCAGCATTTGTTCGCAGTATCAGATGCCATATCGAAGAGACGTCGCTTGGACGAGAGACTCGACCTTAAACTCTCGTTTCTTCCAGTGCTATTTCCCATACACAATTTTGGCTTCCGACCACTTAATATTATGGATTAATATTCGGACACAGATGGAAAAAATCACAGCTCCTGAATATCCTACATAGGTTTGAAGATGTCAAGGAATTTACACTGGAGGAAGACCACACCCATCAGACAATAGATAATTCATGCATCAAACTGAAAAACAAGCTTCACAATGCTTGTGAAGCTTCAAAGAAAGGATTTCCCAGAATTTTTGCAGACAAGATAACTACTACATCAGGCAACTAGATAAATGTGTAATATTTTTTGGGGTAATGGTCACCAATAAATAAACAAAACAGTAAGATTTATTTGTATTTCAAATTATTCATCTATTATGCTCGTTTGTTATTATTCTCTCATCTCTGTTATCTGTTTTCTGTCATTTTTTTTGTCAAAAATATCAAGAAATGGTACAATAAATAATAAAAAGTTACGCAAGTTTTAACCTAATAAGTCATTTGTAACACAAAACGCAGTTGATTACAACATTAAAAAATAGTAAAAAAAAACAAAAGTGCAAACTTAAATTCTTGCGATTGCTTATTGTCTGGAGTTTGTGAACTTCACATCTATTGCAAAAGTTTTAAAAAATCGTATACTGAGTGTTTGTTTTGCGACATAATGAAAAGAGCAACTTTATTAGTCCGGCTCCGAAAACTTTGAACTTTTTGTTACCTTCCTGAGTTCTTGTCCTCTAACGTCTCACGTACATGCAATTTGAATTCATTTCTACAAAAATTCTGAGAAATATGATTGATTTTTGTTTTGGGCAAAATGTATACAAAACCCTGTATATCAGTAAGAAATGAGTTCCGAACTTTTTTAAAACTGAATATGTACTGGCATGGTCGAAACCTATCTCCCATGTTAGTATGTACATTTCGTCTCGTAGCACCCGGTATATGTTTGATTCATCATCATTTTTCCGGGTCACCCTGTATATTCGATATAGTCTGCGTTCAAATCATTCGCTTCTGATAAAACTTTTTTTTTCTAAAATAAAAACCAAGAAGGTTAAAGTGGATGGCGTTTAAAATACTTTGGCTTCCTTACTTCCTCCTGCGCAATGCGTGTTTAGGTTATACAAAATTCGTAATCTAGCTTCAGTTTGGACCAATAATAAAATAGAAAAAATTCTTCAGATCGTGAGGCTTATTCGGGATAATAAAAATAATTTCTTTATTCAAGAGAAAAATTGGGTATCGCTTTTACAAGTATGCAATTTTTGACATATTGATTGGTTCGTAAAGAATTGGAGTCGCTTTTATTAAAATTTCAAAACTATTAATAATTATTTCAAGGAATAGACCCCCTTGTCAATCATGCAAGGTGATTCATATTACTCGACACGGAAGAGTATGGCTACACTTTTAAATAAAAAAAAAGTGTTGTATATGGAATGGATGGGGGTCTATTGGAAGTACATTTTAAAATTAATGACATTGTATACAAGTGGTCCCAAAATATAAAATTAATGAAATACCTAGTATAAGTCAGATCCGTCGAATTAATATTTTCCTTTTGGAAGGCATCTTTCACGAGGATCTAGGTAACATGAACTATAATGGCACTTCAATCAAAACTATGTAAGCCTCCATAAACCAAAACACATAAACAAACAACTCTGCTCTACAATAATCCGATAAACCGAGCTCATATGAAATTGTCCATCTAAGTTAATTATAAAGAACTGGCGATCCGGGGCCAGTCTTCCTTTCTTTCGATCTCTCCAAAAACTAAACTCTCAAACTCATTCTCTCCCCTGGCCCCGTTCCACCCAGACCGATCGTATTTCCCACGACCGATCTGTTCTTTACTTTAACCCACACATAACATATAAATCAGTCAGCCGCCCTTAACTCATATTCCGGCTGACTCCTAGAAACGTATCAATAGCACTTGACTGGTAAAAAGGTTCTTATTCTTTAAAACTACAAACAATTTGAACGCGCCGACACGGCCATTCTGACAAGTCGCACGTCCTCGTGCGCTAATTCAATGTTTCACCTGAAACCAAAACAAAACCACTATTTCATTTAGTCAAGTTTGACCATCCTGACCAAGTCACATCCAAGGTCAACATCATAATAAATCAAAATCAACTTGATCGCTACCGCTGCAGCATTTACTAACAGATTCTCGCAACAATCTTAATAACTGTACGTTTACTAACGTATCACTAAAGTTACCGCAGTAATCACATCTAGCAGTCACCGCAGCGACTCTAGGTCCAAAGCAACTAAACAACAAAACATATTCAAAAGATTACATCAAAAATCTTTTCTCATCACATCTAGCAGTCACATTAACAGCGACTCTAGGAACAAAGCAACTAAACAACAAAACACAATCAAAAGATTACATCAACAATCTTTTCTTATCACATCTAGCAGGCACAGCAGCGACTCTAGGTACAAAGCAAATAAACAACAAAACACAATCAAAAGATTACATCAAAAATCTTTTCTCGTCACATCTAGCAGTCACATTAACAGCGACTCTAGGAACAAAGCAACTAAACAACAAAACACAATCAAGAGATTACATCAACAATCTTTTCTTATCACATCTAGCAGTCACAACAGCGACTCTAGGTACAAAGCAAATAAACAACAAAACACAATCAAAAGATTACATCAAAAATCTTTTCTCGTCACATCTAGCAGTCACATTAACAGCGACTCTAGGAACAAAGCAACTAAACAACAAAACACAATCAAGATATTACATCAACAATCTTTTCTTATCACATCTAGCAGTCACAACAGCGACTCTAGGTACAAAGCAAATAAACAACAAAACACAATCAAAAGATTACATCAAAAATCTTTTATCAACACATCTAGCAGTCACATTAACAGCGACTCTAGGAACATAGCAACTAAACAACAAAACACAATCAAAGGATTACATCAACAATCTTTTCTTATCACATCTAGCAGTCACAGCAGCGACTCTAGGTACAAAGCAAATAAACAACAAAACACAATCAAAAGATTACATCAAAAATCTTTTCTCATCACATCTAGCAGTCACATTAACAGCGACTCTAGGAACAAAGCAACTAAACAACAAAACACAATCAAGAGATTACATCAACAATCTTTTCTTATCACATCTAGCAGTCACAACAGCGACTCTAGGTACAAAGCAAATAAACAACAAAACACAATCAAAAGATTACATCAAAAATCTTTTCTCGTCACATCTAGCAGTCACATTAACAGCGACTCTAGGAACAAAGCAACTAAACAACAAAACACAATCAAGATATTACATCAACAATCTTTTCTTATCACATCTAGCAGTCACAACAGCGACTCTAGGTACAAAGCAAATAAACAACAAAACACAATCAAAAGATTACATCAAAAATCTTTTATCAACACATCTAGCAGTCACATTAACAGCGACTCTAGGAACATAGCAACTAAACAACAAAACACAATCAAAGGATTACATCAACAATCTTTTCTTATCACATCTAGCAGTCACAGCAGCGACTCTAGGTACAAAGCAAATAAACAACAAAACACAATCAAAAGATTACATCAAAAATCTTTTCTCATCACATCTAGCAGTCACATTAACAGCGACTCTAGGAACAAAGCAACTAAGCAACAAAACACAATCAAAAGATTACATCAACAATCTTTTATCGTCACATCTAGCAGTCATAACCCCGACTCTAGGTACAAAGCAAATAAACAAACAACAAAACACAATCAAAAGATTACATCAAAATAATTTTCTCATCACATCTAGCAGTCACATTATCAGCGACTCTAGTAACAAAGCAACTAAACAACAAAACACAATCAAAAGATTACATCAACAATCTTTTCTTATCACATCTAGCAGTCACAGCAGCGACTCTAGGTACAAAGCAAATAAACAACAAAACACAATCAAAAGGTTACATCAAAAATCTTTTCTCATCACATCTAGCAGTCACATTAACAGCGACTCTAGGAACAAAGCAACTAAACAACAAAACACAATCAAAAGATTACATCAACAATCTTTTCTTATCACATCTAGCAGGCACAGCAGCGACTCTAGGAACAAAGCAACTAAACAACAAAACATAATCAAAAGATTACATCAACAATCTTTTATCGTCACATCTAGCAGTCATAACCCCGACTCTAGGTACAAAGCAAATAAACAACAAAACACAATCATAAGATTACATCAAAAATCTTTTCTCATCATATCTAGCAGTCACATTAACAGCGACTCTAGGAACAAAGCAACTAAACAACAAAACACAATCAAAAGATTACATCAACAATCTTTTCTTCTCACATCTAGCAGTCACAGCAGCGACTTTAGGTACAAAGCAAATAAACAACAAAACACAATCAAAAGATTATATCAAAAATCTTTTCTCATCACATCTAGCAGTCACATTAACAGCGACTCTAGGAACAAAGCAACTAAACAACAAAACATAATCAAAAGATTACATCAACAATCTTTTCTTATCACATCTAGCAGTCACAGCAGCGACTCTAGGTACAAAGCAAATAAACAACAAAACATAATCAAAAGATTACATCAACAATCTTTTCTCATCACATCTAGCAGTCACATTAACAGCGACTCTAGGAACAAAGCAACTAAACAACAAAACATAATCAAAAGATTACATCAAAAATCTTTTCTCATCACATCTAGCAGTCACATTAACAGCGACTCTAGGAACAAAGCAACTAAACAACAAAACATAATCAAAAGACTACATCAACAATCTTTTCTTATCACATCTAGCAGTCACAGCAGCGACTCAAGGTACAAAGCAAATAAACAACAAAACACAATCAAAAGATTACATCAAAAATCTTTTCTCATCACATCTAGCAGTCACCTTAACAGCGACTCTAGGAACAAAGCAACTAAACAACAAAACATAATCAAAAGATTACATCAACAATCTTTTCTTATCACATCTAGCAGTCACAGCAGCGACTCTAGGTACAAAGCAAATAAACAACAAAACACAATCAACATCACATCTAGCAGTCACATTAACAGCGACTCTAGGAACAAGGCAACTAAACAACAAAACACAATCAAAAGATTACATCAACAATCTTTTATCGTCACATCTAGCAGTAATAACCCCGACTCTAGGTACAAAGCAAATAAACAACAAAACACAATTAAAAGAGTACATCAAAAATCTTTTCTTATCACATCTAGCAGTCACATTATCAGCTACTCTAGTAACAAAGCAACTAAACAACAAAACACAATCAAAAGATTACATCAACAATCTTTTCTTATCACATCTAGCAGTCACAGCAGCGACTCTAGGTACAAAGCAAATAAACAACAAAACACAATCAAAAGATTACATCAAAAATCTTTTATCAACATATATAGCAGTCACATTAACAGCGACTCTAGGAACATAGCAACTAAACAACAAAACACAATCAAAGGATTACATCAACAGTCTTTTCTTATCACATCTAGCAGTCACAGCAGCGACTCTAGGTACAAAGCAAATAAACAACAAAACACAATCAAAAGATTACATCAAAAATCTTTTCTCATCACATCTAGCAGTCACAGCAGCGACTCTAGGTACAAAGCAACTAAACAACAAAACACAATCAAAAGATTACATCAAAAATCTTTTATCAACATATCTAGCAGTCACATTAACAGCGACTCTAGGAACAAAGCAACTAAACAACAAAACACAATCAAAAGATTACATCAAAAATCTTCATTGATCAGCTTTTCTAGCCATTAACCCTGCGTGCACTATGTGCAACAAAACGAAGGTCATTATTACTATTAAAGCAAAGCTTTTTAATATTTGAGGTGGTAATACACTTTTTCTGATCTGAAACAGTATTCATAAGTGCCCAAACAAATACGTTAAATTTCAAAAAGAATCGATTGTTTGTTTTCCAGATACAAATTAACAAAACAACGATTCTTCTAAAAACGCCATGATTTCAAGGGCGTGTCTCCTCGTATCGCTTTTATCACTTGACTTTCCAGAAATATCTAGTGAACGGTGTGCCATAGTTTTGCAATTTTGCCTTTAATTAATAATTGCAAAATACAAAGAATAAAATTGCCTTCTTGCCATTTTAAAAATATCAAGCGATTTTCCAGCTTTCCAGATAAAAATGAAGAAACACTCATTAAATTAACGGTCAGCGAGAAATGAAAAAAATGAATAACCTTACCATTCTCCATATCCAGTTGACCTCTATGGAAGGTTTAGACCTACACTGAATTTTCTTCATATCTAGACTTAGAGCCTCTTTTTCTTCCTGGTAACTAGTTCAGATATGGCCTAGTTTCCCACATTTTCAAACAAGGAACAAACTTAATCGCGGGAATACCTGATTTTTTTTCCGTAAAATTTTTAACGCGATACTGGTATTCTTTATCTCCAGTATTTCCACATAATCGATACTTTCCTACAAACCGATCATCGTTTTTATTTGACGGGGTAAAGGCACGTTGCTTCGGATTGATGTGAAGATCATGCCGAAATAGCACCGTCCGTTTACCCGCCAAACCACTAACGCAACACAAATTTCTTTTTAAATATTTTGGTATATCTTTTTTTTGTTATGGTTTACCTAATACTTCAGAACAGACTTTACCTAATACTTTAGAGCCCTACTATCAAATGCAATGCCAGGCGTATGACATGCAATATTTTATCATTCTCATCTTTTGCAAATAACTTCAATATGTCCTGTCAATATTCGTCAAATTTATTTCTGCGAGATAGTGAACTTCAAAGAACTCATCAACTAAACAACACCAAGTTTCCGGATATGTAATTTTTTTACTTAAAACAAAACTCGGCAATTGCACTTTAGTTGATTGACTTGAAGTTCCTGCCAAAACTATTTTCTTTTATAAAATTTCAACTTAGCTTTTTGATGACTCATAGATGGCTTCTGCAGGTGCAGGTAATCCCACTTCTGATGTCAGATCCGTCGAATTAATATTTTCCTTTTGGAAGGCATCTTTCACGAGGATCTAGGTAACATGAACTATAATGGCACTTCAATCAAAACTATGTAAGCCTCCATAAACCAAAACACATAAACAAACAACTCTCCTCTACAATAATCCGATAAATCGAGCTCATATGAAATTGTCCATCTAAGTTAATTATAAAGAACTGGCGATCCGGGGCCAGTCTTCCTTTCTTTCGATCTCTCCAAAAACTAAACTCTCAAACTCATTCTCTCCCCTGGCCCCGTTCCACCCAGACCGATCGTATTTCCCACGACCAATCTGTTCTTTACTTTAACCCAGACATAACATATAAGTCAGCCGCCCTTAACTCATATTCCGGCTGACTCCTAGAAACGTATCAATAGCACTTGACTGGTAAAAAGGTTCTTATTCTTTAAAACTACAAACAATCTGAACGCGCCGACATATATTACTGTATTTTCGTTATCTACGGATAAAAGTACAGGTAGTTTTGTTAAGGTTGATGGCATCTAAATCGTACCGTTCTTCGGATATTCGTGATTTTGTGAAAATGCAGCATCACATTGAATGTTTAAAATCTCTGCACTTGGCTTCTTTTCAACCACTGAAACTGACTAGTACATTAAATTTTTTGCGGTATGTATTAAATATTAACTACTGTGTACCGAATGTCAACAAATGCACAACCCGTTTAATTTAAATTATATTTTATAATATCATTAGACGCCCCTGTATTTTATAGTATCATTAGACGCAAAATTTAGTTCTCTGTCAAAAAACTATTAAACATTCCTATAGCTCGGTCTTTGCGTTTGCTTGGAAAATGGATTTTTCCTGTATTTGAACTGACTTAAGTGACTTCAATAACAGGATGTGCCATCAGGAGAGACAAAGTGGCACAGAACGCTCATAGCTATACTACTAGCCAAAAATAGGAAATATGTATATACTTTTTATTTACTTATAAAAAAAAGAGAAAAAATTCTTCATATCGTGAGGCTTATTCGGGATATAAAAAGTAATTTCTCAATAGAGAAAAAAATGACAATGGCTCTCACAGATGTGCAATTTAGGCTAAACTTTTTTGAAAATAACCAAAGAAAGTGTGTGTTTTCTTTTTTCTCACATTTTGACGGGCTGTAACATTGGAACGAGTGGACCGATTGGAGCAAATCAAAGAGTTTTTTATTCTCCTCGATGTCCTCTTCGACTTCCCATCCATTAGTTCAAAAATTTCGGAGCTAGACCACTTCCGTAGTCAATTTTTGGACACTTTTAGAATCGACTTTTTAATACTTTTAAAAAACTTATTTACGGGTCTACTCTGACTCATATTAAGTTTGTTACGATTATAGAGTATCAAAAACAACACACAAAAAAAATTATTTTTTAAAATATCCAAATGTTTTACCTTTAAAGAATAATATTCTTTTTCCTGAAATTCCAATTTTGACGGCGTGTAACTCTAGAAAGAGTGAACCGATTGTAGTGAAATCAAGAGTTTTTTGTTCTTCGCGATGGTCTTCGACCTCCCACCAACGGAAGTCCCATTGCTTTAATAATTCCGGAGATAGACCTCTTCGGAGGTCTTGAATCGACTCTACTGCTTTTAAAAAATTGATTGGTACCTAAAGAATCGCAGTCACTTTTATTAAAATTTTGAAACTGCATTACTATTTCTTTCAAGAATTAAAATCCACTCATATAAGCTTTTTGATTGATAATTTTTTTGGTTACTTATACCCCTACTCTTTAAGGTTTGCCATTAGGAGAGCAAAGAATTCTTTTAGCTACTACTTGCCGAAAATAAGCAATAGATTTTTTTTAGATATCAATAAAAAAAAAGTTTACCTTTCTTGTCTCAACACCCTCCTGGTATACAGGGTCAAAACTAACAACTAATGCTAAACTAAAAAAAAAATCCGGAAAAAAAACACAAACTCAGTTTTATTGTTCGAAACAATTTGAAAATAGAATAAAAGTGGCTGCAGAAGCTGCCGCTTAACATTGGAACTTCGACAACTATCCAGCTATTCATCATGGAAACATTAGGATAAACTGTTTTGTTCCATTTCGTCCACTCCGCTTTCCCTAGGATATTAAAAAAGTTTTTCTGGAAGGCAAAGTTTCTCCATTTTCATAAGAAAAAGCAACTGTAATATCCGTTTCGTTGTCGTTTGGCTACATTATTTTTGCAAATTTAGACGCAGGCAGTAAGTAATAAGCAGCTTCACTTCTTTAAATTGTCGAACTGAAGGGACCAACAGAAGCTAAAGTAATGAAGACGGCAAGAATGCACCTAGAGCGGTGGAAGTGCAATTTGCTCCTTTATTAAAGAATTTCACGCTTTTCCTTTGAGAGAGCCTTTTTGACTGCAAGCCCAGAAAGTCAAATTACAAGTCGCTATGAGAAAATCCACTTTTTTATTTTACTGATCGGTTACGTTTTATTCTAATAATGTTATCCGTCTTAAAAATTAAAGGCCCTTAACCCTTGCTATTGACGGTTGCTCTCTTGCTTGCGTGTTGTGTAAGAAATTGGCTGCCTAAAGTGAATTTTCTTCACGATTAGTTTTTTTCTCTTCAGAACCCTCAAGACTTTCCTGATTCGGTTAAGACCGCCAGAATTTGTATCGAGAAAGATTAATTGACGATTCCGTCGAAAGAGCGCCTCTTTTTGCAGTGTCTAAACTTCCGTTTTCGCCTCATTAATCTTGACGCTTTTTGTTATTGCAAACTAGTCCCTATTGCGCCTAATGTAACTCATCTGAATTAATTTAAGGAATCTAAGAGTCGCTTAAATTGTTTTTTTAAGGATGGTTGATGGTTGAATATGGGACGATTTCTCTCTAAAAAAGAAAAAAAAAACGAGTCTTTAGATCGTCTTGACATTTCGCCCTAATTACAGTAATTATCTGAATGGGTTCTCATTAGTGCAATACAAAATAAGCACCTACGGATAGGCGTGTAGCTGTTATTATGTAAGTCGATTATCTGTCTTCGGAACGGACATTTACGTAGGGAAAATTGATCTTAATTTAAGAAAAATGTGTCGAAAACTTAATGTATACCTTACATTAAAACTGTCACCAAATTAAAATTTTTTGTTTTTATTAGA
The DNA here is from genome assembly GCA_951812265.1 of Taphrorychus bicolor. Lineage (NCBI taxonomy): Eukaryota > Metazoa > Arthropoda > Insecta > Coleoptera > Curculionidae > Taphrorychus > Taphrorychus bicolor. The sequence continues at coordinate 18,423,829 of OX638302.1, forward strand.
TTAAGGTGCAGGGTTCCACCGTTAATGCAAATAAAAATATTATAAAAAACATTTGGAATAAAGTCCCCGAATAGAGTTTTTGGAAGAATGACAAATAGCTGCTTCAAAATTTTTAAATTGCTAACGTTTTGGTTTATATTTAATTACTTTAGTCTTCAATACTCTACGTATAGTTACTTTTTCACCATTGTTCAGATTTGTTTTTTTTCTATCTCACCACTTTACTTACATACAAATTACTAAATATATGAAAACTATTTTGCTCCTTTGTGCAGAAAATTTTAGTAAAATCTTATTGGGTGAATTGGTTTTCGCTTCTAGGCTACACTTGGTACCAAATTCGTTAAGTTAGGACTTTACGAGAGAGGTAGAAAAAGCGTCTTGGTTAGTTTCTTTTGATACATTCTTCACTAAAATTTGGTTTGACCAACATTCGAAGAGGATTGGAATTCGGATACAAAACAGCATAAAAAAAAATAAAAAATATTCTTCAAGTTGACCCAAAAAGGGGTATTCCTTTTTTTTGTCGATTTTCAACTTTGAACCTCTAGAAGTGGAAAAATAATAGATCCATCTAGCAGTTTTTTTCTTTTTCCTGTTGTCCTTTTCCAGATAATATAAACGGCAGTTAATAGTATCTGACTAAAATCGTTTCATTCAGATGAAAATTTGACCAAGGAATGGGGGGGTTATTCCTTTTTTTTTAATTTCATTTTTTTCTTTAAAAATTTAAAATTTTCTTCAAGTTGACAATAGGAAGTGGAAGGTTTACTTTTTTTTTGCTATTTCCAACTTTGAACTTCTATAACTTGAGAATAATTAGACAGATTGGAGTAAACTCAACGGTTTTTGCTTTTTCTTGTTGTTCTCTTTCAGAAACCGCAAACAGCATTCCCATTGATTCAGTAGTTTTGGAGATAGACCCTTCGAAGTTCGATTTTTTGACCCTTTAAAAATCACTTGTAAATATATATCGTCAAAAAAACCAACTTATTGTTAAATTTTCACTCAAATTCGGTTTGTTACGTTCAGAAAGGATTGAAATCGACCCATTCGGATAAAAAAAAAAGCAAAAAAAATAAAGTTTTCTTCAAAAAAGGATATTTCTTTTTTTTTTAGCTATTTCCAACTTTGAACCACTATAACTTGAGAAATAATAGAACGATTGGAGTGACTCCAACGGTTTTTTCTTTAACTTGTTGTCCTCTTTCAGATATTATATACGGCAGTTTCATTCAGATGAAAAATATCATAAAAAAAAAATTCAAAATGGTTTTCAAGTTGAACAAGGGTGGAGGGGGGTTATTCCTTTTGTTTAAGGGATTTCCAAACTTGAACCTCTATAACTTGAGAACCAATAGACCGAATGGTGTGAATACAACGGTTTTTTTCCGGTTTCTTGTTGTCCTCTTTCAGATACCGCAAACGGCAGTGCGGGACAGCTTAAAACGTGTGTCAAAAGACGAGACTGTTAAACAAATGCAATTAAAACGATTATTCGATGATCATTAAAGAACTGAATTAAAAAAAATACAATTTTGGGAGGAGTAGGAAGTTGAGGAGAGTAATAAACTTTTTTCTCTTAATGAAGAATGCCGATATTTCGACTATATATAGTGTTTCTCAAGGTTATGCTCTACGAACAGGGTTAGAGTCAAAACCATAGAAACTAAGTCCATGGTAACAGAGCATAATATAGCAGCTCAAGAGGTAGGCAGAGCAATTTGCAACTGAACTGATGAGTAGCTCTTTAAAGCGCAAAATGAACTCAATTGGTAGACAGAGTAGTTCGCACCTGAATTGATGAAAATGTGCTTCAAAATGAACTCAAGTGGTAAGCAGAGTAATTGGCACAACACGCAAACTGAAGATTAGCTACTTCAAAAGAAACTTAAGTGATAGGCAGAGTAATTCACACCTAAACTGAAGAATAGCTGTTTTAAAATGAACTCAAGAGGCAAAACAGAGCAATTCACACCTGAACTGATGAATAAAGTGCTGGTTGAAAATTAGCTCAAGGGGTAAGCGGAGTAATTCACACCTAAACTGAAGAAAAGCTACTGCAGGAAGAACTCAAGTGGTAGCCAGAGTAATTCGCACTTAAACTGAAGATTAGCTGCTTTAAAATATACTGCTATAATATATACTAGTGGTAGGCAAATTAGCACCTGACCTGAAGAACAACGCTTCAAAATGAACTTAAGCGGTAGGCCGAGTAATTCGCACCTGAACTGAAGAATCGCTGATTTAATATAGAGATAATTCAAGTGGTAGGCGGAGTAATTCACACCTCCCCTGAAGAATAGCTACCTCAAAAAGAACTCAAGTGGTAGGCAGACTAATTCGCATTGAAGATTAGCTGCTTTAAGGTAAACTCAAGTAATAAGCAGAGTAATTCGCACCTAAACTGAAGAATAGCTACATCAAGAAGAACTCAAGTGATAGGAAGAGTAATTCGCACTTAAACTAAAGATTAGCTGCTTTAAAACTAACTCAAATAATAAGCCGAGTAATTAGCAACTAAACTGAAGAATAGCTGGTTTAAAATGAACTCAATGGGTAAGCAGAGTAATTCACACCTGAACTGAAGTATAAATAGCTGCTTGACAATAAACTCAAGTGGTAGACAGAGTAATTCGCACCTGAACTGAAGAAAGCAGAAGTACTAAAGTGGTAGGCAGAGTAATTCGCACTTAAACTGAAGATTAGCTGCTTTAGGCGAGCTCAAGTAATAAGCAGGGTAATTCGCACCTAAACTGAAGAATAGCTACTTCAAGAAGAACACAAGTGGTAAGCAGAATAATTCGCACTTAAACTGAAGATTAGCTAACCTGAACTAACATGAACTGAAGAATAAATGGCTGCGTTGTAATTCACACCTGAACTGAAAAATAGCTACCTCAAGAAGGACTCAAGTGGTAGGCAGAGTAATTCGCACTTAAACTGAAGATTAGCTGCTTTGAAGTGAACTCAAGTTGTTTGTTGTTCGATTAATGGACTGTATTAACTGGTTCGTTATCTACCTTTATTTACGTTTCGTTAGCTTAATGATTAACTAGCGCTTCCAAAATGAAACGAGATAAAATCGAATATGCAAAACTTCGTTTATTTTCTAATGCTGTCGCGCTTGTTGGCTTGCGACCGACTGCTCTCGACTCTCATGCAGCCGTTGTCGCTTACCCACGGCTCTTTTTAATGGGGGGGGGGGCACCGTATTGCCATTGTTGGCGATACGTAACAGAACTTCCCCAATAAAATACAACTAGCGCTTCCAAAATGAAACGAGATAAAATCGAATATGCAAAACTTCGTTTATTTTCTAATGCTGTCGCGCTTGTTGGCTTGCGACCGACTGCTCTCGACTCTCATGCAGCCGTTGTCGCTTACCCACGGCTCTTTTTAATGGGGGGGGGGGGCACCGTATTGCCATTGTTGGCGATACGTAACAGAACTTCCCCAATAAAATACAACATACCCCCGGCTTTGAAAGAGCGTGCCTTTCAAGAAACGAATACCTATAATTTAATGACATAGTAAAATAACTAATGCCTACAAAGTCCTTTAAATAATAATAATCACTGCCGCTTCACTACAAGCACTATCTCGCTTAAGATGAAGATGAACTTGTTATTTCACATCACTAACAGGTAACGGGCACAGCTTTGCGAGTGCACGCCGTAAAGTGCCGGTAGCTGTCTTTACTGTTGCTACCCTAACAATTCCGTCGGAGCCTGGATGTACACTGCTGACTCGCCCGAGTGACCATTTGAGCGGGGGCTGATTATCATCCTTTATGAGCACCAAGTCGCCGATTTGAAGCGACTTTTCACACTTTAGCCACTTCTGACGTTGCTGCAGCTCTGAGATGTATTCCAGGGACCACCTTTTCCAAAAGTGCTGTTGTAACTGTTGGATTTGTTGGAATTGGTCTAGTCGAGTGGCTTTAACTTCTAGCAGGTCTGGGTCAGCAGCGGTAGTCAGTGGACGCCCGATAAGAAAGTGAGCAGGACACAAGGGAGTAAAGTCGGATGGGTCTGATGATAAGGGCGAGATTGGACGGGAGTTAAGCACGGCCTCGATCTGTGCAAGCAATGTGCTAAATTGTTCGAAAGTTAGCATAGCGTTTCCAGCAACCCGTTTGAGGTGATGTTTCGCGGCCCTTACTCCGGCCTCCCAGAGGCCACCAAAATGAGGCGAGCGTGCCGGTATAAATGACCAAGCAATACCTTCATTTCCTACCAATCGTGTTAGCTCGGATGAGTTAAGTTTTAAGAAATCGCCTAGAGGCCTTAATTCAGCACTTGCGGCTACGAAATTAGTGCCATTGTCGGAATATATCTGATACGGCTTCCCGCGTCTCCCAATGAATCGCCTTAAGGCAGCTATAAAGATGACAAAGAATCCTTTGTCAGGTCGGACACTAGCTCTAGATGGATGGCGCGAGTCGCGAAGCAAATAAAGAGTGAAATATAACATTTGGTTGTTTTACATCCACGACCCTTTCGATCCTTTATCAGGAATGGGCCGCAGTAGTCAACACCGCTAATGTAAAATGGGGGAGCAGGACTCACTCGATTCTTTGGTAAATTTCCCATAAATGGAGAAACTGATTTGGGGTTTGCCCTGAAACACTTCATACATTCGTGCACTGTCTTTCTGGATAAACTGCGAGCCGCTAATGGCCAAAATTTTTCGCGAACCGAGTATAAAGTTTGTTGAGGTCCTGCGTGTAGCAGTCTAACATGCTCCCGCTTAAAGAGGAGTTTTGTAAATAAGTGCTTGGATGATAGTAGAATTGGATGTTTTTTATGATATGAGAGCACTGAATGTTGGAGCCTACCACCAACTCTAATTATTCCATTATCATCCAAAAATGGTGAAAGCCTTGCCAATGCACCCTTGCTGAGCTTGGTTGGTTCTTTAGCTAAAATATTTATTTCATTTTGAAATGATTCAGCTTGAGAAATTTTTGTGAGCAATAATGAAGCCTTCGCGATTTCGTCGGCAAGCAAGGGGCCACGATGCGTGTCTGCCTCCCCTTTTAAGCAATTGGCTTTAAATCTCAAGCAATATGCTACTATACGTTCTAGTTTAGATAAATCGCAATATTTTTCAAAAAGAGAAAGGGACGGGGTTGAAGTTTCTACGTGAGCATGTACGTTTTTTCGAAATTCTGGAAGTTCCGTTTGGGAATAAGATAAAACTGGCCAATGGGATTCATCATGTTTTAACCATTCGGGCCCTTTCCAATAAAGACTAAGCAAAGCCAAATCTTTGGGCATAATGCCGCGAGATACGTGGTCTGCGGGGTTTTCCGCTGTTGGCACATGCCGCCAGCTATGAGCTTGTGTTAATTCTTGAATCCTTACAACTCGATTGCCCACGAAGGGCTGTAGAAGATTGGGCTCAGCTTTGAGCCACCCCAAAACCACGGTAGAATCTGACCAATAAATTATACGACTTATATTGACGTCTATGGAAACCCTGATCTTTTCGATTAATTGTGCAAGCAGAAGGGCAGCCATAAGCTCCAAACGAGGAACTGTTTGTATTTTTAGCGGAGCTACCTTTGACTTCGCACAAATCAATTCTACTGTGAAACTTCCATCATTGCCCTGATTCCTAGCATAAACACATGCTCCAAAGGCCCGAGTGGATGCATCCGCGAAGCCATGAAGTTCTATGACATTGGAATCTGAACACACTACTTGGCGATTAATGCTTAACTCATTTAAACATTTTAACTCGTTGCGAAATTGTAGCCATCGACTATGCAAGTGATTTGGTAGACCTTCGTCCCAGGACAATTTTTCTGACCACAACTCCTGAAGAATCATCTTAGCGATTATGATTGAAGGGCTCAAGAGACCCAGAGGGTCAAAGATTTGCGAAGTTTCAGACAAAATCGATCGCTTGGTAACCTGCTTGTTTACAGAATCGCCGATATTGTAAGTCAAACTGTCGGTTTGCGCACTCCAAACCAAACCCAACGTTTTTGTGTTTTCGCGCGTGCCGAAATCGATGTAGTGAACCTTATCCTTTGATTCGATATGCGCTAATACTTCTGGTGAATTAGAAATCCACTTCCGCAATATAAAACCGCTCTTTTTTAGGTGCCGAGCAACCTCATTGGCTAAAAAAACGGCTTCATTTATTGAATTGGCTCCACTAAGAAAGTCATCGACATAAAAATGATTTTTGATGATGTGGGAAATCTCAGGTGATTCTTCGGCACAATCCAAACCAATCTGATAAAGGCATCTTATGGCCAAGAAGGCTGCCGATGAAGTGCCGTACGTAACGGTTGACAATTCATAAGTTTCTAGCTGATCGTCACGGTTTTCACGCCATAGAATGCGCTGAAGGGCTCGTTGATTGGGGTTTATTAAACACATTCGATACATCTTCTCCACATCTCCCGCGATCACGTAATTGTATTTTCTGAATCGAATAAGAGCCGAGAACAACTCGGGCTGTATGGTCGCACCCACCATCTGTATGTCGTTCAAAGAATAGCCAGAACTAGTGGCGCAAGAAGCGTCAAAAACTACGCGTAATTTTGTGGTAAGGCTGCTTTCTTTAATGACACCATGATGGGGTAGAAAATATGATGGTTGACTGCCTTCTTTGTCGACCTTGGACATGTGTCCCAAGGCGATATACTCGTTTATGAATTTAGAATATTCCCTTTTAAATTCGGGCTGGCGTTCAAACTTTCTTTCCAAGGACAAAAAACGCCTTTGGGCAATCTCAAATGAATCCCCCAAAACATCAGGATTTTCCTTTAAGGGAATTGTCACTATGAATTGACCGTTGTCGTCACGCTGCAAAGTCTCTACAAAATGTAACTCACAGAATTTTTCTTCGTGCGATAAAGGCTTTGAGGTAGAGACCTCCTCAACCTCCCAGAATCGAGTGAGTTGTTTATCAAGCTCAGAATTGGTTGACAGATTGCACTGAACAATCGGAGCTGCATTTGAGAAAACAGGACCGGAAATAATCCACCCGAATCTGCTTTTTTGCAGGATTGCGTCATGATTTGCTGTTTTTACCTGACCTACGCAAATGAGTTGCCAAAAGTGATCGACGCCTAAAAGAATATCCACCTTGCCTGGTAAATGAAAATTCGGATCGGCCAGTTTCAAATGGCCAGGTATTTGCAAAGAATTACGATCCACAAGGAAATTAGGCAGGGCACCTGTTATTTGTGGCACTACCAAACACGAAGCCTTAATACCGAAATTGTTATGACACGATTGAATATCTAAAACCGCCTTGCTTTTAACTGCGGACTCAGCTTGATTTAAACCACAAACTCTGATGTCAATGTTTGACAATTTTAGCTTTAGTGTGTTTGCTAGTCTAGAAGTAATAAAGCTACTTTGACTTCCTGCATCCAGAAGTGCTCGTGCTATGTGTATTTTGTTATTTTTGTCAAATACGCGGACAGAGACAGTTGACAATAAAACTTGACTATTAAAATTTGAGACACTTTGTGAGGAGCAAACTATACTTTCGGACTTTCGGGAGTTTTCGACTACTTGTGGGGAGTTGACAGGCTCAGAGATATGTAGCAGACTATTATGGCGACCTTTACAAACTTTACAAGAACTCGAGCGACATTGTTTTATTACGTGGCCAGGTCGTAAGCAATTAATGCACAACCTCCTCTTCTTTACTTCGTTTAGACGATCATTCACGCTTAACCTTTGAAAATCTGCGCATTCCTGAATATAATGTTCCATTTGACAAAAGGGACAACATGCTTGTGTATTCAGGAAGGACTTTGTTCGAAGTTCCGGCTTATTTTTGGTGAATTTTTTGGTATTTTTACTGTTGTCTAGCGATTCCAAAAGATCGGCACGGTCCTTCAAGAAATCCTGCAGATGTTGAAAGGTTGGCTTGTCGTAAGCAGCCCTCTTCTGTTCCCATTCACGCGACGTGGTGGGATCCAACTTCAGTGAGATTAAGTGAATTATCAAGGTGTCCCAATTTTCCGTGGGTTCTTTAAGCGTTTTAAGCGCCCTGAGGTGCTTCGTTGCATTATCTGCAATTTTCCTAAGCGTTTGCGACGACTCTTCGTTTGTTTTTTCTAAGTTAAACAGGGCCTTTACATGATTCTGTATTAAAATACGATTGTTATTGTATCTTTTGCAAATCAAATCCCACGCCGTCGCGTAGTTGGAACCAGAAAACTCTAGGCTGGCAATGATTTCCATAGCACCGCGGGACAAACTTGCACGAAGATAATGAAACCTTTGTATGTCGCTAATAGATTGGTTTTGATGAATTAAAGAATCGAATGAGTCTCTAAACTCCAGCCAACCATCGTAATTACCGTCAAATTTGGGCAATTCTATCACCGGTAGTTTTATATTAGTATTACTGTTAAATCCGCCCAGACCTGCGGCAATGCCGGTTCTAACGGAGTGAACGCTGCTATTACTGCTACTTCCTCTCTCGTTATCAACAGATTCTTTACAAAATGTTTTTGCTTTCGAAAGAACAGAATAAAAATCATGGTCAAAAATTTCCCGTTCCTCAAACTGTTTATCACTTTCGTTTGTAATCTGATCGATTTCCTCTTGGACCTGTTCGAAATCGTCTAGCACGGATCCAAAACGCTCAGTTCGTTCTTGAACCTCATTAAGCAACCTTGGATCCGTGATTTTAAAGTCGGAAAATTTAGACGCTATTGTGTCGAGAAATTTAGAAAAGATGGTAACTTTAGCTTTAACTACACCCCTTTTACGCGTTAACTTTTCCAAATCTGCCATAATTATTGCCTGTTCAGAATTTTAACCAACAACAATAAGAAACACACCTGCTAGTTGCTGTAACAAATAAGCTGTAAAAATACGCTATAGGTTTGTTAAATATTATTGGAATTTTCAGTCATTAAAAATTGCAGGCACAAACGAGACCGCCCTATAGAAATAAGGAAAAATGCGGAATAATAAAAGGGAACCACTCACGTTCTATTTGTGTTCGATGCGAAGCGGCATGAGCTCTCTCTGTCGGTGCTCGATGGTCCGATGCGTTCCTCGCCTGTTCTATTTTTAGCAGCGGCCCGGCGACGCTTCGCCGAATTCCTGCCTGGAGTCTTCAATTTGTTTCGTACAAAATGCAAAAGATCCGTATCGTGGGACCAAAATGTTTGTTGTTCGATTAATGGACTGTATTAACTGGTTCGTTATCTACCTTTATTTACGTTTCGTTAGCTTAATGATTAACTAGCGCTTCCAAAATGAAACGAGATAAAATCGAATATGCAAAACTTCGTTTATTTTCTAATGCTGTCGCGCTTGTTGGCTTGCGACCGACTGCTCTCGACTCTCATGCAGCCGTTGTCGCTTACCCACGGCTCTTTTTAATGGGGGGGGGGGCACCGTATTGCCATTGTTGGCGATACGTAACAGAACTTCCCCAATAAAATACAACACAAGTAATAAGCAGAGTAATTCGCATCTAAACTGAAGAATACCCGCCTTAAAATGAACTCAATGGGTAAGCAAAGAAATTCGCACCTGAACTGAAGAATAAATAGCTGCTTGAAAATAAACTCAAGTGGTAAGCAGATTAGCACCTGAACTGAAGAACAGCTACTTCAAAATGAAATTAAGCGGTAAGCAGAGTAATTCACACCTGAACTGAAGAATAAGGAGCAGCTTGAAAATGAACTCAAGGGGTAAGCAGAGTAATTCATACTTGAACTGAAGAAAGCTGCTTAAAAATGAAGTTAAATGGTAGGCAGATTAGCACCTGAACTGAAGAACAGCTGGTTTAAAATGAACTCAAGGGGTAAGCAAAGTCCGGGTTTTCACACCTGAACTGAAGAATAAAGTGCTGCTCGAAAATGAACTCAAGGGGTAAGCAGAATAATTCACACCTGAACTGAAAAATAAAGTGCTGCTTGAAAATGAACTCCCGGGGTAAGCAGAGTAATTCATACCTGAACTGAAGAATGAATAGCTGCTTGAAAATTAACACAAGTGGTAGGCAGAGTAATTCGCACCTGATCTGAAGAATGCTGCTTGAAAATTAACTCAAGTGGTAGGAAGATTTACACCTGACCTGAAGAATAGCTGCTTTAATATAGAGAGTCACTCTTGTCCTCGTCCACCTTTTAAAAATAAAATCATTGCATTTTTAAAATTAAAACCAAGCATGGTACAAAAATTTGTTATATTCAAGACACTCTAAAATTGTTCGTAGAATGCAGTGTTTTATTTTTGGTCATCACTTATGAATCACCCTGTATAACGCTGAACTGGTTTTAGTTTTGAGAGACTCTTTCCTGCTCGTTTTCTTTTAAGAAATCAAAAAAATTGTGTCTTTAAAAGTGAAATTTTACGCCCTGTGCCTTTTTAACCAAGCATGAGAGAAAGAAAAGGTAGACAATTTTGTTATATCAAGGACGCCCTTAAATTGTTCGTAGAATGCAGGGTTTACGTTCAATCACCACTTACGGATCACCCTGTATAATGCTTGACTGGTCTTAGTAGAGGAATTGTGAGACATTTTTCTCCTCCTTTTCCTAAAACCCATGACAGCGTATCCTTCTCTCAAACATTATGAAACCCCCTCCTTCAAATACCCAATGCGCACGACTTCCTAAGCCCATGGTTAATAAAATTATTGCCCGCTAAAATATGGCTAAAACGTGCAAAACTTAAAGCCAGGATAACCTGAACTATTCTTTCTTCTTCAGGAAGGTCTATCAGAGGTTTTAGGATGTGATGGTCTTGTGATGGGGTAGTGTGGGCAACCGATAGGCAAAGGAAATCATATGCACTGAGTATTCGGAAGCGAAATGTCTCTGAAAGATTTTCCGGAGAGAATGCGTTCTCATAGGTTTTGGAAGAAGGGGGAGGGTGTCGCTTACTCTACTGCTACTGGAAAGAATCCATGAAAAAGAGATGAATAAGGTTTTTGCTCAGAATAATCTAAGGAAAGCCAAGTTAGATTTTGACTTGCTAACCCGGAAAAACTGCTCATCCTGATAAAGATTGGTAAAATAGACTCACCGTTTACGCTTAGTGTGGTATATCGAAGAACTAACCGGCCTGTCCCCCATTTCTGCAATATTTCCAAAGGATGATCAGTGGTTTTCAGTGGTCCGTCTGAAAATTAAAAATAATTACATTTCTAAATTAAACAATATATTCATCAGGTCTATTGGTTACGGTTATCCCCGCTCTTTGGTTTTCCTGACAATTCTGGCTTATAACCTTTCTACCTGCGATCAATTAACATATTTCTGTTTAGGTCCAGATTTAAACCCTCAATTTAAACTCCACCAAAGTTTATTTAAACCGAAGATAGGCAATATACGAAAACACTGGAATTTAAGATTTAGGTTATCTTTAGATGTGTATACAATTGAGCCTAAATTGGGTTTGACTAACTTAGGCTTAGCGTTCTGAGGCTAAGTCAAACCTATTATCAAAAGTTATCACCCTGTATAGACCAACTGTACAATTTGAAATTGAATGTATAATAAAATTTGTTTTTTGAGCACATAAGAAATCAAATTTTAAACCCCTTGTGTATTAAAAATTGAGAGCTAAAAATTTCTATGTTCGTATAAACTTCCCAAGATCATCCAGAGATTTACTATTTCTAGGATTCAGAAACAGTCTGTATAATAGTTTATTACGTAGAAACTCCTAGTTTTAGGTCTTTTTGGAAATAGAAAATTGAATTCAAACTCTATTACGGTTCGCTTATTGGCGTTTTTACTGTGCCCCGTACAGCGAGAATAATTCGAAACTAATACATAAATCATTGCCCTTCTAATCGTTCCATGGAACTTTTTGTCATTAATGCTTAATCCCGACTGCTTCGACTTGGGCATACGTTCTGGAAATGTTTCCATTTTATTACTCTTTTCGACCTTCAGTTCAGCCAAACCGGAACAAAGAAAAACTTGCCACAGCCATTGACTAAGCAACCGGAGATCGTTTTTTTTGTGGTTCAATTAACCCTACATAAAAGCACCGCCCTTGATATAGGCCTACATGTCAATGGAAGGGCTTATCAATCTTGCGGCCTCGGCCTGATGTATGGCGTCGGGTGCTTCTCAATCCACATGATTGATTTTATCCAATGACAAAATATACAGCGACGGCTTCGATTGTGGCCCAGACCAATCTTCAGCTATTAATCATGGTTTGCGTCGGGTTAGTTCAATTGAGCTGCGTCTTTAATTTCCAACCTGTCCCTTTCGAGTCCTGTTAGATTTTCCTGGATATACTTTTACACTAACGAGGGATTAATTGCCGCTAAAGAGAGTTTTAACGAAATTATGGTAACAAAGTTTACATTGGACGGTGATAGAGTAAATTTAAGAACGCTTTTATTTTCATTTTAAAGCATGGGACCGAAAAAGTTTTTAGCTAATGTATGTGCATATATTTGATTCCAGAAAGATATTCATCTAGCGAACAATAAAAATAACAATAAAAGTATCATTCAAATTACTTATTAGCAATAGCGGGATCATGGAGGTATGTGGAATATCGTCCAGATCTCACCAACACTCTGGAGTGCGTAAAGGAGCATTTTCCAACCAAGTGAAACATTAACTTAATATATTGCTTTAATTACATCTCCATTACCGTCCCGGAGAGCGTCTCCAATTATTATGTACATGATACTATATACCTACATAACAACAGAGACGTTTGGCTTTACTGTGAATATAGTTACGTCACTTCTGTTGGATTTGAAAAGTTTGCGCATGACGTTTGACGTAAATTTACAATCTTTGTTTCTAACTTTTTAGTGAAAAGTCCAATGAGTTTTTTTTACATTGAAACAAAATCTGGTTAATTTAAAAAAAATCCGATTTTTTTTTGGAAAATATTGAACCTGCCGGACTCTCGTTTGTGAGAGGTGAAAGAGGGCACCAAGAAGAACAAAAAAAAGTTAGATTCACTCCAATCGGTCCAATAGTTTTAAAATTAAAAGGGGTCAAACTTGAAAATTGAAAAAAAAAAACGTAATACCCTCCTGGACAAATTCAAAAATTTCTGCATTTTTTTTTGTTTTTCCTGATCGGAATGGGGGGAACTTTCCATCTTGTGTAACCTACATTTGCAAATCCCTAAGGACAAACTTAATTTGAATGAAATTAGACCCAAAAGTAATTTTTTTTTATTGATAAAAAAGTCGATTCTAAAAGTATTAGATAGGAGGGCAACAAAAACAACAGTAGTACTTTAAACACAAGCCAAACTGCTATATTCAACGAAAGCCAATCTAATAATCAAAATAAGAATCTCGCAGCCTAAGGCTGAAAGGACAGCTGAACACACTTAAAAGCAATAGGTTAATCATTCCTGATACTCTATACTTCTAAATAGTGTGAACGCTAAATAAGCAGTTTACTCTTTCTTCGTTTTGGTAATATAGATTATATAAACTCAATAAAAAGTACCTAAAAATCGACCACCGATCTTCGAAAATATTGACCAACATGTCTTTCGTTGATGGAGGAGAACATCAAGAAGAACCAAAGCAGTGGGATTGGAGTCTAATCGGTCTAATCGTTCCAAAGATACAAGCGGTCAAAGTTAAAAATTGAGAGAAAAGACGATTGTAACTTAAAATAAAAATCGATTTTTTTGATCGGAATGAGACGTTTGAAATCTTCTAAGAACGAAACTGTTGGGATATGGGGAATCTTAAATTTTAAATAAAAATGCAGCGTGTTGTTTATTGAACGCTCGACTGTATATTACTCACACTAGCTAGATTCTTAAAAATGAATCTTAAGAAGGAAAATACACAAAAAAAAAGGGTTTGCATTTGTATACAAACTATCTACGTGTGTTTACAAATTTTTCTGAATAAGCAAATGTAAGAGGAGATTTCTGTCGTTTGATTTTTGTTCAGTGCATATGAGGAAAATTCAATAGAAACAAATTTAATTCAAGGAGGACGTCAAGAAGAATTTTTTTCTGTTTTTGATCAAAATGAGACGTTTGCAATCTCTTAAGAACCAACTTACTTCAATCGATCCAATTGTTCTGAAGTTTCGGGCGGTGAAAGTTGAAAATTTAGAAAAAAAGACGTAATTCCCCATTGTTCGATCAATTTGAAAAAAATTCGGGATGTTTTTTTTTGCTTTTTATCGAAATGGTAAGTTTGAATTCCCCTAAGAATGAAACAAACCTAATTCTGTTGCAAATAGCGTCTATTTTTTTAACAAAAAGTCGATTCTAAAAGTGTCTGAAAACTGACAATCGAAGAGTTCTATCTTCAAAAATATTGCACCTACGGGACTTGCGTTGATGGGAAGTGAAAGAGGACATCAAGAAAGCAAAAATTTGTTGAATTTGTTTCAATCGGTCAAATCGTTCTAAATTAACAGGCGATCTCAAAATTGAAAATTGAGAAAAAAGACATAATTTTGGTCAATTTGAAAAAAAGGTTGCCAATCTTGTTTCTGTTTTTGATCGAAATGGGCCGTTTGCAATATGTTTAGAACCAAACTCACTTCAAACGGTCCTATCATTTTAAAGTTACTACCGGTGAAATTTGAAAATTGAGAAAAAAGTCGTAATCCCGCCCTTTCTTTGGTCAATTTGAAAAAAAATGGGGGTTCTTTTTTTTATCAAAATGGTAAGTTTGAATTCCCTTAAGAATGAAACAAACCTAATTCTCTTGCAAATAGCTTTTATTTTTTTTTAACAAAAAAGTCGATTCTAGAAGTGTCTGAAAACTGACAATCGAATAGTTCTATCTTCAAAAATGTTGCACCCACGGAACTTGCGATGATGGGAGGTGAAAGAGGACATCAAGAAAGCAAAAAGTTGTTGAATTTATTTCAATCGGTCAAGACGTTCTAAATTAACAGGCGATCTAAAAATTGAAAATTGAGAAAAAAGACATAATTTATATCCCCCTTTAATCAATTTGAAAAAAATTTTGGCAATTTTGTTTCTGTTTTTGATCGAAATGGGCCGTTTGCAATATCTTTAGAACCAAACTCACTTCAAACGGTCCTATCATTTTAAAGTTACTACCGATGAAATTTGAAAATTGAAAAAAAAGACGTAATCCCGCCCTTTTTTTAGGACAATTTGAAAAAAAATCGGGATTTTTTTTCTGTTTTTTATCAACATGGTAAGTTTAAATTCCCACAAAAATGAAACAAACTTAATTCTATTGAAATTAACCTTATTCTTTATATCAAAAAAGCCGGTTCTAAAAGTGTCTGAAAACTGACAATTGAAGGGTTCTATCTTCGAAAATATTGCACCCACGGAACTTGCGATGATGGGAGGTGAAAGAGGACATCAAGAAAGCAAAAAGTTGTTGAATTTATTTCAGTCGGTCAAAACGTTCTAAAGTAACAGACGATCAAAGTTAAAAATGGAGAAAAAAGACATAATTTATATCCCCCTTTGATCAATTTGAAAAAGAAGGTTGGCAATTATTTTTCTGTCTTTGACCCAAATAGGACGTTTGCAATTTCTTAAGAGCCAAACTCACAACAAACGTGTGCTAGTCTGTTCCCCAGACTACGATGGCTAACAAAACAACTATCTAGCACAAGATTCCTTTTATTCAATTACAATATAATTTAAGTTGAAATTTGAGAAAAAAAAGACGTAATTCTTTGCTCAATTTGAAAAAATTCGGAATTTTTTTCTGTTTTTTTATCGATTGGTACGTTTGAATTCCCCTAAGAACGAAACAAACCTAATTCGAATGAAATTAGCCCCATTTGTTTTTTTAAGCAAAAAAGTCGATCCTAAAAGTGTATGAAAATTGACAATCGAAGGGCTCTGTCTTCGAAAATATTGCACCTATGAGACTTGAGTTGTTAGGAGGTGAAATAAGATATCAAGAAAGCAAGTAATTGTTGAATTTATGTAGCAGCCCCATTTTTTTTATAGCAAAAAAAGTCGAATCTAAAGTGTCTGAAAATGGACAACCGAAGGATTTTATCTTCGAAAATATGACACCTATGGACTTCCGTTGGTGGGAGGTGAAAGGGGGCATCAAGAAGAGCAAAAAGCAGTTAGTTTCACTTCAGTCGGTTCAATCGTTCTAAAGTTGTAGATCGTTAAAGTTAGAATTTGAGAAACAAGCCTATACCCCTTTTGGTAATTAAAAAAAAAATCTTGGAATTTTTTTATGCTGTTTTTAATCGGAATGAGAGGATTTTTAGCCTCCTTTGAACGTAACAAACTTAATATGAGTGAGGATAGGCCCGTAAGTTTTTTAAAAGTGGTAAATAAGTCCATTCTAAAAGTGCCTTAAAATAGATCACCGATTGGGTGTATCTCCCAAACTGTTGAATAACCAGGAGTTGCTTTGGTGGGAGGTGTAAGAGGACACCAAGAAGAGTAGAAAACAGTTGGATTCACTTCAATCGGCCCAATTGTTCTAAAGTTACAGGCGGTCAAAGTTGAAAATTAAGTAAAAAAGACGTAACAGGTTAGTAGACTCTTTTAGTTGATTTCAAAAAAATTTCGGATTTTTCTTACGAAGAGAAAGAACCCTTGAATTTACTTACTTACTACATATTATCAATTCAATTCGTGTTAAGGGTTCTTTTACTTGAGCAAAGATTACTAATGCCCGTATTTATAGTCGTGACTTAGCTCTGAGTCTGACTGACATTTAGTCTCCATTTAAAATACATTGACTTACGTCAATCATTTTTGATTAAGCACGTGCGCGTGCTCAAGTTGCGACTATAAATACGGACATAAAAGGATGGATCTAGAAACAGTCTTTTAATTCCAGTTAAATATGCTCAAAATTTGAGTTTACTTAGTCAATGGCATTAGAGGGAAATATGTTACACGAAGGCGAAGCCCTGTGAGTGTAAACAGAAAAACTTTTAACAGCTCTTGTGATCAAGAGATATGTCCGCTCAAAAGATAACCTGAACTCACATTAGCTTATAAATAAAAATAAATGTTTATAAAAGCTTTCTTTTAAAACGATGTTAGTAGCAATCAGTAATGAGTAAGAGCTGGCAAAGCAGCAAAAAATAAAATTAGATCGATGAAGGCTAGGAGTAACGTAACTTTTCAACTTACATTTAGCAGCGAAGCCATTATGGTTGTTATTGTCACAACTTTCACCATGTCTTGTCTGTGAGGAGGTAACGAACATCATTTTGTGTTGCGTGTCTTTTACTCCGGAGTGCAAAGAGACCATCCAATATCAAAAGTAAAAAGCCAGAGACTAAATCCAATAATAGCAGAAGCCTACCACTAGACCGTGGATCGATGGACATGAATGAATTACGATGTTACAAACATGCCGTTGCTAGTTGTCTTATTCAATACTTTTCCCTCTGTGGGTTATTCCACCAATAAAAAATGCCTGTTATTAAGGGTATTTAGCAGGTTTTGCTAGAGAATGCCCTTTAGTGCATGGCGTGACTTTCAGGGAAAATCGCTCATGGCTCTATCGATCCCACAACACAGTTATTGCTATAATTTCCTAAAATAGTCCTCAATATTCACAGAGTCACCAGAGAAAACATGAATCATCAAATCTAATTTGTCTTTTATTAGGGTTTGTAGGAACGCGACTCTCCAAGTGCTTCTGTTCAAACTTATGACTGTCATAATTTAGAAAGTGGATGGGTAATAAATTCTCCAGTTACAAGCTTAACTGGATGAATACGAATAAAATATTATTTCACAAGAGATTTATTAGACTCCAACGATACAGGGATGATGGGGCTCCATTACGCGCAGCCTTGGGGGTGTGTTTAGGTATATAGGTGGCTCTCAATATTATGCGAAACGATAATAGTAATGACTTTATTAACCCAACATTATTGCCCTCGGGATTCACACGGGAAGCTGATTTATTATTTCCCCAGCCATTTCAATAGTAAAACCGCGGGAACCGCAGTCGCGTAGGGAATGTAAATTATTATGGCTTTCGCTGCTCTTCAGCCACAATATCCACAGCTTTCAGCCGGAATTAGACGTGAACATGTGAAGTGTTGATCTTGTTACTTAGGTGTCTAAATAATAATTATAATTCCGTGTCTGAGTTCATAAGCAAGAAGGGGCCGCGTGAGACGACTCCCAAAAGGTAGCACTCTTATTGGGTTACTAAACCCTTCTTACAAGCTTATAACCCACCTCGTTGTTGTAAGCATTTACTCAAATGTCTTGGCTTTCTACATTTTTATTCCTAAGTACGTATAGTGTAACCACATTTGGTAGCGTGTGTCTATTGACATGTCAAATAGATGAACCAGACGACAAATAAAAAACTAAAACACTCAGGCAATCACATAAACATTTCTGTGTTCTTTTGTAAGAGATCGCGAATTTTTCATTTTGTCTTTTCGGTTTTTTTTTCCGGTTAGTTCAGATTAGGTTTTGTACTTTGACTACTTCTCAACAGAACAGGGATATATGAGGCCAAAAAGTGGACTGTATTTACTTCAGGCTTAAAGGTACTCCTGCAAGCCAAGGGAAATCTTAAAATTATAACTTTTCTGACACTTTTGGCACATTTTCTTCAAATTCCTCTTTTATGTATAAAAAAAACCTACATATCATTATATTCGAACGTCAGTGACGATATATAAAACCATGTGAAAAACTCGATTTGATGGTAGATATGTGGTATTTTTTCCATTTCGACGCTAATAACTTTTAAACTTCTCATTGGACGGGATTTTCGTTCCAGGGGCGTAGGTACAGAAATAAACAGGCTTTCCAAAAATGTAGTTGGTTTGGTGGAATGTGTGTGGGGGGGGGGGGGACCGACCAGTGGCGAGCAAACTCAAAAATGCGTTTTTTTAGATATTCAAATTAACGACTGTTCGATGGAAAAAATCACAAAGATGAGACGGTTTTTTTTATTTTTTTTTGTAATAGTCAACTTCTTGGCCTTCCGGACCCCCTTAGTTAGACGATTGACACAATAAAAATGGGACCAGGGGATAGAACATATCCTCGGGCACCTTTAATCCTATCCCGCCAAAGGTGTCACTTTAATACAGAGTGGTTAAAAAAATGTCCAAAGAGAGTTAAAAAAAAGTATAATATGCAAGATTTTGTTTACTGATCAGTTAATGCTTTAAGGATGGTTTTAACCGACTTTAAGTCGTCTAAATCAAAGAATAGATGCAAAAATAAAATCAAACTCAAGCCTTAAGCAGCTTTTTTTACCTGAATATCCTAAAAGTAGTTTAATAATTACAGCCTGAAACAAATTAACCAAGAAGCTTCAAGGATGGATTTTACTAGCTTCAACAATGAAGTAAAAGCCTTAAAGTGTTTTTTCTTAGTCTTCGAATGTAAGTTGGTATTTTTTCAATTAATTTTCTTCATATTTATATGACCGTTATTTATTTCTTGAGGCTTTAAGGCCAAATTATACCAACTTCAACTCGTCTAAAATAAAAAATCAATTCTTTTAGATTATGAGGTTTATGGACCCTGTGAAGCTTCAAACACTTCCTTTCCTTCTGAGTCCCACAAGTAGTTTTCAAACCAATAGACTTTAAGGAAGGATTTTAGTTGCTTCAATAATAAACTAGAACCATTTAAGTTCTATTTTCAGTCATTGAATAAAAGTTCGCATTTTATATTTACTTTAGTTCCTACTTGTGCAACACACATATTTTTACCTAATCACTTAAGGCTTTAAGGATGAATTAAACCGGCTTAAAATCGTTCAATTAAGAAATCAATTTGTTTATAATATTGCACATATTTTATTCTTAGTTAAATAGTTACTTATGCAACGTTTTATTTACTGATCACTTAAGGCTGTAAGGATTATTTATATCGGCTTTCAGTCGTCTAAATCAAAGAATCGATTCAAAAATAAAATCAAATTCAAGGAGCCTTAAGCAGCTGTCTTTCCCTGAATATCCTATAAGTAGTTTAATAATTACAGCCTGAAACAAATTAACCAAGAAGCTTCAAGGATGGATTTTACTAGCTTCAATAATGAAGTAAAAGCTTTAAAATGTTTTTCTTAGTCATAAAATGTAAGTTGGTATTTTTTCATTTAATTTGCTTCTTATTTATGCACCTTTTTAGGTTCAGGTTAGGTTATTTAACCTATTTCTTGAGGCTTTAAGGCCAAAATAACGTTTTAGGCGCCATTTTGAACAGAAAGAAAATTACTGAAAGTTCCAAAAGTTGCATATTTTTTACATATTTTTGTCCCCTCTTTCATATGACACTATTTTTTATAAAATCTATGACAATGAATTTCGGTCGAAAATTTTTATGTAAAAAAAAACTGCAAAATTTGTACCTTATTTGGGCCACTCAGTTACTGTTCTAGGCAGACATGCGAGAAATGGGCGCTACATGTAGATCTATTTTTCTCCTTCTTTAGGTGTTCTTATATATTTTCGGATAAACCTTCATTGAAATGAGATATGAGCTGTTAAAGACCGCAATGCACGATTTTTTATTACGAAACTTTATCTAGCAGGCTATGAAATTTTGACAGAAAAGGATGACATAACCAAAATAAATGGACTTTTGTTTCTCGATACTTTTTTTTTGACATTTCACAGCCAACTAGATGAAGTTTTATAATGAACACCCACTAGAAATATCGACTTTTGCCATATAAATCAATAGTAATCGATTTTATTCGATGGCTCTAGTAGTTTTATGATAAAAGGGGGCATAGACTTTCGATTTTGATAGTATAGAGTGTCCCAAAAAATGGATGGAATCGATATCAATTAATTTATTGCGTTAATTTGATTAGTTTTATAAATATAGCTTTGATTTCTGTTGTAGATAGTAAAAGGTGTCCCGAATAATGCTGTAATATTTAACGTTAGATTTTTTTTGTTTACCAATATATTTTTTTTATAAGTTTTATTCACTTAATTATAAACAGTGCCTTGATTTCTGATTTACATGCTATAGGGCATCCCAAAAATTTGCAAGTACAACAAACCAACTCAAGATTTCCGGTGACCAACTTGTTATTTTAAAGCCAAATATCTCAGAAACTATAGGAGCACGGAAAAAGTATAACCCATGGTTGTAAAGCTTAGGCATCGTCCACAGATATTCTAACATTAGAATTAGTATATCTGTAGACGATGGCTTAGTATCACCACTAACGACGTATTGGACCCGTCGTCCCAAATTTCAATTTGTCTTAGATACATATGGCGCACTAAGTTTCCGATTTGTTTTAGAAACTCATACAAATTAGTCTAATTTCCAGAAAAAAAACTGTTTTTCCAGATTTTTCCGTGATATTTTCATTATTTCATATAGAGTACGTTCATACGTATTTGAGTAGTATCCTCTAATGTTAAATAACAATTTGTCATGAATATACAATCGAAAATATGAAGTAGAAAAATGTCAAATACTGTATTTTTTTTTAATTGAAAGTACACAAAGTTTCCTATTTATTTTACAAGTTCATACAATTTAGTTTATTTTTCAAAAAAACTGTTTTTTAGTAATATTTCCATTATGAGTGCAAATTCAGCGAGAATCTTCATGGAATTAAGTGTTGCGAGATTATATCAATTATAATGACGGGGCTACAGTTTTCTGTAGTAACCATGTACTAATACACCCTTCACCAATTTTAACATGTTTCTTTCACAATTTGTATTTTTATTCACAAAAAAAATCCTATATATGTATGTAAAAGTCAAATATCTCAGAGACAGTAAGAGCACGCACAAATTGTAACACGTCGTTGGGGAACTTAATATCACAACTATCCATTTATTGAACCCCTGGTGTCAAATATCAGTTTGTCATGTTTACCGATTTTTTTTACTTTTTATGGATAGTAAACCCATTCTACATCCACAAAGTTCTAGGTTTATTTTACCAGCTTTTAAAAATTAGTCTAGTTTCCAAGAAAATCCAGTTTTCCAGTGATATTTCCGTTATGATTGCATATACAGTGCAAATGTCATTAGAATTATAATTGCAAGATTACGCCACTTATATTGAGTGCTGCAGTTTTTTGTAGTACTTCCTCATCAAGGTTCTTTACCGCTTTTAGCACATTTCAAACTGTCCTTTTTAGCATAAAAAAGCCTACATATATAAAAGTCAAATATCTCAGAAACATATTATTAATACTCTTATTAATTATCTTATATATTAAACTCTCAAAAAATTATCGACTCATTGGACCCGAGGTGTCAAATTTCAGTTTATCATGGACAATGGAAAACGTGGAACACAAAAATATTATTTATATACTGTAAAAAAATTTCTGAACTTCCATGGAGTTTCCAAAAAAATGCTAATTTGTTCACAGGTTTTCCTGTAATGTTTCCATTATGATTGCACATAAAGGGAGGCTTTCCATGACATTAGTTTTACAAAATTCTATCAGTTGGGTCACATTTTCTTCAAAAATAGTTTTTTATGCCCAAAAAGCTACATACGTAAAAGTAAAATATCTCGGAAAACATGGAGCACAAAAATAAAAATTATATACTGTAACTTTCTTTTTACAGTTAAACTTTTAAATCTCAGTTTCAGTCACGTTCAGTTTTCAAAGCAAAAGGTGTGTTCTTTAGTTGAAATTAATATAAAATTAGGTACAATTTTATATTAATATAAATTATAATTATAACATACTATGAAGCACAAACTATGTATGTGGTACCCGTCAGAGTTCTGCTTAGGCGCTTCGCTTCATAGACAAGACTAAAAGAGTTTCATTAAAATGAACATAAGGAGTTATTGGTTCTGAGACCTAACAGCTCTGCACAATTTATTTTAATGTGTAAATATGAGTTCTTCGTCTTTCTTGGTTTTTGACCTAGGAGACAACTTTCCCAGACTTTTGGGCCAAAAGTCTGGAAATGGTTAAGTAACGATTTTAAAATTTTAAACGCGAGATTCATTGGTCACTGTCGACTCACTCTTGGCCACAGCAACGGTGACAGATTTACGATTAACCAGATATCGAGGCCAACTTTTTTAGATGTTACATTTTTAGATGTCATCACTATTTTATTTAATCTGCTATCAGTACCGCTCTGCATGGTTTCTTAAACATGTAACGATGAGTTTTCTATCTCATTTGGTTTTTAGTCTACGACATTCGCGGACAACGTGTAAAAAAATTGATTGAGGAAAATATCTTCTCAAGAGTACATCTGGCAACGTTGTTATGTTCATTAGCAATAATATCTGACCTTAAATTATTTAATTAAAAAAACAAACCAAGTTACAAAAAAAATTGTGCCTATTAAACGCTTTCCTCTAATTTTGACGTTTAAAGTGATACTTTCAATACTCATTGACGTTTTGACAGACCCGGTAGGAAATTAAATTTAATAAACCTAAAGTAACCTGCACTCATTCCAAAATAGGTCTCCAAAATTTTAAATTTTTATTTTGAATGCTTTGAGTCAATTTTAACCGCTTGTACCCCTAATTGCAATTGATTTTTTCCAAAGACCACAAATTTGCATTTATAGACATTTTTAACCAATTTTGCCATCTAAAAGTGATTTTCTACAAAAAAAAACAATTTTGCATTTTTAGAAGCCTATAGTGTCGTGTTTTTAAAATTTTGGATCTAGATCTAAGCCACATTTGTCTAAAAACTAAAAACTGACATTTTAAGACGTTTTTTGTCTTTTTTTTGGATATTTTGGCCTAAGTTTCTTACCTAAAATTCTTAAAAAATTCTAAATTTGCACTCTTACCCAATTTAAGCAATTTTTAACCGATTTTACCCTCTATAAGTGTTAACTATCTAATGTTAACCTCAATTTCTCCATTGACTCCAAATTTATATTTTTTGACGCTTTGTGTAATCTTTTAAAAGATTCTGGCCGTAATTCTTACCTGAATTTCTCGAAAAGTTTAAAATTTGCATACTCAAACGCTTTGAGCAATTTTAAACTGATTTTGCCCATAAATTCAACCTAAGCTCCTTCGAAGAATCAAAATTTGCATTTTTAAACGCTTTGTGTTAATTTTTAACAGATTTTGGCCATAATTTTTATCTCGATGTCTCGAAAAATGCAAATGTGCATTCTTTGAATATTTAAGCCTATTTTAACCAATATTATCAGACCATTTTCGTCTTTTTTGTCTGAGTTTGGCATTAATCTAAACTGCATATCTATAAAACTTCAAAATTACAATTTTTGGATATTTTGTGTCATTTTTTAGTTAACTGTAGTCCGAGTTCTTACATGAGGTTCTCATAAAACTTAAATTTGAATTCTTAGATGATCTAAGCCATTTTTTAACCGATTTTGAACCTAATTCTAAACTGATTTTTACAAAAAACTCAAATTTTTATTTTCTGACCGTTTCTGTTTTTTTTTTTTAATGAGTTTGGCCTTAATTTTAACCTGCAATTCTCTAAAACTTCCAAATTAGCATTTATGGACGATTTGTGTCATTTTTTTGTCAACGTTGACCTAATTCTTACCTGAATTTTTCTGAAAGTCTAAAGTTGTATTCTTAGACGATTTAAGCGTTTTTTTTGCCGATTTTGCCGCTGTACCTGAACTTTTCCAAAATATCAAATTTTTACTTTCAGACTATTTCTATCTTTTTTGAACAGGGTTTGGCCTTACTTCTAACCTGCAATTCCCTAAAACTTCCAAATTCGTATTTTTTAACGCTTCGTGTTATTTTTTAACAGATTTTGGTCGTTATTCTTTCCTAAATTTCTCAAAAAATTTAAAATTAGCATACTCAGACGCTTTCAGCCATTTTAAACTGATTTTGCTTATAACTTCAACCTGAGTTCCTTCGAAGACTCCAAATTTACATTTTTAAACGCTTTGTGCTATTTTTTAATAGATATTGGCCATAATTTTTATCTCGATATTTCGGAAAATGCAAATTTGCATTCTTTGAATATTTAAGCCTATTTTAACCGATATTTTCAGACTATTTCTGTCTTTTTATATGAGTTTGGCTTTAACCTAATATGCATATCTCTAAAACTTCCAAATTATCATTTTTTGATGCTTTGGGTCATTTTTTAGTCAACTTTAGTCCTCGTTCCTACATAATGCTCTCATAAAACTCAAATTTGCATTCTTAGATGTTAGATGATCTAAGCAATTTTTTAACCGATTTTGCCGAATTCTAAACTGATTTTTCAAAAATTTCAAATTTTTATTTTCTGGCCGTTTGTTTTTTTTTAACTGATATTGGCCCTAATTTTAACCTGCAATTCTCTAAAACTTCCAAATTAGCTTTTACGGGTTTTGGGTCATTTTTTTGTCAACGTTGACCTAATTCTCACCTGAATTTTACTTCAGTTCAGAGATACAAAGTTGTATTCTTAGACGACTTAAGCCTTTTTAAGCCGATTTTGGCGCTATAACCTGAATTTTTCCAAAAATTAAAATTTTTTACTTTCAGACAATTTCTATTTTTTTTTAACTGGGTTTGGCCTTACTTCTAATTTGCAATTCTCTAAAACTTTGAAATGAGTATTTTTTGACGCGTCGTGTCATTTTTTAAAAGATTTTGGTAGTAATTATTTCCTGAATTTCTCAAAAAATTCAAAATTTACATACTCAGACGCTTTGAGCCATTTTAATATAATTTTGCCCATAACTTCAATCTGAGTTCCTTCGAAGACTCCAAATTTGCATTTTTAAACGCTTTGTGTTATTTTCTAATAGATTTTGGCCATAATTTTTATCTAGAGGTCTCGGAAAATTCAAATTTGCATTCCTAGAATATTTAAACCTATTTTAACCGATATTTTCAAACCATTTCTGACTTTTTATATGAGTTTGGCTTTAATCTAAACTGCCTATCTCTAAAGCTTTCAAATTAGCATTTTTTGCTTGATGTTTTGTGTCATTTTTTTAGTCAACTTTAGTTCTCATTCTTACGTGAGGTTCTCATAAAACTCAAGTTTGTATTCTTAGATGATCTAAGCCATTTTTTTAACCGACTTTCCCCCTAATTCTAAATTGATTTTTCAAAAAACTCAAGTTTTCATTTTCTGACAATTCCTGTTTTTTTTTTTCTTTTTTTTTAACTGATTTTA
Source organism: Taphrorychus bicolor (assembly GCA_951812265.1). NCBI lineage: Eukaryota > Metazoa > Arthropoda > Insecta > Coleoptera > Curculionidae > Taphrorychus > Taphrorychus bicolor. The sequence goes on from OX638302.1 coordinate 18,449,830, forward strand.
ACCTGCAATTCTCTAAAACTTCCAAATTAGCATTTATGGACGTTTTGTGTCATTTTTTTTCTACGTTGACCTAATTCTTACCTGAATTTTTCTAAAAGTTCAAAATTGTTTTATTAGACGATTTAAGCCTTTATGACAATATCAAAATTTTTTACTTTCAGACCATTTCTATCTTTTTTAACAGGGTTTGGCCTTACTTCTAACCTGCAGTTCTCTAAAATTTCCAAATTAGTATTATTTGACTCTTTGTGTTATTTTTTAAAAGATTTTGGTCGTAATCCTTACCTGAATTTCTCGAAAAATTCAGAATCAGCATACTTAGACGCTTTGAGCCATTTTTAACAAGTTTAGCCCATAATTTCAACCTGAGTTCCTTCGAAGACTCAAAATTTGCATTTTTAAATGCTTTGTGTTATTTTTCAACAGATTTTGGCCATAATTTTTAGCTCGGTGTCTCGGAAAATGCAAATTTGCATTATTAGAATATTTAAGCCTATATTAACCGATACTTTCACACCATTTCTGTCTTTTTTATCTGAGGTTGCCTTTAATCTATACTGCATAACTTTACAACTTCCAGATTAGCATTCTTGGATGTTTTGTGTCATTTTTTAGTCAATTTTAGTCCTAACTCTTACATGAGGTTCTTATAAAACTCAAATTTTTATTCTTAGATGATCTAAGCCATTTTTTTACCGAGTTTGTCCTAATTCTAAATTGATTTTTCGAAAACTCAAATTTTTATTTTCTGACCGTTTCTGTTTTTCTTTTTTTAACTGAGTTTGGTCTCAATTTTAACCTGCAATTCTCTAAAACTTTCAAATTAGCATTTATGGACGTTTTGTGTCATTTTTTTGTCAACGTGGACCGAATTCTTACCTGAATTTTTCTAAAAATTCAATGTTGTATTCTTAGACAAATTAAGCCCTTTTTAGCCGATTTTGCCGCTATGACCTGCATTTTTCCAAGATATCAAATTTTTACTTTCAAGCCATTTCTATGTTTTGTAACAGAGTTTGGCCTTACTTCTAACCTGCAATTCTCTAAAACTTCCAAATTAGTATTTTTTGACGCTTTGTGTTACTTTTAATAGAATTTGGTCGTAAGTAAACTCTAACCTAAATTCTGATTTTTCAAAAAACTCTAATTTATTTATTTTCAGACCGTTTCTGTTTTTTTTTTAACTGAGTTTGGCCCTAATTTTAATTGGCAAATCTCTAAAACTTTCAAATTAGCATTTATGGATATTTTGTGCCATTTGTTATCAACCTGAATTTCTCGAAAATTTCAAAGTTGCGTCTAATTCTAACCTGATTTGTCCAAATAATCAAATTTCTATTTTTCACCATTTCTGTTTTTTTTAACTGAGTTTTGCCTAGTCTAACCTGCAATTCTCTATAATAAATTGAATGTGAAATAAAAATTTTGACACTCTGTAGCTCCCTTGATATTTCTAAAAAGCCCCAAAAGAAAAAAAAATAAATTTTTTAAAGTTATTCGCCGAGTGTGGAAAAATAACACCAACTTTAGAATTACTCTGTATATGAAAATATAAAGCTACAAACAAAATCTAAAATACTCCCCCCCCCCCCCCCTAAGGGAGAATTGTGATTTCAATGTTTGGTTAACCAGTCAGTTTGTGGATCAATTTGTTAGAAAATAAAATTTAATGTTTGAAAGGTGAATGGTTTAGTTTGGATCAATAAATCGACTACGAGATGTAAACTGTTATAATTTTCGACGTTTTGACTGTAAAAACAGAGCCATCATCAGATGGATTGCATATTTTTGTAGCAGTTTTTGTACTGATTTCTTCGTTGTTTTTTATGTGAGTGATCGTAAATGTTTTGTCTTTTTGACTTTTTTGATTTTTGACAGTTTTTTGTCGATTGTTAATTCCAATCATTTTTTGTCGTTTGTGTGATGTTGGGGAGTTTGCGTTAATACAGTGGTTCGTAAGGAAAAAGTTTATTTTTTTTGAGGCATTTGATGTTAGTCTCCATCTATAAAACCAGGCCAGTGTATGGTCTTTACTGACTGTACTCTTTCTACTACTTTCTTAGTAGTTTTCTAGAATAATTTTTTTATGTCTTTAATTTTTAATGCGTGCCTTAAAATTGCACTTTCTACATCATAAATGACTACTTAGCAATTAAAATTACTATTTTTACAGGGAATCAGTGTCGATTCGGACCTGTTCTCAAGGGTATAACACTTCAATAAAATTGAGATACCCTGTATCTCGAAAACAAATGAGACTTCAAAAAATGAACATGCTAAACTTTTATATTCCTTATCATGTAGCACCACGCTTAGTTCTTTTTTTCAATGACACCAAATATTATGTATTCTAGATATATTGGTATTTTGTAAAAGGTTTTTCTTGAACTGTTTTGTCGCCATTTAGAGATCGCGAATAAGAGAATATAAAATAGGAAGTTAAAGCGTAAAACAACTACAACTCACCTTTATACTCCGGGCACAGAAGATCGCAGTATTCCTCTCCGGGATCCCGACAGCATTCTATAATATCCGAGACTGTCGTGTCTGGAGTGAGTGGCACATCTGTTTTGGTACCATCATTAAAAACCGTCACTATCATCTGAAAGCGCGATTTTTAACTATTAATGAAAAATTCTCAATACGAGCTGCTGCATAGAAAATTATGATAAAGAAATTAAGCGGTTAATTAACGCGAATTTTTACCCTTTCATTAGAGCTTTTCCGTTATTAATTACTTTCCCTGAAGAACTGCGTGCGATGGAAAAAAAAAGGTTTTCTTTTGTCCTCTTTTATGCTCCATTAGATTCTGGGCAATTAAACACGAAAACCTGTGCCGTCGAATAATTAATTCCCCGGTATATAAAAATCCTGTAATGAGTGCTTGATATTATATTTCGGTATCAGAATACAGAAAAATGGGATATAAAACAAGTGCAAGTTTTAAGTTACTAATGCCCTATTAAGTGTCAATATTTACTGCGGTGCAGCGATGGGCTGGGCACAGGGGCGTCTTTCCAAACAAACATTTTGAGTGCCAGAACCAAGGACAGAGGACTGATGGATGGATTCCGTCCCTGTCCAGACTAAGGGAACTCAATATTCAACGATGTACGACGGAAAGTCGACACTTGGAATTAGCGGTGCGTCAAGTGCACACTTTTAACAGAAACCACAAACAAAAGTTAAATAAAACATTCAATACCCGGACAAAGAGAAAGAAACAATCCATTTCGGCGAGGACGTTGACCAGACATGTAAAGCGGCTCTGGATATTGTATTTCAACGCCCTGGTCGTGTTTCAAAGGCTCTTTTCAAAGCCAAATGAGAACGGAATTTTAAACATTCTCTCAGAATCGATACATATCGGCCACAATTTGCTAAATATTGAGGGGTCAATATCTGACTGCATGCAGCCGTTACAGCTTCATGCACTCTCTCGTTGCAACGCGAAACTGAATTATCCTTTAATGAATCAAAATTCCCACCTTATTAAGCACAAATTAAATCAACAACGTTACCGTGCTCTGTTACGTTATCGTGCTCTGTCAGAAGGCGAATTTGATATTGCCGTTAATGAAGTGTGTTCACACCATTCGCTAATGGAAATCTAATAACTTCGATAATGAGTTCTCTTATCTGGCGCATCTAACAAAGGAACGGACGGGAGGGCTATAATGCACGAAAATGGATTCGTTCGCTTCTGGGGTAATAGGTAGAGTACCAGTTTTGTCCCCATATTAGAGCCAATTGAAGTCGTGTGTGAGAATATTACTAAAAAATGTTAAGAATATTCTTGTTTTAAACGGAATAATATCATCGAATCCAGCTGGCACAAATGATGTCCACCTCAACCAGGTTAATATGCAAACCATTTATGTGAGTCATCTGCTGCAAGAATGGTAGAAAGTATAAAATAGCCTAAACTTATGGGTAACTTTCTGTCGTTTTTACCCCCCGATGACATACCACGACTCATTTCTGCTATTAAATATGAAAAAAGCGTAGAAAGTTGATTCAACCACATATGTTGTAATCTAGCGGGCGAATCCTGGTAGATAATCACATAAGTTATGCCATATACCACTTAAGAGTATAATGGAAAAAAGAAAATACTAAGAGTAGGTACTTAGTAAACAACTTATTACCCCCTGAGTGACAATTCTTCAGTCACATTCTAAGGTAATAAGGACACTCGCAGTTGAAGAGATGAAAACGTCTTTGAAAGTAGAAAATCTGAATAATAATCTCCTTATTTCCCGGACTCAAACACTAGAAGGTGGTTGCAAGCACTAAATCCCATATAAAAATTCCAAAAAGCTTTTATTCCAAAACCACTATTATGGTCATTCTTCATTTAAATATTTTTATTCTGGGAAAGTTCAAGATAAGAATTAAAAATCGAATATTTTCTTTTGCCAACACTCGAAAACTTCAAATTAGTGATGTGGTTTCCGGAAAAATAAGGTTGGAAAACATTTCCGGAAAAGTTTGTCATTGAAAGACATGATTATTAAAAGTCCAACTTTTATTGCGTCGATAGCTCGGTTTTGAATGTATTAACGTGATATATTTAAAACCTATCGACGCATTAAAGGTTGGATGGCCGCCTTGGATCGCTTGGTCCTCTGATTAACGTTCTTACATTTGTAGCTGTATTTACTGGGTTGATTTTGTTAAACATACCTCCATCGAGAAAATTTGAAAATTTTTTGATGCTTTGCAGTTCTAAGCAGCATTTTTCTCAATTTTGCGATTTTGGAAGATTTTTGTGTCATTTTTAAACGATTTTGCCTTGAATTCCAGCTTGAATTTCTCCAAAGACTCGAAATTTGCATTTTTGACGCTTTGTTCATTTGTGCCATTTTTAGGAGGTTTTTTTTTTTAAAAAATCATGTTTAACCAATGCACGTCTTGTCGTTTTTTAGCTGATTTTGGTCCATAATTCTAACCCGCATTTTTCTCAACAAATTCAAAATTTGGATTCCTAAACGATTTAAATCATTTTAACCAATTTTGCCCTTAATTTTAATCTCAATTTCTCCAACGACTCCAAATTTGCATTTTTGTATGCTTTGTGCTATTTTTTTAACAGATTCTGACCTTAACTTTTATCTCATTTCGTCAGCATATTCTAAGTTTGCACTGCTCCTAGACAATGTAAGCCATTTTTATCATATTTTGCCCCATAACCTGAATTTTCCCTAAAGCCCAAATTTTTATTTTCAGACCATACCTGTCTTTTTTTAACTGGGTTTAGTCTTAATTTTAACCAGCAATTATCTATCTAACACTACCAACTTATTACTTTTTGACCTTTTTTGTTATTTTTTAGTTAATTTTGGCCCTAATTCTTACCTGAATTTCTCAAAACACTCAAGTTTGCATTTTCCTAACCTAAACTAACTTGATTTGTCAAAAAACTAAAATTTTCATTTTCAGAATATTTCTGTCTTCTTTAACTGTAATAGGAAAATATATTTTGAAAAATTTTCTAGAAGATTTCCGGAAATTTACAGAAAAACACTGTGCCATTGAAAGGCAGATTATTGAAAGCCACATGCAATTTCAACTTTTATTGTGTCGACAGCTCGGCTTTGAATGTATAACGTGATACATTTAAAACCGAGCTATCGACGCAATAGAAGTTGGATGGTAGCCATAGGCCCCTTGGTCCTTCAATTATTGATATTACATTTTTTGCTGTATTTACTGTCTTGATTTTGTAAACCGTACTCTGTCAATCATATTTGCTTTTTTAGATGCTTTGTGTAATTTTTTTAAAAGAGTGTGAATTGCGACACACATTGTTCTCAAAATCCAAAATTTGCATTTTTGGGAGATTTTGTGTCAATTTTAAATGATTTTGCCTCTAATTCTAGCTTGAATTTCTCCAAAGGCACCAAAGCCGCATTTCTGACGCTTTGTGCCATTTTTAGGAGGTTTTTTTTAAGAAATCGTGTTTAACCGATTTTGTTCCTAATTCTAATCAGATTTTTTTTCTGATTAGAAAATTCCAAATTTCACGTCTGGTCATTTTTTTTACTGATTTTGTATTGTATTTTTAAACCATGTACGTTACTACCACGTTAATTATCAACAGATTTTGACCCTAATTTGTATCTTAATTTCTCAACAATTCCAAATTTAGATTCCTAGACGACTTAAGTCATTTAACCGATTTTGCTCCTAATTTTAACCTCAATTTCTTCAACGACCCAAATTTGCATTTTTTAATGCTTTGTGTTATTTGTTTTTAACAAGTTTTGACCCTAATTTTTATCTCAATTTCTCAACAAATTCCAAATTTGCATTTCTAAACGATTTAAGTAATTTTTATCGATTTTGCCCTTAATTTTAACCTCAATGTTACCAACGACTCCAAATTTGCATTTTTAAATGATTTGTGTTACTTTTTTTTAACAGATTTTGACCCTACCTTTTATCTAATTTTTCCAACAAATTCAACGTTTGCATTCCTAGACAACTTACGCAGATTTTACCGCTATAACCTGAATTTCTCCAAAAAATCAAATTTTTATTTTCAGGCCACTTCTGTCTTTTTTTAGCAGGGTTTGGTCTTAATTTTAATCAGCAATTCTTTATCTGAAATTTGGGCCCTAATTCTTACTTGAATTTCTCGAAATCTCAAGTTTGCAATCTTCTAACCTAAATTAACCTGATTTGTCAAAAAACTCAAATTTTCATTTTCAGAACATTTCTGCCTTTTTTAACTGTAATAGGAAAATATAGTCTGAAAAATTTTTCGGAAAATTTCCGGAAATTCACAGAGAAACTGTGTCATTGAAAGGCAGATTATTGAAAGTCAGATGCAGTTCCAACTTTTATTGTGTCGACAGCTCGGTTTTGAATGTATTAACGTGAAACATTTAAAACCGAGCTATCGACGCAATAAAGGTTGGATGGTCGCCTTAAATCCCTTGGTCCCCTGATTGTCGATTTTACATTTTTTCCTATATTTCCTGTGTTGATTTTGTTGAACGTACCTCTGTCGATCATATTTACATTTTTAATCTAAGCAGCCTTTTTCTCAAAATCCCAAAATTGCAGTTTTGGAAGATTTTTGTCTCATTTTTAAACGATTTTGCCTCTAATTCCAACTTGAACTTCTCCAAAGACTACAAATTTAAATTTTTGACGCTTTGAGCCTATTTTTGGGAGGATTTTTTAAGAAATCATGTTTAACCAATTTTGCCCTAATTCTAATCAGAATTTCTCTAAAAACTCCAAATTGCACGTCTTATCATTTTTTAACTGATTTTGGCCCTAACTCTAACCCGCATTTTTCTCAACAAATTCAAAATTTGGATTCCTAGACGATTTAAGTCATTTTAAACGATTTTGCCCCTAATTTTATCCTCAATTTTCCCAACGACTCCAAATTGGCTTTTTTAAATGCTTTGTGTTATTTTTTAACATATTTTGACCCTAACTTTTATCTCGTTTCCTCAACAAATTCAAAGTTTGCATTCCTAGACGATTTAAGCCATTTTCAGCCGATTTTGATGCTTAACATGAATTTTTCCTATAGGTAAAATTTTTATTTTTAAACCATTTCTGTCTTTTTTTACTTTGGTTTGGCCTTAATTACCAAATAACCAGTAATTATCTATCTAAAACTTTCAAATTACTATTTTTTGAAGTTTTGGGTTATTTTTTAGTCAATTTTGGCCCTAATTCTTACCTGCATTTCTCAAAAAAATCAAGTTTGCAATCTTCTAACTTAGACTAACCTGATTTGTCGAAAAACTCAAATTTTTATTTTCAGAATATTTCTGCCTTTTTAACGGTAATAGGAAAATAAAATATGAAAAAGATTCCGAAAAATTTTCGAAAATTTACAGAAAAACATCGTGTCATTGAAAGGCTCGATTATTGAAAGTCAGATAAAATTCCAACTTTTATTGTGTCGACAGCTCGGTTTTGAATATATTAACGTGAAACATTTAAAACCGAGCTATCGACGCAATAAAGGTTGGATGGTCGCCTTAAATCTCTTGGTCCCCTGATTGTCGATTTTACATTTTTTCCTATATTTCCTGTGTTGATTTCGTTGAACGTACCTCTGTCGATCATATTTACATTTTTAGATGCTTTGTGTCATTTTTTAAGAGATTGTGGCCGTAAGTCTAAGCAGCATTTTTCTCAAAATCCCAAATTTGCATTTTTGGAAGATTTTTGTCTCATTTTTAAACGATTTTGCCTCTAATTCCAACTTGAACTTCTCCAAAGACTCCAAATTTGAATTTTTGACGCTTTGAGCCCATTTTTAGGAGGATTTTTTAAGAAATCATGTTTAAACAATTTTGCCCGAATTCTAATCAGAATTTCGCTAAAAACTCCAAATTGCAAGTCTTATCATTTTTAACTGATTTTGGCCCTAATTCTAACCCGCATTTTTCTCAACAAATTCAAAATTTGGATTCCTAGACGATTTAAGTCATTTTAAACGATTTTGCCCCTAATTTTAACCTCAATTTTTCCAACGACTCCAAATTTGCATTTTTAAATGCTTTGTGTTATTTTTTAACATATTTTGACCCTAACTTTTATCTCATTTCCTCAACAAATTGAAAGTTTGCATTCCTAGACGATTTAAGCCATTTTCAGCCGATTTTGATGCTTAACATGAATTTTTCCTATAGGTAAAATTTTTATTTTCAAACCATTTCTGTCTTTTTTTACTTTGGTTTGGTCTTAATTACCAACTAACCAGTAATTCTCTATCTAAAACTTTCAAATTACCATTTTTTGAAGTTTTGGGTTATTTTTTAATCAATTTTGGCCCTAATTCTTACCTGAATTTCTCAAAAAACTCAAGTTTGCAATCTTCTATCTTAAACTAACCTGATTTGTCAAAAACCTCAAGTTTTCATTTTCAGAATATTTCTGTCTTTTTAACGGTAATAGGAAAATAAAGTTTGAAAAAGTTTCCGAAACATTTTCAAAAATTTACAGAAAAACATCATGTCATTGAAAGGCTCGATTATTGAAAGTCAGATAAAATTCCAACTTTTATAGCGTCGATAGCACGGTTTTGAATGTATTAACGTGATACATTTACAGCCGAGCTATCGACGCAATAAAGGTTGGATGGTCGCCTTAAATCTCTTGGTCCCCTGATTGTCGATTTTACATTTTTTCCTGTACTTACTGTGTTGATTTTGTTGAATGTACCTCTGTCGATCATATTTAAATTTTTAGATGCTTTGTGTAATTTTTAAGAAATTGTGGCCCTAAGTCTAAGCAGCATTTTTCTCAAAGTCCCAAATTTGCATTTTTGGAAGATTTTGTGTCAATTTTAAATCGCCTCTAATTCCAACTGGAATTTCTCCAAAGACCCCAAATTTGAATTGGGGAATTTGACGCTTTGTGCCTTTTTTAGGAAGTTATTTTTTTAAGATATCATATTTAACCAATTTTCTCCCTAATTCTAACCAGAATTTCTCTAACAATTTCAAATTGCACGTCTTGTCATTTTTTAATTGTATTTTGGCCCTAATTCTAACCCGCCTTTCTTTTTCGAAAATTTCAAATATGCGTTTTTAGATGCTTTATGTTATTTTTCAACAGATTTTGATCCTAATTTTTATCTCAACAAATTTCAAATTTGCATTCCTGAACGATTTTAAATCATTTTTATCGATTTTGTCCTTAATTTTAACCCGAGTTTTAACCTCACTTTTTCCAACGACTTCAAATTTGCATTTATTAATGCTTTGTGTTATTTTTTAACAGATTTTGACCCTGACTTTTATCTAATTTTCTCAACAAATTCTTCAAAAGTTTGCACTCGTAGACGATTTAAGCCATTTTTAGCAAATTTTGCCTCAAAGCTCAAATTTTTATTTTCAGATCATTTCTGCCTTTTTACTGGGTTTGGCCTTAATTTTAACAAATCTATCTAAACTGTCAAGTTATTATTTGTTGACGTTTTGTGTTGTTTTTTAATTAACTTTGGCTCTAATTAACTGACCTGAATTTCTCGAAAAACTCAAGTTTGCAATCTCCTAAGCTGAACTAGCCTGATTTGTCAAAAAACACAAATTTTTATTTTCAAAATATCTTCAAAATAGTCTCTTTCAAAATAGTCTTTTTTAACTGTAATAGAAAAGTATAGTTTGAAAAATGGTTCGGAAAATTTCCAAAAATTCACAGGAAAACACTGTGTTATTGAAAGGCAGATTATTGAAGGTCAGATGCAATTCCAACTTTTATTGTGTCGACAGCTCGGTTTTGAATGTATTACCGCGATACATTTAAAACCGAATTATCGACGCAATAAAGGTTGGATGGTCGTCTTAGGCCCCTTGGTCCCCCGATTATCGATTTTACATTTTTTGCCGTACTTACTGTGTTAACTTTGTTGAACGTAGGTACTTATATTTGCATTCTTAGATGTTTTTTGTCATTTTTTAAAGAGATTGTGGCCCTAATTCTAACCAGCATTTCTCTTTCGCAAATTACAAATTTGCGTTTTTAGACGCTTTATGTTATTTTGTCTTAACAAATTTTGATCCTAATTTTTATCTCAGTTTCTCAACAAATTCCAAATTTGCATTCCTAAGCGATTTTGCCCTTAATTTTAACCTCAATTTCTCCAACGACTCCAAATTTGCATTTTTAAATGTTTTTTGTTATTTTTTTAACAGATTTTGAACCTAACTTTTATCTCATTTTCCCAACAAATTCAAAGTTTGCATTCCTGGACGATTTAAGCCGATTTTGCTCCTTAACATGAATTGTTCCTGTTTCATTTCTGTTTTTTTTTTTTTTGAACTGGATTTGGTCTTAGTTCTAACTAGAAATTCTCTACTCAAAAATTTCAAATAACTATTTTTTGAAGCTTCGTGTTATTTTTTAGTCAATTTTGGTCCTAATTCCTACCTAAATTTCTCGAAAAACTCAAGTTTGCAATCTTCTAACCTCAACTAACATGATTTGTTAAAAAACTCAAATTTTCATTTTCACGACATTTCTGTCTTTTTTAACTGTATAGGAAAATATAGTTATAATTACATATAAACTGGAAAGTGACAATGTCGGCAGAAAACTGGTTTTTGGTTCGCTTCACAATCATTCTGCATGCCCTAGTGGAAGCACCTGCCGTCGTAAGAAGGCGCCACTTACAATTATATATAAAGTTATAATAAATAAATATAGCAAAAATTCACAGAAAAACACTGTGTCATTGAAAGGCTCGATTATTGAAGTCAGTTAAAATTCCAACTTTTATTGCGTCGATAGCTCGGTTTTCGATGTATTAACGTGATACATTTAAAAGCGAGCTATCGACGCAATAAAGGTTGGATGGTCACCTTAGGCTCCGTAGACTTCTGATTAACGATTTTACATTTTTGCTGTATTTACTGTGGTGATTTTATTCAACGTACCTCCATCGATCAAATTTGCATTTTTAGATGCTTTGTGTCATTTTTTAGAAGTATTTTTTAAGAAGTCATGGTCTTCGTCCCCTGATTATCGATTTTTAATTTTTTGCTGTATTTACTGCGGTGATTTTGTTTAATTATGTTGTTAAAATTTGCACTTTTAGATGCTTTGTGTCATTTCTTAGAAGGTTTTTTTTAAGAAGTCATGTATACCCGATTTTTTACCCTAATTCTATTTAAAATTACTCCAAAAACTCCAAATAGGCATTTTGAAGCACTTCTTGCCATTTTTTAACTCATTTTGTCACTAATCCTAACACGCATTTTTTCAAAAACTTTAAATTTCCGTTTTTATACGCTTTAAGTAATTTTTAAGAGATTTTAGATCTGTGTCTTAGCCAGATTTTTCTATATATTCTGAATTTGCATTTTGGACTTTTTAAGTCATTCTTAACTGATTTTGCCCCTAATTTTAAAATGATTTGTTCAAATACCCAAAATTTTATTTTCAGACCACTTCTTTAACTGAGTTTGGCTTTAGTTCTAACCTGCAATTCTCTAAAATTTCCAAATTAGCAATTTTTGACGTTTCGTGTCATTTTTTTTGTCAACTTTGGCCCTAATTATTTATTACCTGAGTTTATTGCGAAATTCAAATTTGCATTCTTAGATAATTTAAGCAACTTTTAAAGGATTTTGCCCCTATTCTAACCTGATTTATCCAGAAACTCAATTTTTTAAAAGTTTGAAAGGTTTTTCCGAAAATTTTCAAATAATTTTGGTTTTGGAAAGGTTCGGAAATTTATCGGTTAGAAATTTTAGGTTATATAATATTTATATTGTTTGTAAATTGTGACTCCATAAAACTGGAATTGTCATCATAATCATTATTGTATTGCTCCCTCTTTAAAATATTAAAATTATTAAAGAATTAAGAAAAAAAGCAATTTAGAAAAATCGACCGTAACCCAAGCAACGTATTTTATTTTTACGAAATTTACAACATATGAGGAATATTTTCTTTTGAAGGACGCAGAAAATTTCCATTTCAAAAAAGAAATTTATTCGGAAAATTTCCGATTACATTGATTCCGGAATTGATATCAGAAATTTTCCAAAATAGATTCCGGAATTAATATCGGAAATTTTCAATAGATTCGAAATTGCGATTCGCCAGTTGATGTGCTCTGACGCTGATATTACATTACCTACGTCATGGGACACACAAATATGGCGGACCTCCGGCTAGGAAATGGGCCAATTTTAGGAATATGTGGGCATGTATTTGCCATCTCCAGTCTATGTGCTCCATGGTCAGCACAAAATGAATTCCTTTTAGATTATCGGCCGCTTTTTTTTATTTTACAGTGAAAAATAAGAGTTAATTATAATGTAAGAAGTATAAAACAGTTCCCGTTCGGATTGTCAGCATTTTTAGCTCCCATAAAGGACCCAGAAGATGATCTAAGAATTCTGAGATCTCTAAAATAAGATCGTCAGCGTTTCAATACAAAACTTACAAAATAAAACTGAAACGTAAAAAAAAAACAGACTCTGTGACTCTGACAGGTGACATAATTCGTGACAGAGGTGTGTCCGTAGTTCAGGTTCGTTCAAACTGCGAATAGTAGTTCGTACAGAAAATACCGATTTTTGTCATGTCGTCACATTTTTCTGATGTCACAATAAAGGTTTCGATTCCCATTACGGTTTGACTGAATTTAATCCAGTTTCGATTTATTTATTTTTTCGGTTTCTGTTTTAAACCCAGCACACTTCAGGATGCTCGCCCTCTAGTAGAGAGAATTTTTATTAGTGGTGTAAAATTTCCTTAAAATAAAATTAGGAACATTTTCTATTAAAATGCGAAACATTAGGATTTATAAAAAACTAAACAGTGAACACAATTGTTTTTGCGTTTTTTAGGAATTAACTTTGGTAATGACGCTGATGATTGCAGGTTTTCGAAGAATGCTGAAAATATCCATTTCAAGGATGGAAATTTTTCCGGAAAGTTTTAAGTGAAGCTTCATCAATGGTCGACCTCTGAAATAGATATTCATCTAGAAGACTGAGAAGTTTCTCAGCATAGATATATCATTGAGGAAAACTGAGAACTTTAAAAGTCCGGAAAATTACCGGAGAGTTTCTGCAAAACTTCCCCGAAAGTTTCCGTTTTTACTTAGTGGTGTAGGTAATGAACTTGTTATAATAAACATTGTAATAACTTGATATTTTAAACTATCTATTTACTATTTCATAAGCAGGAGGTTTATGGAAACCAGTGTGAAATGTATTTTGCTCTATCTCTCTCCCTTTTGTCGTACAAACAAGTTCTCAATTACTGTTACATTTTGAAATTGTTTCGGAAACATTCCTGTTGAGTGGTTTCTTACTTTCCCGGAAAGTTTCCGCATTGTAGAGCTTCCAACGCGGAAAATTTCCTCCATGCTAACATTAGTTAGAATGGACCCTCGGGGTTGCGTTTATAAATTTCATCAGACGTTCGCTGAGTGCGCCTGCTTGTCGTTTATAATTAAAAATAATGATAAAAGTGATAAAATTCTAATCAAATCGGTTTTCACTATTTCAAAAATGGCGGCTTACAGGTTTAGTGAGAAAAATTTTGATCCAGATCACTGAATATATTTGAATGAGCGTGTGCGAAGAGCCGCCTAATGATGGCGGAATTTTATTTGGCAGTTGAGTTGTGTATGAGGGCGAAACACAAAACATAATTTAACCCTCTGGCTCAAATACTGTCAGTGCAAGTGAGCATTAGATTAAGAATTAAGCGGTCAGTCAAGCGGATGCTCATTTCAGGGAGCAAATTTGTGACGTCACCTGCCCTATATCATCAAATCGAAACTAATAACATTTTTTTTTGGCGCACTGAGATTATATTTTTTCACTGAAATCCCTGATGCATGATGGACACACAGTAGTGTCAAGGATTGTTCAAAACGGAAAAGCATTATTTGTTATTAAAAGTGTTCTTTTTCCCAGCCACGGTAATCCTTACAATACAAACAATCGCGTTTAATGGTCAAATTGCTTATTGTTCGCGGATCGGCCCACGCTTCAGTCAACAACGCCGGTTACCGAATTAAATTAAGCCCCCTGTGTACGACTCTTATTGTTGTCCATATTTATTTTAATTCGAAGTTATTTATGTGGTGAACACACCGGAGGTGTTAACATATCCACGATTCGAGCATTACCATTAATAATAATTTCCATGAAGAATGGTGACTGATCACCCAGTGCTTAAGTCAGTAGGGTCCTTTAAAAAAATACCCACGGTTATTATACAACTGGTCAATTATATGCTAAACCTTTCCTGAAGAAACCTTCACGTTTATGCGTGGACTTACGAAATTGACATAATGAACCGCCGAAATTAATGATATAGAAAGTTAAAGTGGCGTGAAAGCGAGCCTATTTTACACTTGTGCGCCGCACACAATGTAAACAAAATCTATATTTATAATATATTTAGACAAAGTTGGAATTGAATAAAAGATAAAAACGTACCATATTTTTGCTCGTTGTTACATCCAACAAAAACACTACATACCGATCGGTCAAACCGCACAATGACACTGTGAAAACGCGCAAAAATTTCGGCACCGCAAGACTTAAGTAGGTATAATTTGCCGCCGGGACTACTGAAAAAAAAATTAACAGAGACGAGATGTTTATTGTTAAATCTAGACCTTCGCACTAACCGAATCACAAGGCCGCGAAGTAAATTCATGAAGAACGTATTATGTTTTATGTTTGTTTTGAATGGCTCGTTGAATGGTTCCGAGCGGTCGCCGAAACGTCGTGTCGAATGGGAAAACTCGTATTATTCACGCACGAGCTCAGCCTGTGCTATTTAACCCAAATTATTTGTCTTATAGAAAAAGTCCTTTAGTAAAAAGGGATCGATTTATACGGTTCATCAAAAACTGATGAGTGGAACTAACAAAGGGTTACGTGCCAAAATTCGTTATTTTTAGATAGATCCATAAAAAGGAGCTAAGTGACTGTCTTTATCTCCTTATGAAGGCATTATGTGCTAACCCTCATATTTATTTGCCGTTGAAAATAAAATAAAATTTACCAACTCTCATACTCTACCACTGATCGCCAATTAACAATAATTATCCCAGTTATCATATAATTATCTCAAGCCTGCAAATTATTATAAGCCTTCGCGGCGGGAAGTGAGTTCCTATTGGTCACGGACACGATCACCATGACAACCGTGCTGCCTAGCCTTATCAAGGCTTATTAAATCGCCTTTCTTCCAGGGTTGATCCAATGAATCCACGACTACATTAGGTGAACGAAGAAAATCCATTGATATGCTCAAAATCTTCTTTCAAAATTAGAATTATCGTTCTTTTATTTTTTATATTCTCATCATCACTCCAATTTCGTTAATTTTTTTAATCTTTCATTTTTTTACATTGATTTAAATTGCTCTCTTCTCTTCTTTTCATCCTTTCAAGGTAATTTTTGAGAAACTTTTTATGCCACTTGATCTTGATTGAGACACGTTTAAACCAAAATTTAGTTTTTGTTTGGCGACTAGTGATTTCTGGTTTTTATTTTTCCTAGCGTTATTAGCCCAAAACAGAGCTTCTCCAACGAGCTAAAAATCAATTTTTATTGACAGAATTATGGTCCCAAAAAGGACTTAATAGACTAAAGGACTAATGAATAGCTTTATAAACGATTTCCGCCTAAAACTATATTTTTTCTTCAAATTCCTAACTCTTACGGATTTTTTTACTTCAGATGTCTTTCGTAGATTGTCATTTAAATTTGACTGTTTTACTGTTTTTTTTTTAAGAATTCATATTATTCTATTTTTATTTTTTGTCATGTTTTGCTCAATTCTTGTTTCTCTTTTTTATCGATCTAAACTAAACTTGTTATTGGTTTTTCAAGATTTTTTATACAGCTTACGCCCGAAGTAATAAACCTTTCTAACAACTCAATTTTTATCGTGAGAATTTTAATTTGAAAAAGAACTTCTTTTAGAAAATATTTCTAAGTTTTAGACGATTAGGACTCAAAAGTAAAAAAAATCATACATTTATGCCTCTACCAAATTGTATTAAACGTATTTTCCCAGATATTGCCAGTTTTTTAACTTTTTTAGTTTTTAACTTGTTCTTTTGTAGTTTTAATTTTTTTTTTCTATTTTATTGTTCCTTTATTTATCATATTTCTCTATTCTTATTATTTATTGCTGTCGTTCTTTAATATATTTTTCTGATCAATCTAAATTGCACTAAATTTTGAATTGTTTTCATCCTTCCGAGGAAATTTTGAGTATTCTCACCCAAGGGTGGACTTTTCGTTGAACACGTGTTATGTAAATTGGGTTCCATTGAGACAATTTTAACTTAAAACTGGTTCTTTTTACGATTATTGATCCCCAATTCTTCAATTTTTTGTACGGAATTAAGCCGAAATAGGGCTTCATCAAAAAGTCAAAAATCAATCTTTATTGAAAGACTTACTCTCCGAAAAGGGAGTTTTTAATCAATTTTTTTAAGCTTTTAAACGATTTTGGCCCAAATATATACAAATTTTTAAATTTAAATATCTATCCCCTTTGAACATATTTTTTTTTCTATAATTTTCTAACTGTTCTAGACTTTATTACTTTTCTTGCTTTTAGTAGTTTTGCATTTAACTTTTTTATTTCTTACTATTCTTTTACTGCTCATATTCTTTAATTTTTATTTTTTGTTTTGTTTTGCAGCAACTTGTTTCTTTTAATTTTTTTTTCGTCAATGTGAATAGGTCTTTTTATTGGATTTGTATTCTTTGAAACGACTCAAAATCGAGCTTTTCAAGCCAGTGAACTATTGTAACGTAAATTGATTTTTACTGAAAACAATTGGTACTGAAACAACTTTGGCCCAGAAGGTTGTGTTTTTCAATTAAAAAATCCAGGTTTGAAATTTTTTTTTATTCTTTTTTGGCCAGAAATAAAGTTCTTTAGACGAGTCAAAAATCAATTCTTTACTGAAAAAAGAAACTTCTTTTGAAAATAAAAAGTGTTTTAGACGATTTTGACGCAAAATTAGAAATACCATAATTTTTTGCCTCTTCCTTAGTCTATTTGACTTCTTTTTTTCGCTCTTATTGTTCTTTTATTCTTTACATTCTCTATTTTTATCATCACTCCTATTTTTATTACATTGATATAAATTGCTCTCTTCTCTTCTTTTCATCCTTTCAAGGTAATTTTTGAGAAACTTTTTATGTCACTTGATTTTGATTGAGACACGTTTGAACCAAAATTGCGTTTTTTTGGCGACTAATGATTCCTGATTCTTATTTATTCTAGCGGTATTAGCCCGAAATAGAGCTTCTCCAACGAGTTAAAAATCAAATTTTTGTTGACAGAATTAGGGTACCAAAAGGGACTTTTAGCAAACTTATAAATTGCTTTATAGACGATTTTCGCCTAAAACTATATTTTTTTCTTCAAATTCCTAACTGTTACGGATTTTTTTACTTCAGATGCCTTTCGTAGATTGTCATTTAAATTTGACGGTGTACTGTTTTTTTTAAGAATTCAAATTTTTCTATTTTATTTTTTTCTATTTATTCTCTTTCGCACTTATTGTTCTTTTATTCTTTATATTTGTCTATTCTTATCATCAGTCCTATTTGTTAAATTTTTTGTTCTTTCATATTTTTTTTCATTGATCTAAATTGCTCTCTTCTCTTCTTCTCATCCTTTCGAGGAAATTTTTGAGAAACTTTTTGTCACTTGATTTTGATTGAGAAACGTTTGAGCCAAAATTGTTTTTTTTTGACGACTAATGATTCCTGAATTTTTCTAGCGTTATTAGCCCGAAATAGGGCTTCTCCAGAGAGTTAAAAATCAAATTTTATTGACAGAATTATGGTCCCAAAAAGGACTTTTGGCAAACTTATAAATAGCTTTATAAACGATTTTCGCCTAAAACTATAATTTTTTCTTTAAATTCCTAACTGTTACGGATTTTTTTTACTTAAGATGCCTTTCGTAGATTGTCATTTAAATTTGACTGTGTTACTGTTTTTTAAGAATTCATATTTTGGTCCGAAAAAGAACTCCTTTTAGAAAATATTTCAAAGTTTTAGACGATTAGCACTCAAAAGTAGAAATTTATGCCTCTACCAAACCGTATTGAACTTATTTTTTCAGATATTGCCACTTTTTTAACTGTTTTAACTGTTGTGTAACTGTTCTTTTGTTCTTTTTATTTTTTTCTATTTTATTGTTTCCTAATTCTTCATATTTCTCTATTCTTATTATTTAGTTGCTGTTATTCTTTAGAATATTTCTTCTAGGGATTTGCTATAGCAATATCACTCTAATTAAGGAATTGCGGAAGGAAGTATTTCCATGCGAAACTTCAGTTTTCGGAATTTTTGCCTATTATCATCATTTTTGATTGCTAACCTCAATAATTGCCAATCAAAATAGCTCAACTAAACTGAAATGACAAAACTACCAGCCAGATATGGGATGACGCTGTTGCATGGGTTTCTGGGCCTTGGGTTATGGATATCTGCGGAAACTAATTGTGTTTTTAAATATTTTTTGTAGAATTGCAAACTTTCGCCTAAAAGTTTGGGCTAAAAATTCGGGGTGTTTGAAATTCGCTTTCAATAGGAGCAAATATTTTGGAAATAATCCCAAGTTCGCCAATATTTGGTAATATTCGCGACCCATTTCTCTACCTATAACCAAAGAAATGGCTGTTTGCCAAAACTTACCAAAAAGGTATTTTTTGGTAAGTTAATTGGGTAATTTTCATGGTTTTACGAGTTCCATTTGTTGAAACTTTGACTCTCTTCTCCATATTTTTTACCTGGTTTTTAATTTTCAGTTCCTTTTTTTAGTCTGAAAGTAATAAAATATCACAGATTATTGGAACATACAGCGAGTTTTCTTCATTTCCAAGGAAATTATAATCCAGCTAAAATTGCCGATGGTGAACGTAAGAAGGTTTAAATAAGCGTAAGCCTTCAATCCACTCTTAGCCTTTGAGGCGGGAAATAAATTTGTATTGGCTACGCAGTCGGTCACTATGGGAACCGTGCTGTCAAGCCCTGCCAAGGTATTTTATATCGCGATGTTTATAGGCTTGTCCTGTTTGTTGTATGCTCCCGATTTTATCAACATTATCAAAGAGAGTGCTTTTTAAAATTAATTTAAAATTAATTAAGCTAAGTGCTCTTTAAAATTAAATAATTTCATGTGTGTCTTAAGAGCATTTGCGCCAATTGCTATAAAACATAAGAAAATTGCCTTTTAACCTTTTTGACCTTGTTTAGTTGATACAGGTTGCTTTCTTCTATCTTTGATTGTCTACAGTCTGGAGATTCCCTTGAGATTTACTTTTTTACTTGCTTGTTTGCTTTTTCGATGGCTCTGCTCATGACGAGCAGTTTACCATACCAATCTTGTTAGGAGTCCGGGACTAATCTGGTAAACATATCCCATTCACTTATTATTGTCATCGAATAATATTTGTAATCATAAATGCTACTTTTTAACAGTCAAATGTCTGTGAAAATGTATTCATCATTTGCCAAAATTTTGTTCAGAGAACCAAAAAGTGACAAAATAAGAATTCTGACAGCTATGTAAGCAAAAAATGGCAAAAAGGGGATTGCTCTAACGGTTTAGTTTATTGAACATATTTAATAAAAGCCAAAATGGCTCATTCATATATAGAAAAATTAAAAAAAAGGCGACACTATATATAGCCTAACATCGTAGTTACATCGTAGTTACGTTGTTGGTACGTCTTGGCAACGCACTGACAAAAGTAGTTTTCATGATTGTACGCTTTTCATTAGTTCTCATTTCCCCCCTTTTTCATAATTTTTAACTTTCAGTTCCTTTTTCAGTTTGAAGATAATAAGATGTAACGTATGATTGCAACATGAACGTAGCCAGTTTTCTTAATTTTTATGAAAAAATATTTCCGCTAAAATTACCACGACGTTGATCTACTGGATCTGAAAAAGTTAAATAAATATAAGCCTGCAACTCACCATTGGCCTTTGAGGCAAAAAGTGAATTTCTATTGGCTACGCAGTCGGTCACCATGGCAACCGTGCTGCCAAGGTATATTACACCGCCATGTTTGTAGGCTTGTTAGAAACTGTCTTAAGGCTTATGTTCCAAATTTTGTTAATAAAATTTGATGTTTACTTAACGTAGTTAAACAAGACAGAGGTGATTAAGGTTTAGTTAACTACTTAGAGCTATTAAATATAATCTGTAATCAAAATGTTGAGAGTATACGATTTCATAATTCACACAAGACAACCGATCATGTCGGCATTTTGAAACTCCATGAACCATTGAAAAACAGAGATTTAGGCACCCAAGCAATAAACGATAAAATGGTAGTTTTCAAAACGAGAAATTGGTTTACGAATAAGAGTAGTAATATTTTTAGTCATAAAAGCTACTTTTTAGCAATTAAAGTTCGGTAAAAGTCCATTTATCATCTGGACAAAATATTGGTCAGAAAAGCCGAAGAGTGACGAAATAAAAGTTTTCCATTTTTCCAAATGGTTACTAGTTTTAGCAAGGATGGCGAAATGATAGCCAAATTATATGACTTAGAATTTTAGTTGGGTGGAATATCGGAGCTATGAGGTCGGTTAAGAGGGCAAACTTCTAGACAATTATGTAAAAGGAAAATGGCAAAAAGGGGGTGCTCTAATCGGTTAAGTATTTGGAAAATTTTAGTAAAAGCTAAAATAGAGCATTTATATATAGAAACATTTTAAAAAAGGTGACCGACCTTTTATGTTGCCTAATATTTAACAGATTCACGTTCTGACAACGTACCAAAAGGGTAATTAGTTATACGTTTTCCATTTGTTATCCTTTTGACTCTCTTTTTCATAATTTTTGACCAGGTTTATAATTTCTAGTTGCTTTTCAGATTGAAAATAATAAAGTATGACGTATGATTGTAACATGAACGTAGCCAATTTTATGACAATTATAATCTAGCTAAATTACCAGAAAATTGATCTAGTGGATTTAAAAAGGTTAAATAAATGTAACCCTCCAACTCACCATTGGTCTTAAAGGCAAAAAGTGAATTTCTATTGGTAAGGTAGTCAGTGAACATGGCAACTGTGCTATGTGCAAATGGTAGCCAAATTATTGCTTAAAATGCAAATTGGGTGGGACCTCGGAAGCTATAGAAGCTACGAAGTAAGCAAACTTTTAGACAATTATGTAAGCGGAAAATGACAAAAAGGAGGTTGCTCTAATTGTTTAAGTTTTTGGAAAATTTTAATGAAAGCTAAAATACCACATTTATATACAGAGAAATTTTAAAAAAGTTTACCGACGTTCAATGTAGCCTAACATTTAACAGATTCACGTCCTACCAACGTACCAAAAGCACCATTTTTATGGTTATATGTTTTAAATTTGTTCGCCTTTTGACCCCCCTTTTAATAGTTTTTGACCTTGTTTTTAATTTACAGTTTATTTTTGTGTTTAGAGAAGTAAACTAGAGATATACAAGATAAATGATTAGAACATTTCCATGAATCCATGAAAATTATAATCTAGCTAAAATTATCAGGGCATTGATCTAGTGGATCTAAGAAGGTATAAGTGCAAGCCTACAATCCACTATTAGCCTTTGAGGCGCGAAATTAATTTCTATTGGCGACGCAGTCGGTCACCATGGCAACCGTGCTGTCAATCCCTGCCAAGGTATATCCCACCGCCGTGTTTGTAGGATTGTCCTATACAGAATTCATAAATCGGTCTAGTTTCTAAGCTGAGGCATTACTAGTTTTAGCAAAATGATGTAAGTAGGAAAGACGGAGATAATTTTATTCTGAATAAGCTGGGCTTGTTAGACTTTCTTACAGCTGTCATTATTAAGATACGATAGGAACCTACTTTTTTGAATGGAAAGATACAAGAGAAGTAAGTTACTTAAAAAAGTCTTTTTGTTGGATTTAAATTCATGCCAATAAATAGACGGTTGCTTTTCAAAATGGCGCTTTTTTCAATGGTCTATGCTCAGGTCTATAAGTTCCAATAACTGATCATATAGTATATCATAAGCTGCTTTGTTATCTTAAAATACTGCTAGAAAATAATGGGGCTAGACTCCAGCTGAATATGGCTAGATAAAATGGAATAGTACTAAATGTTGCCTGACCCTTACAAAATGCCGTCACATCTACTGCAAACTTTTTGTGGTGCTCAATATTCCACTTCAATTTGTTTCTAATCATTATTTCTAGCTTATGTTCTAGGATTATTTTTAGGTTTCGATGTCTGGGTGAGTAAAGAAAAATTGCCAACCCTAGGAGCAACAGTGTCTCCCAAATTAGCATTAGTTCCTAAGCTACACGAGCTGCGATGTCGGTTAAATGGGGAAACTTCTAGACAATAATATTAGCTTCTAAACAACTGTACTGGTTTTTGAAAATCGCTGGAAAAACCAAAATGGCGCATTCATAAAAAACCATTATAACTCCTTATTTTAGAATATCTATGAAGACACTTCTTTAAAGCAACTTTTTGAGGCGAATAATCTGAAAAGAAGAAATTCGAATACTATAAGAGAGAAAAAATATTATAATTCAAGCGAAAAGCCGCTCATAAATCAAACGTTCGGTATATGCCAACCACTAAGTTGACAATCAGAAATTTCAAACTACGCTATGAAGTTTCACTTCATATTATACGTTTTAACTTATTTTCTGGCTGTGCACACGGGAAAGGCGCTTACCGAAAGCTTGACATCTGACGACGTCGATTCGAAGAGCCACAAACTAGGCCAAGTCGCCTCCAATATCGCCCAAAAGGCAGCTCAAGATGCCAAGACCGCCGCCGATTCCATGCAGCAGGCCGGTCAGCAGGCATCGCGGCAGGTCAAGACGCAGCTGGCAGAAAAAGCGGCAGAAGCTGCCAAAGCTGCCGAAGCCGCGCTTTCAGGTACCTACCAAAAGATACGTACTTTCAGGAATGATTTTTCTTGTCCCGCCACATTCGCAATGGGGTGTACTCGCGGCATTGACAAACGTAGCAGGGACTTAGTTTTAAGGATTAAGATCGATGGCCCAAAGCATAGGAACACTGACTTACCTACTTTATGTCCTGTGACTGAAACATCATCTTGTTCACCGCTTACTTCTTCAACTGCTTGCCCTACTCATCCCACACAAACTACTTGCCCTACTTATCCCCCCACAAAAACTACTTGCCCTACAATTACCCCTCCACCTTGTGAAACCAAATCCACAACGATTTGCCCTACAATAACTACAACTTCTTGCCCTACAATTACCCCTCCACCTTGTGAAGCGAAATCAACAACGACTTGCCCTACAATAACTACAACATCTTGCCCTACTGAACCTCCTGCCACTACTCACTGCCCCGAAAAGACCCCAAGCTGTCCGCCTTGCTGCTGCGATTGCGGGGCCAAAATCGCCGAAGCTTTATGCAAAAGAAGTAAGCAAGCCTGCGGGCAAATGTATGTCGCTGCAATAATAATAATTTTCCCGCTCTAATTAGTAATTTGAACTTTGCCGAACGATATTTTCTTGGTTTCAGGGAAGGAAGAAATGGTTGCTAAGCTGCAGGAACAATTAAAAGAAGCTGAAGTTGTGGTTAACGAAGAGTCAGCTAACTTGCAACAGTTGCAGCTCACCGTGCAATCCGCTTCGAAAGCCGCCCAACAAGCTCAAACCGAGCTAAAGCTGCTGCAAACCACCATGCAGCTGGCTCAAGGTAAATGTTGCAAATGCAGTGATTTAGTGGGTATCTATCAAAAATTGATCGAGATGAACAGGCATTTACAAAATGTTCTCAAACTACCGTTTGTCAATGGAACAGGTAATTTCGCAAGATTGCCTGTTTTTGTTTAGCACAACTATACCTCGTACATTGCCTTTTTGTTGCAGGAAACGCAGCTAACTCCCAACAAGCATTGGACGGTATTCAACAATTGCTGAGCGACAAAGACGACTTGGTGGAGGCAGCTAAATCTAGAGTCGAACAGCTAAACAGGGATCTGAGGGCAGCGAAAGTTGAGTTGGCCAAGACAAGGGACGCTGCTAAGAAAGCTGAGCAATCTGCCAACGAAGCTAAGCAATCGGTCAATAGGAACAAGCGGCAAATACGAAGTTTACAAAATATTATTGTACGCAGGCGCAAGAAATAAATATATGATTTTTTATATTTGTTTAAAACTCACCTTAGAAATTATGCAAAGCGTTGCACACAATTTAGTTCCTTCTTCTAGGTTTAGTCTTGTGCTGTTTTCTACATCCTCGTTGATTCATCAACTTTTCAATTTTCCTCTCAAGAGCTCCTGCTTTTTCTTAATCCTAGTTTTAGGGTTCCGGCTCGAATCAAGATTCCTTTGTCTTTGCACTATCAGGACATCTATCTCTATATCTTATTCATTATTATTTTCATCCATCAATTAGCGTTGGAATTCTTAGTGTGTGTGTTGAATCTTCTCAACGTGTGCTAAAATAACCAATCCGATTGTCAAGAGGCATATTTTGTCAATTTTTTGACTACTATTTTGAAATACATATTATTGCGTCTTTCGAGCTATACCTAGCAAAGCACATTTTAAAGTGCCTAAAAACCAACCATCGAAGTGGTCTATCTCCCAAATTATTAATCCTATGGGACGTTCTTTGGTGGGAAGAGGTACATCAAAGTAGTGTTTTATTTTCCTGTTTTTTTAATTGCCTTAGAACAATAAGACAGTATACAGAAGAATAAGTGTGACTAGTACAATGGGAAGGTTGTATGCTAGGACAATAAAGCAGAGGATAGAACTGGAGTGAAAAGAGATAGAGGAACAAAGTGGTTTTCGAGCAGGAAGATCGTGCTTAGATAATATCGTCACTCTACAGCAGATAATAGAAAAACGGAAAGCTCGTAATCTACCTACTCACCTCGTATTCATAGATCTTGAAAAAGCTTACGATACGGTGCCCTGGATAGAGCTTTTTAAATCATTGACAAAGATTGGCATCAGTGAGGAGTACATAAGTGAAATTTGGAATATATATAGAAACTCAGAGAGCATGGTAAAAATTGGCAAGAAGACGTCCGAGCCATTTAAAGTTACGAAGGGTCTTAAACAGGGATGCTGCCTATCACCAACACCATTCAAGATGTATATACAAGAAGCTCTGGAGACCTGGATGAAGAAATGTGCAGGAATGCGGATCCAAATAGGTGACAAGTGTTTAACAACTCTCTTCTTTGCCGATGACCACCAAATCATAGATTACATGGAAGGTAGTATACTAAGGAAGGTAGGGGAAGAGTATGAAAAGTGTGGAATGAACATGAACATGACAAAAACTGAGCATATGAGCATAGTACAAGAGCAAGAGGACCCGACCCCGCAACTCAGAGACATAAGGAGATGCAAAGAATACAAATACTTACGATGCATAATATCGGAAGATGGAATATCAACCAAAGATATAACACAGAGAGTACAATAAGGACAGAAATGCGTTCGCATATTCAATTCACTACTTTGATCCAATCAACTCACACTAAAAATGAAAATTCCAATCTACAAGACAACAGTAGAGCCAATACTGACATATGGAGCAGAGTGCTGGCAGATGTCGGCAAGGGCTAGAAAGAGGGTGGAAGCTGTAGAAGTGGATTTCCTAAGGAGAGCATGCAGAGTGTCCAAGATGGAAAGGATACGAAATGAAGAGATTAGGAAGCGCACATGTAGAGTCCACACGACCGCTGAAAGGATTGAAACGAGAGAATTAATATGGTATGGACACGTCAGAAGAATGGAGGATAGCAGATGGCCATAACAAGCCCTCAATTATGTCCCAGCAAGTAGAAGAAGGAGAGCCGGAGCAAACGTGGATGAAAGGGATAGAGCTGTAGGACCCCCGCTTATAAGAAATAAATAATTGCATGAAAACTATTGCTCTTCATTTCTTCAAGAATATTCCAAGTAAATATTCCTCGAAATAATTTTTTTCCTTAAAGTATATTCCGAATAATCTAAGAATATTCCCTATAGAACCATTGTAAGAACATTACTAAAATATCCAGTGTTCTCTGCGCCGTGTCGTGTCTCTGGAAACTAGATTTGCTCAACAGAACATCTCGATTCGTCTTCAGGTCTTCGGTCCACTGCAATCACGTGCAGTAAAGAATCACTTTCCGCACTTGTTAAGTAAATAACCATTTATTATATGAACCGCCACAATTTTCTATTTTTACACTTTTACATTCCGAGAAAATTTGAAAGCAAGCTTCATGAAGTTTTGTCTCGAATTAGATTAGATGTTGTCTTCCCCGGGGGAAGCTGCTAAATAGTCTGTTGTGCCATTATTGCTCTAAATATGACACCCTTTTATATTCAAGGAGAGTCGTTAATTTAAGCGGCGCCATTTCTCCATTAAATGATCCTGGTAATTAGCACTTTTACCTTACAATTATTATTCGAGGTAGATGAGATAAGCGAACAAAGGGCAAACCTAATGAAAGTTTACTTTTACGCAAACAGTGATTCTCTAATTGGACGACGATCCTCTAAGCCATTGATTGGATAAGATAATAGCGAGTTTTTTTTAATAAAAATTATATTAAAACAATATAATAGATGATGAAAAAAATCAATTTTATTTCATATTTCGTCTAATATCCCTTTTACTTCGTCGTTTGTTCCTATTCGCCGATTGTTTGGCTTCGGTGGCAGATTGCTCAGCTTTCTTAGCTGCGTCTCTGGTCTTGGCCAGTTCAGTTTTAGAAGTCCTCAAGTCCTTATTCAGCTGTTCCACTCGGGATTTTGCTGCCTCAACCAGTTCCTCTTTGTCTACTAATTGTTGCTGTGAACCTTCAAGAGCCTGCTGCGAATTTGCCGCATTTCCTGCAATTCAGAGCAAGTTTGAATTTTATGCCCTACTATGGCGTTTTGTTAAAACTGAACTAAATTCGTTTAAGTAACTTTCATTTAGCGAAAACCAAATTTTACCGAGTTGTGGCGATGATGCAGAAAAGAACTAATAATTTTCAATGCAAAAAGTGGATTTTTTTTGACCGACAAGTCATAAAACTCAACAGTTATAAAAAAATGCAAGTGGCGCCATCGGACGATGCTTCCACTAAGGCATGCGAAATAACAGTAAAGTGAAACCAAGCCAGTTTTCTGCCGAAGTTGTTGCTTCCCACAGATAGATGACCAAGTTTCAAACTCATTTCTCTATCAGGCAGAATAACCATAGACTGGTTTCGCCCTTATTGAAGCTCCTCAGTATGGTATATCTCAAACCTGACAGAAATACGAGTTCGAATGATACTTATACTTGATCTCCTCTCTTGCTCAAGGCACTGTCTATATATGCAAGTGGCGCCATTGGACGACAGGAGGGGTTCTACTAGGGCATGCGAGATAATAGCGAAGTGAAACCAAGCCATCGTTCTGCCGAAGTTGTCTCTTCCCACAGACAGATGGCCGAGATTCGTACCTATACCGTCTGAGGACGAAGTTCAGCTGAGTATCAAACTCATTTCTCTATCAGGCAGAGGAACCGTAGACCGGTTTCGCTCTTATTCGAGCTCATCAGTATGGTATACCTCAAACCTAACAAAAATACGAGTTCGAATGATACTTGGTCTCCTCTCTTGCTCAACACTATGTATGTATACAACTGGCGCCATCGGACGACAGCAAGTGCTTCCACTAGGGCATGCGAGATTTGAAGTGAGAGTGAAGATAATAGAGAAATGAGTTTGATAGATACTCTGCTGAACGTCGTCCCCAGACAGTATAAGTACGAATCTCGGCCATCTGTGTGTCGGAAGCGACAACTTCGGCAGAAAACTGGCTTGGTTTCACTTCAGTATTATCTCGCATGCCTTAGTGGAAGAACCTGCAGTCGTCCGATGGCGCCACTTGCATATATACACAGTGCCTTGAGCGAGAGTCGAGAGCAAAGTATCATTCGAACTCGTATTTCTGTCAGGTTTGAGGTATAACATATTGATGAGCTCCAATAAGCGCGAAACCGGTCTATTATTCCTCTGCCTGATAGAGAAATGAGTTTGAGACTCTGCTGAACGTTATCCTCAGATGGTATAGGTACGGATCTCGGCCATCTGTCTGTGGGAAGCGACAACTTCGGTTGAAAACTGGCTCGGTTTCACTTTACTAGTTGTAAAAAATGTAGAAGTTTTCCTACAATCGATGGAGATCAACATTTAGTGTGACTTGAAAACAAATCAATTTAAACATCCCAGATAGCAAGATATATCCCTAGAATATTATATGAGTAATATTAGGAATTCAGGAATCCAAATAGGAACATTGTATAATCTAGGAATATTCCAACAGGAACATAAATTTTAAACTTTTACCGTCTGCTAGATATATTCCTGGAATAAACTTGAATATTCTAGTTGCATTCTAAAAATAATCCATTCACATTCTGAGAATAACTAATTTAGATTATTCAGTATTTTATCTGAAATCAATCACTACTCGCATCCTGTTGTTTTCAATTAGGGGCTCTAGAGTCTCCCTTTTCATAATATTTTTTTGCTGTTTTTGATAGGAAAGGAGCGAGTTCGATCCCTTTGAACATAACAAACATAATAAAAAAGAAATTAGTCCTATAAGTGGACTTTTTTGTAAATGCCTCCAAAGCAAGGTTTAAAAGTGTATAAAAATGGCCTACCGAAAGGGTCTATCATCCAAACTATTGAACCTACGGAACTTTCTTGGGTGGGAAGTGAAAGAGGACATCCAAAAGAACTGTTGGCTTTACACCAATCAGTCCGCTCGTTCTATAGTTACAGACGCGGTGAAAGTTGGAAATTGAGTAAAAGGAGGAAATGCCCCCCCCCCCCCCCCCCTTTAGTCAATTTCGAAATAATGTAAATATTTTTTCAGAAATAATTCACGTAAAAACTTTCTAAGAATATTCCTAGAATATTTATAAAAGAATATTTGCTATCGAAGATTGGAAGAATATTACTAGAATAGTCAGTGTTATCTGGGATGAGTGTCTATTATTGGTGCGACAATAAGTTTCCAAGTGCAAAAAACTTGTCAAAGATTAATAAAAATTATAGATGGATTCAAAAACACTTACACACACACACAACAATTGTTCGCGACTAAGAAATTGTGAATAATGCCCTTCAATGCTAAAATTCTATTCTCCAAGATCCTGGGAATGAAGATGTTTCATCCCTCTTACATAAAAATTATGATTTAAAATGCCGTTTTATTCAAATCTAATTGATTTCCGCTAAATGATAGTTTAGGCCAAATCCGATCATTTACCTCCTCTCGAGCAGCTGTCGTTGGCTTTAACATATGGAGCCGACGAACTCGAGAGTTCGTACAAAATTGATGATTTCAGGTGAATGAGCTGGTCAGTGTTAGCGAGTAAATCTTGGCATTTGCAGCTTTTACCTTGGGCGAGCTGAAGAGTGGTTTGCAGCAGCTTAAGCTCGGTCTGAGCCTGCTGCGCGGCTTTGGTGGCTGCTTGCACGGTAAGCTGCAGCTGCTGCAAATTCGCCGACTCTTCGTTGACTACAATCTCTGCTTCTTTGAGTTGCTCTTGCATCTTCGCTACCAGTTCCTCTTTGCCTGAGGTAAGTACTTGGAATAAGGCAAAAGTTAATTAGATTATATGTTAAAAACTTGCCGGAAAGCGCAGCTTCGGCAGCCTTGGCCGCCTCAACTGCCTTCTCTGCCAGTTGCGTCTTAACTTGCCGGGCGGCTTGCTGCCCCGCTTGCTGCATGGCATCTTGGGCGGCTTTCGCATCTTGCGCCGCCTTTTGAGCGATGTTGGTGCCTACCTGACCGAGCTTTTGGCTCTTAGACTCGCCGCTGTCCAGTCCTATGGAGTCCTCCTTGGCAATCACCAACGTAAATGAGTATAAACCGATATAAAATATAAGAAAATAAGTACGCATTATGACAATAATTAATAATTTGATTGATTTTTGACAATGATAGGTTTAAGGTGATAGGTGCCCCGGGTACTCTTGTAGCAAAATCCTATAACTTCTATCTATAATGGGGAATTTGTATAAACTATGTAGCTTTTCGTTTGGGTGGTTAAAGATGTCGACTTGGTCATTCTTTAACCTCTTAAACTCTCTCAACATTCCCACCCAACTCATCATTGGCACCATTTTTTCTTGTGGCCCGATGCCATAACAAAGATGAAATATCGCAGTTTCTTTATGACGAAAGAGATAGGTTAAAAGACGTACGGTTAAATTTTGATAACAAGTTATATCGCCATAGTAATTAAAGGTCTGTGGGAACACGCATTATCGGGTTATATTTTTCTGGATAGAATGGTGAAGGTAAAATTTCTAAAGTTCCTAACGAGATGACGATAATCCATTAATGAAATATGAGACACTACAAAAAGCGTCGGTGATGTGTCTTAACAAATGCAGCCTAAGGTTTTTTTTAATGAAAAGTACAGGATTTAGGAAAAAGTGAGGTTTTTTTGCTTTCTTAAAAAATGTTGGTTGTAGGTTGTAGAGACTATAATGAAATTACATTCAGATTTGCAACATATTTTTCTTGTTAGAACCAATTTTATTCAGTAATATTCTTCAGATAGAGTCAGAAGAGGCACACTAAGTCTCAGATTCCCACCAAATTCCACCCCTACTAATGCAGATATATCCGATAAATTCACGTAACATCTCAATGTAAAATCTACGACACTAGCTATCGAAAATTTCGTGAACGAGAGTCTCGACTTGTTTCCTTTAAGCTTTAAATATTTAAAATACTTATCCACGAGAAGTTTTGGTAGGTAGATTTTTAAGTCCCAGGTAACCAGTCTAACGTATAGGTCGTCGAAAAGTAGTCTTATTTGGAAATAATATAGAGTTGACTATAAAACGACGTCGTAGATACGTCGCCCAAAAGACTCAGTAACATGACGGCCCTCGAACAAGTCCTTTTTGGTCCGCAGGGTTGGTGCTAAAAGTGGCCAGTAAGTGGCGCCGAGGATCATCAGTATATCTCATAGAGTTTATTTAATTTATCGTTCAATTTTAGTAAAAAAAAACTCTACTCAGTAAAATAGGAAGGTGTGGTGCAAAATGAGATATGTATCGCATGTGCTGGGACTGGAGTACCATTCAAATACGGGATGTTAATTATAAAACTTCATCTAGCAGGCTATGAAATTTTGACAGAAAAGGATGACATAATCAAAATAAATGGACTTTTGTTTCTCCATCCTTTTCTTTTGACATTTCACAGCCACTAGATGAAGTTTTACAACGAACACCTCGTATTTATATTTAATTATTTTTTATTATTTTGTTATTGTTATAGATATTAGTTTTATTTTTGTACCAAAAAACAATTGTCATTCTCATATTGCAAAATAGACAGTGAAATAAAAATATTTTTTTTTAGAATTTTTTTTTTAACCTGCTTTAGAACACTTCTTTAGTAAAAACTGACCTCCATATAACTGCAGAATTAAGTCCACTAACGTTTAGATTTTCTCTTTAAACATATCCATGCAACATCTTAAATATGATACCTTTTAGAGGTGTCTTAATTTCGTCATTATGACGTCCAATTGGCCACCTAAATGACGTCTTTTAGACCAAGCGCTGTCGTCTAACAGTCGTCTTAAAGACGAAACCTGGAAAATTATCTGGGCTCTGAAATCTGACTTTCACGCTATTTTTAATATCGTTTTGATCGGGTAGTACGATATGTTTCTAATCTAATGACGAATTAACATAACAAACAAATTTATCAAATATTCCGTGTTTACTAGTGGTAGGTTATAAAAAATGTTTTATATTATCATCTAATAATTAATAAATTGGTTGTATATGATGTTTCTCCCGGCTTTGAGCGTTAATATACAATACATACAACTTTTTGGCAGTTTCAACTTCTCATCTTAAGCGAACAATCGCGAAGAATAAAGTCAATAGAACTAAAACATATCAAATATCAATGAGTTAAAAGCCCGCCAACTATTTAGATAAGGATACAATAAAGTTTTAATATACAATGTCAGCCTTGTAATGGCTCTCTTTTTTTTTATTTCACTTAAATCCTAATCTGAGGTAACGCGTTTGGAAATGCATTCCAGGAGGGCTTCGAAGAAATCGGGGAATCCGTCGTAACCTGAAATAGAATCAAAACCTGAAAAAAAATTACAAATACTGTCTCCGACTTTTATGCCTACTGCTTTCATGAATTCTAAGTGACATAACTTCTAAAACTCTAAAATACTGACTCTACCTGGATAGGCGTTAACGTCGATAATCCCGTACCGACCGCTTGTATTTTTTATCACAACATCGATCCCCAGCAAATCCATGCCAAAAGACTTCCTCAATGTGCTGGCAACAACTTCCATTATTTTAGGATCAGGTTTCCAGCCCTCATTTCCGACATCTTCGGGGTCCAGCACCGATAATCTACTCTTGGAATCCGCTTTAGATACGTCACTGCTATCGAAATAAATCGACTCTCTTTGACTAGCATGAAAGTTCTTGAGGGAAGGTCGCTCAACGTAACAATGTCGCTCCCCAACTATGAAGATTTTGTATAATTTGGCATTATGGTTCACAAAACTTTGAGCGACACAAGGCGTTTTACAGTCAATTAGGTACTTCTCGTCGAAAATTATGGACATTTCGTGCGCCTGTCGCGAACCGTGTCCCAATAACGGTTTGCAAATAAAGGGATACGTGACAACCGATTTTTTTAACTCGTCTCTAATCACGTCCAAATCTCCGTCTCGAAGTACACAAAAGTTTGGCGTAAACACTCCATAATTGTGTAAGTCCGTTTCCTGCATTATACTATAACAATTGTACCTGTCCAGTAACCTCTTGACGTTTGGAATGGGGTCGAAAACTACTATAGAGGGGTTCCGTCTGAGGTAACTTTCTACCTCCTCAATTATTTCTGTGCTCTAGAATGATATAAAGTATTAGAATTTTATTAACTATCTTTCGAGGACAAAAACTATTTAAAACAATTTATTTGTAGGTATATACAGGGTGTTAATGAGTATGTCCTACACACTTATACATAGGACTGAAAACTGATCAAACTTTATTAATAAACTCATATGTGCAAACACACAGTTTTTGATACAAACTCCAATTTGAATGCAAAATCAATCACAAACTATAACTCATGCGTTTGATCTACGTTAACCAATAAATTTTCTGACTGTGTTGGAAATGAAGTTTGGAGTCATATTGATTATAAATCACATCACTTTAGCTTAATGTAGGAGGGAAGGAAACAAATGCAGAAATGACTCATGGGCTTGCTCAAGGGTAGGGACCCAATAAAGATGAAATAGAATGTGAGTAGTACTTACACATTACCTATTAGATAGTGATTCAAAATATGGCCATGTAATAAATAAATTATTGCTTCTAAGATATGTATATACCAACATTGAGTCACAAGCTCATTAGCCAGATTTCTTGCTAGACAGTAAATAAGATCTCCTAAGCATTTTTTTTAAACCTTTCCAAATTTGGAGGTTTATAATATAGTGTGAAATAACAATCTTATGTGTGTTTAGGGTTTATCAGATCAGATCATTTTATGGCTTAATAGATCAAACTCAATAACTAAAATGGAATTGCCAAATGTGTAAAACGTTTCTATAAACAAAGGCCTTAAGTAAACAAATGTTAATTTTCCCATGACTCCAAATAGTTTGCATCTGCTAAGTAGTAGGCAAATGATAACAAACACATCAAACATTCCCATGTGGGTTTACTTGCATAAAAACTATTTTTTAACAGGATCTAGGTGGTGTTTGAAGCAAACAGTGCTTACTGCAGGTAACAGATACATTTCGAGTGTAAAAATATCTATGTAAAAATATT
This sequence comes from Taphrorychus bicolor, assembly GCA_951812265.1. Taxonomy (NCBI): domain Eukaryota; kingdom Metazoa; phylum Arthropoda; class Insecta; order Coleoptera; family Curculionidae; genus Taphrorychus; species Taphrorychus bicolor. Next base: position 18,484,183 of record OX638302.1, read on the forward strand.
TATTTACATTACATGCAATTTGAATTTACTATACCAACAATTCGCCAGTTGCTAATCCATTAAAATAAGACTTTCAAAACGTTTGTGTGTAATTTTAGCTAATTAGTTTATCAATGCAACAAAAATATATTGTGGTTGCATTCTTTATACTATCTACCACACAAATCTGAAACTCGCTAAGAACAAGATTTAGGTATATGATCAAAATGAGTTACCATGTAAATACCTAAAATTTTAGTTTCAAAGCCCAGACTAGGTACATACCCGAATATCACCCTGATTTGCAGAGGCAATGATGTCCGTTAGTTTATGAAGTAAAACACAAAAAGGGCCTTGCTCTTCCAGGCCTTTATTGAGGTCCAACTAAAACCGCAATAAACACTTCGATTTAGCTAAGGAACGACTCAAACAATTAGTTTATCAAAGGGCAATAGCTACCTTAAAGACATCGAATCCATACTTTGAGGACACTGCCACTAATTCCTGCCAATTAACTTTTTGCAGCTTCTTCTCGGACATCCAAACTGCTATCCTTTTATTATCAGGCATTTTGCAGCCGTCCCGTTTTGAAGCTGGTTCAATATTGAACTTTAATTTTTACAAACCATGCTAGTTATTCAATTTTCCATATCGGCAAAATAAACATTTTTGTCAACAAACCGCTGTCAACTGGTTGTGCTAATGTCATTGTCAAATGTCAATCAAAATTTCAGACGCCATTTGCATTTGTCATAACTCCTTCGGCGCAACTAGAAATCTGGCAACGTTCCAGGTGGTCCCATAATTAATAATTATCCCATATTTCGTATTTTATTGTAACTTGAAATCAAACTTTCGTTTAGTTTCTGAAGCTCTGAACTAAATATCAGGAATGGGAGCATTAAAAATTGAAATACACCATTTTCTCTTTTCTGATGTCTCCTGAGATTTCTTTAAAAATAAGTGAAGTGACAACACTGCGATAAACAGTCACAAATCTTGACGTCATTTGTCAACGTCCTCTTTAAGCCTAACCTCAAATTTCCGAAAAACCGAATGTTTATATTTTTGATTTTTTTATATTTTTAGTTTGCTTTGTTACAACCAATTTCTTTATTTATGAAATTATGTCAGATCTTGATAAAAAGAAAATAATTTCCAACAAAAACAGGAATTTTTCGAGAGTATGTAACCACATATCAACGTTTCATGTTGCCAGAAATTTTTTTTTCTAGGATACCGCATCTAGCAGCCGCACATTTTCGGGCAGATCTGCCCCATCGAGCACTAGAGGCAAGGAGACAGGATCGTCAGACGTTAAACAGCCCACAATTCTCTTGAAAAATAAAGAAATTACCCATGATGATAATGTAAAACGAAAGCTTAAAGGGAATGAGACAGTGAGTGGTAATGCTTCAAAAGAGGCTGAAGGTAATAGTTCCTAGATTTTCCTAACGTAGGGTTTAGCGCCTTCTTGTATTTGAGAAGAAGAAGAAAATGATTTTTGTATATTTTTAAATGTTTTTTTCTACTTTACGATTTACAATTAGTACCCAAAGTCTTCAAGCTGATTATGAGTTGTTGCCAATTTGGTACTTTCTTTATTGAATTACTTTACAAGTCTTGTTTATGACAATTGTGCTTGCATCTGCATAGATTTAGTTTTTGTTAATCACACTCATTGTAAGATAAGCAACCATAATAAACATTAGCAAAAACACAAAACCTCAATACAAATAGTAAGTAAAAGTCTACCAGAGCCAAGAGAGCCAATTCATTTTGTTTAAAACACTTTGTTTAAAACAAAACTCCCTGCTTATCCTTGCTTCTGCAAGGATAAGATTAATATAAATTAAGGAAAAAGTAGGTCTGCTGGCAGCAAAATTTGAACCAGCAACCTTCTGGTTTCCCCCGAAATTAACGGCTTATCAGGGTACAATTTCTTGAATTAACATTTTTTTGTAAATGGAATTAGAATTGTCAGAAAGCAAATGGAATTTTTCATTATAACCAGAGGGTAGTCTCATTTCATCTCATTATAAAATACAAACTCTGATCTCTGAATATGTTCTGAGATCAGAGTAATCAACACCTATTTACAATGCTCTGCAGTGACATTTTTTAATTCAGGATTGTATTATTTTATTTTCTTAAATAAGACTAAAGTAAGTATAGGTTCCTAGGAGGTGTAATATCTGTCTTGCACTTTTTTTTGCTTTTTTACAGCTGCACCGCCTCAATTGAAACATATGGAAAAATCTCAAAAACTCATTGATGATGGTGTGATAAACCCAGATCACCTAGAAGACTATTTGCAAGAAAACAGCGATTTTATTGTTGTAGGAGTTGTTGGAGCTCAAGGTGTTGGCAAATCAACTATTTTAAACTTACTCTGTGAGAATAAAGTAAAGACTAAATTAATCTACCTAACCACGCAATTTAAACAATTCTTTCTTAGGTAACGGAGCCACTTAAAAGGTCACTATTTAAGTTATATACTGAGTCGCCTGACGACTACAATAACGGAATTACAATATTAACTCAGAAACTGGAAAGCACACATCTAGAAGACCCAACAGTTTTTAAAGTTGAGTCTTCTGAAGATATCGAAAATTGTGTTAATGCAACACAAGGGATAGATATATTTGTCTGCCCAAATAGAGTGATCTTTCTAGATTGCCAGCCATTTTTGTCAGTAGCTGTCTTGGATGACCTGATAGAAAGTGAAAACAAGAGATCCAATCTTGTTGGTGATTTTATTCCTTTGGAGAATAGTGGAGAAATTCAGGGACTTCAGTATACAGCATTTTTGATGTCAGTATGTCATATTTTGTTGGTAGTGCAGGACTGGTTTTTCGATAGTAACATTGTCAGGTATGGAAGAGCTGAAAAATTTTTGTAATATATTTTCTTTTATCTATATATTGTGTTGAATTTTTTACAGATTTATCCAAACTGCCGAAATGTTGAAACCGACTATATCCAATCCAGAAGACGAATACTCCGAACACTTTCCCCACCTGATCATGATTCAGAATAAATCGCAAATGGCTGATTTCACCCCAAAACAATTTAAAGTTATGCAAAAGGTACTTATTATATCGGGAGAGTTTTAATTGATTGTGTACTGATGGAATATGCTTTAAGGTATATGAAACGTTATTCCAAAAAACCAAACTCCAGTTTCATACAAATTTGGGACTGGGATCGGGGAGGACGATCAACACGCTGAGGCCCGAAAATTGCGGCAACAATGTAAACTTGTTTCTGATTCCTGAGATTAATGCAGCCACTGAAAGTAAGTGGGTTTTCAATTGTTTTTCTTTTTTGACTTTTAACACAGTTTAACTGTTACTTTTTTGTCATATGCTTTCTTAAAAAAATATTAGTTAATATTAACAAAAAAACTTATTATTAATTGATTATTGTTAATGATATTGATATTATTAATTAAAATTATTAATGAACAAATAACGTCATCATGCCCTGTTTTTTAAAAGACAATTAGAATTTAGACAAAACATTTGAAACGAGTTGGTTTCACTTCATGATATCTCGCATGCCCTAGTGGAAGCACCTACAGTCGTCCGATAGCGCCACTTGCATATTTGCACAGTGCCTTGAGCAAGAGAGGAGACCAAGTTTCATTCAAACCCGTATTTCTGTCAGGTTTGAATTATACCATACTGATGAGCTCTAATAAGAGCGAAACCGGTCTTTGGTTCCTCTGCCTGATAGAGAAATGAGTTTGATACTCTGCTGAATGTCGTCCCCAGACAGGATAGGTATGAATCTCGGCCATCTGTGTGTGGGAAGCGACAACTTTGACAGAAAACTGGCTTGGTTTCACTTCATTTGAAACGACTTAACATAAAAAAAAACAATGGATGGGCACAGCCAACTTTATTACTTTTAATATACTGAGCGCGCTATATTTTTTATTTTTCCTGCTTCAGATGACGTCTATACAGGCTATCCACCTCTAGAGGACCTAATAAGAAAACTTAGAGCCAACATTTTCGGCGCCACCAAAAGCTCATTGACCCACGTTCAATTAACGGAGAAAACTTGGCTGATTTATTGCAACAAAGTATGGGAGACGGTAAAGAAGAGTCCATTCTTTGTAGAGTACACTAAACTTATGCCTTAAGCAGGATAATTTACGTAATAATACTAGGTACCTATAATTTAATTTGTGCATCTGAAGAAGCGGTAATGGCTGTAAATGTTGTAAGTATTATATAGAGAAGAGAGGTAGGTAGGTAACTATATTACAAGTCACACATCTGTTTAAGTACTAGTTTTATTTTAATATAAACTAATTGAATACTTTTTTTGCTGCTTATAGAAGTAGAGAAAAAAGTAGTTTGCTTTAGCGCGATTACCACTTATACAGGGTGACCGTTTTTCGAATTTAACTACAGGAATCTCGGTTATTTGAAGAGATACAAAGAAAGTTAAATTAGAGCAAAACTGCGCAATTGGAAAGCTATAAAGAAATTCAAAAAAAAAGTTTTCAATTTTGAAAATTCTGACTGGTTTCGGAAATATTCGCGAAAAACTTGATAACTTTTTAAATAAACGCCCCTATAAACCGTTCGTTTCTTGTTAAAATCAAATAGGAGTTGGAAATCTGACTTTGGACATTTTTATCTTATCTTCTCAACGTGTGCTGAAACGAGATAGGAATAAATAATAAAGATTGTATTATAATTATTTTGTTTTATGTGGCAAAAATTTATAGGTTATCATGATATTATGCAGAATATGATAGGTTCCAATATAAACAAGAGTTATTTATGTAATTATTTGAACATAACAATTATTTTTTCCCAAATTCCGTCCCTTTTACAGCTATAGAAAGGCTGAAAATAATTATGATTTTTGAACTCAGGTTAAAAATCGAACGCATTTAATTTGAATAATTTAGAGTCTACCAACTTTGGCGATTTTAAATAATTTCCTGTATAAAACAATAATGTAATATTATACATAATATGCATAATTTTTATTGTAAGCAGTAAGTTCTCAATAATGTAAGCGCCAGACTTATAAAATGCCATTGTAAACAAACAAAACGTATATAAAAAGACAACAATAAACCTTCATAACAGCTATAACCATTGTCTTCAAATAATCACTTATAAACGGTCTGCAACAACGACCTTTTCCTCAACTGGATAGGTTTATATGAATGCTGATAAACCGTGGTCAGCCTCCAGTGTTCCGGATAATCTTCACGTTTATGCCTCTGCAAAGAAAAAGGTGGTGCTAAGCTGGCTATACTATAGTTGGGTGTATGACGGCGTTTTAGTTTTGGCACCGTAAACTTATAACATGCCCTACTTACGTATTTTTGGGGTACCCCGGCTTTGAAGGCTATTTTATACTCGGTTTTGATTTTTCTGTCCCCCGGTAGGTTTTTCAGTTCACAGGCTACGCACAGACGGCCGCCTAGTTTTTTACATGAATGCTGGTTGCAAGTTACTAGTTGCTCTGTGCATTTCTTTCCATTATTTAAATTTGGCGTGCTTTGATGAATTTTACCGTTATGTTTTAAGTTAGTCGTTGTTTCACTATTTTCAAACTTTTGTTTATGCAAGTCGTATGCGCTTTTCGCTCTTTTTATTTCGCTCGAACCAGCACTACTGCTATTCTTTGATATCGACGTCTTCGGTCTGTCCAATATAAAGTCCTTTTCTTCATTGGCCTTGGCTCCGTGATTAAAGATGGAGCCACATGCGTGCACTCCATCACATTTAGGTACTTTTTCATTATCGTCCTTTGGAGTGTGAACTAGCGAGAACACTGCGGGTGCTTGAGAACCATTAGACCCATCTATATGGACGGGCGGTTTGGGTTCGTCTTCTGGGTTTTCCGGAGTTAAATCCCAGCATATTGCCAAATCTATCGGAGTAACTTTATTTTGTCTTATAAATCGCCATTTGTGGTCAAAGCTACTGGCAGTACTAGGCCTATCGTCCATGATATCCTTCTTAGGATGCTGTATGCACGTTTTAGGTCTGTAAACTTTCAACTTGGTACATCTTGAAGGTCCATATCCAGGATAACCCTTCCATCCGACACCGCAAGCGAAACTCTTGTCTTCTAGGCTTAAACCGGGATCCTGTTCATATTTTCTTTGCATTTGAAGCTTCCTGTATATCGAATCCGTGATCGTGTCAGGTAATGGGTCGTGCTCCAAGTTTTCCTTGTGCAGTTTTCTTGCCAAATTAAAATTCGAAATGGCGTTTATTATGGGCGACAATATGCGATTGCTGCTGTTATCGGGACACTTATTATCGCTAACCATATCTCGATCGCTATTTTCCAAAACTTCTTGCACTTGCTCGTCTATTGACTTCTCAGGTTCTGCAGGGGGCTTCGAGAAGTCGTCACGGTATTTAGGATAGCCTGGTTTAGCTTCCGGCTCTTGGTTATTGAATCTATTTTTTGCCAATTCATCGTAACTGTCTGGACGATCTGCCTCTTCCGTTAAATCTCCAGGGACGTAAGGAGCTGAAGCTTTTGATTGTGCGGAACGCTGAGCCTGCAAAGAGGTTGTATAGTTATTATTCGCGAATTGAAGTATTCAAGGCAAAAACAAACTAGCACGTCTTGTCGCACCTGATTAGTTCTGAAGGGTAATGGATTCACAAAATTAAGATACCTTTGAGATGTTGTACAGAGCAGGAACAGGCGGCATCCACCAGCGTATTTTAGATCCAATACTGCATGGCAGATGGCTCTCAGTTCGAGAAGCAGCCCATATCGCACCCCTGGAGGAACAACGACATAAATGCATATTTTTCAATTTTGCATTTATGTCGATGTTTCTCCAGAGGTGCGATATTGCTCTGTACCTGGACGCTGGTTGTCGGAACCAGAACGAAGTGAAAAGAGTGTAGGTGGTCGCTGGTGGATGTCGCACCAGCTAAAGCTGTACTGATGAGGGGTAGACCCCGAAACTAGTATGCCGATGTGTTGATCGACAAATTTGTGACCACCTACACTCTTTTCACTTCGTTCTGGTTCCGATAACCAGCGAGGTACAGCGCAATATGGGCTGGTGAAGGTCGCCTGCTCCTCCTCTGTACAACATCTCACCGGTACTCCGTACATTTCCGACTTTAAGTCGCTAAATCACGGTCTCCAATTTGTCGGCCAGCCAAAGTTGTACTGATGAGGGGTAGACCCCGAAACTCGTATGCAGATGGGTTGATCCACAAATTGGTGACCACCTCCACTCTTTTTACTTCATTCTGGTTCCGATAACCAGCGAGGTACAGAGCAATATGCTTCTCGAACTGAGAGCCATCTGCCATGCAGTATTCGATCTAAAATACGCTGGTGAATGTCGCCTGTTCCTGCTCTGTACAACATGTCACCGGTACTCCGTACATTTCCGACTTTTAAGTCGCTAAATCACGGTCCCCAATTTGTCGACCAGCTAAAGCTGTACTGATGAGGGGTAGACCCCGAAACTAGTATGCAGATGTGTTGATCGACAAATTTGTGACCACCTACACTCCTTTCACTTCGTTCTGGTTCCGATAACCAGCGAGGTACAGAGCAATATGGGCTGCTTCTCGAACTGAGAGCCATCTGCCATGCAGTATTGGATCTAAAATACGCTGGTGAAGGTCGCCTGCTCCTGCTCTGTACTACATCTCACCGGTACTCCGTACATTTCCGACTTTAAGTCGCTAAATCACGGTCTCCAATTTGTCGGCCAGCCAAAGTTGTACTGATGAAGGGTAGACCCCGAAACTAGTACGCAGATGGGTTGATCCACAAATTGGTGACCACCTCCGCTCTTTTCACTTCGTTCTTGTTCCGATAACCAGCGAGGTACAGAGCAATATGGGCTGCTTCTCGAACTGAGAGCCATCTGCTATGCAGTATTGTATCTAAAATACGCTGGTGGATGTCGCCTGCTCCTGCTCTGTACAACATCTCACCGGTACTCCGTACATTTCCGACTTTAAGTCGCTAAATCACGTTCCCCAATTTGTCAACCAGCCAAAACTGTACAGATGAGGGGTAGACCCCGAAACTAGTATGCACATCGACAAATTGGTGACCACCTACACTCTTTTCTAAGACACCTTTCATACAAATGAACGGAGCTTCTATCTATAGAATGCAACTTCACAGAAATATACATGCGCCTTAAAATTGCAAATCTTGCGGTGAATTTTTGTTCGACAACAAAAAAATTGAATTTGAAATGACTGCACAAAAAGTATTTAAACTTACCAGCTCTTTCCTGAGATCTTCTTCGTCTGGTTTCGATTGCTCTGCGTTCTCACTCAAACATTCGCCTAGAAATAAGAAAAAACAGCTGTGTGTTATTTTCTGCTTACAACTGAAAATTCACCTGTACTTTTATGAACTTTTTTCGGCAAGTTCCAGGTACTAACAAAGCCGCCCCAAGGCTGCTTGTTTACTTTTTTGATTTCAGGTAACAGGTGGCCCCTTTCATTCGCTATTATCCTGGTTTTGCCGTTTCTGCATCTTGGAGTGGTAGGATGACGTTTGGGTATCTCCCAGTTTCTTAATATTTTTGGTCTGTAGGCCGACTCAAACTATGGGATTTAAATAGTAGATATGAGAATAAATTTGCCTAGAAAGTTAATAACAACTTATAAAAATAATACTCATAATCAGTATCAAATATCTTTATTTCTTTAATACAATAAACATATTATTTTTTATTCTTCCTTTCTTTCTGTTTTTTAATATGTTTTTTAATTTTCACTTTCCTCTTCTCAGCTTGTGCGTCTTTAGCAGCCCGTTTTCTCGCCTTTTTCTCTTCCAATGTTTCGTGTTTAGGCCTTGATGAATCCACAAATTTGCTATCGCCATCCTCTTCTTCAGAGTCGTCACTACCATCCACACTCTCACTGCTACTGCTCACTTTATCTTTCTCCTCCTGTTGCTCATCAGGACCCAAAATTTCTGGTCTCTGAACTAGGCCGCTGAGATCAGCTTTCAACCCCACCAGAGGTTTGTAGATGAGATGTCTCTCAAAATATGTTACATCCTTAAGAGTCTTGGGTATGTATAATTGCTTGAAGACTTCTTCATCTACCTGTTAAGAGAAAAACTTCTTGTTAAAAAAGAAAAAAATTTTGTAATATGTAATGTAAATGTAGTTTTCCAAACCAACGATGATTTTATAAAATTAATGTAAGAAAAAAGGTCTGAATGTGGGTTCCTTGGATTTTGTATAAATATCTACCTATTTTTGGACATTTCTAACAAAATTTTACTATTCACATCAAGACTTGTATTGTCATGTATTCAATGTGAGTGGACTTATACAGTCCTCCACCGCGACCTGTGGCCTATTGTGGCTCACTCGAATTGTCACCAGCAAAGTTTGGCCCTACTAGCTCCACTAGTTGTCAGTCGTTATGCCCAGACCCTCAACGAATCTGATGAGTCTCTCGAGCGACACTGCCTTTGTATCTTGAGATTCAATAACATCAAGATTTTTGTTTGTTTAGTCCGGTGGTAGACAATGATGTATTATTAAGCAAAACTTCTTGGATTCCCATTGTCTTTATTGAGTTTTTTTACACGACGTTTCGAGCAGTGGAATCTCTGCTCGTTTTCAAGTGAAACTGAGCATTAAGCTTGAGGCTACTTGCTTATGTACTAACACAGTTAACCACGCCCACCAATCCTATTGGCCGGATCGTTGCCACTGTCGCGCGTCAAGCGACCAGCACTTGTCCGCAGTATCAACGGGTGTCATACCGAAGAGACATCGCAACTTGGTTTACTTAAGACCCCTCATTGCTTCCAATGGAGACTGCTTTCTTAAACTTTTGTTTCTTCCAGTGCTATTCCCTATGCACAATTTTGATGTTTCTCCTCTTATTGTATGAGTTCTGTGTTCCTGAGTATGAGTTCTGTGACTTATTGTATGAGTTCTGTGTTCCTGAGTATGTGTTCTGTGATTGGCCATAGGGGCAAAAAGATTGTAAATATCAGATCCCATGTGAGTGTGGCATGTCGTACATAGGAGAAACCAAGCGACCTTTGCATGTCAGAGTTCAGGAACACAGAACTCATGTGATAAGAGAAGAAACATCAAAATCATGCAGAGCACGTTTAGTCCTAACACCAAAATATTAAGTGGGCAGAAGCCAAAATTGTGCATAGGGAACAGCACGGGAAGAAACTAAAGTTTAAGGAAGCTGTCTTCATTGGAAGCAATGAGGAATGGTGGGCGTGGTTAGCTGTGTTAGTACATAAGCAAGTAGCCTAGAGCTTAACACTCAGTTTCACTTGAAAACGAGCAGAGATTATGTCAATAAAGACAATGGAAGTCCAATATGTTTTGCTTAATAGTACATCATTGTCTACCACCTTTAAACAAACTTTTATTGCAGTTATCTCAGGGTTATGTCCCTGATGTGGGTGCTTGTAGAGAACACAGACACATGAATTTAGAAACTTTAAATTTTTTGTTGAAAAGTAGACATTTTTTAGAGTTTTAAAAGGAAAAAAATACAGGATACTAAATGGTTAAAAAAAAACACCAGTATTATACTCTTTGCAGGGCCACATGTGTGTTTCTCATTACATTACAAATAAATTGAAATATTTGCAGAAACAGTAAGTGAAGGCTTTAATTCATGTGTTTGTTATCTTCACAAGAGTCAAAATGGTATGATTGTGTTGGCAGATTAGAACAAACAAAAAATGTAAAAAATTATATAAAACATTTTGCATATTTCTCACCTGATCTGTAGATGTAGTTTCAGTCTTCTCAGCAGCCTTTTCAGAGAACCTACACAAACACTCTTCCATATTGTCTTCAGTAATGGATGGATCTGTGATAAAATCAAAGAGCTCCTTAACGGTCAAAGTGGCAACATCCTTCTTCTTAAAATAGTCTGTTATGTTTGTGCAATCCTTTCTTAGGAACTCCAAGGCTTGTGGATGATTATGCTCCACACTTTGTGACACATCAATAAAATAAATCTCTCCATTGTGATAAAGCATATTGAACTCCGATAAATCTGCATGAACTAATTTACATTTGTTGAACATTTTCCACATAATGATCAGGGTGTCTCTATAAATTTCTCGAGCTTTAGATTGAGAGAGTTCGACGTCCTTGAGTTTTGGAGCAGGCCATCCATTTTTACCAATAAAAGTCATAAGGAGAACATGAGATTTTAAAAGAATGGGCTCAGGTACATTTAAACCATTTGAGTGCATTCGCACCAAATTTCGCATTTCTTTCTCAGCCCAGGTTCTTACCATTTTTCTAGGATTATGTTTGGAGTAACCATGTCTAAATCTAAATTCCCCAGAAACATACTTATCTCGGTCTTTAAACACCAAAATTGAGGTTTTGTAAATTTTTATTGCATAGTCTTGCCCAGTTTTTGAGGAAGCATGATAAACATTGGCCTCCTTGCCTGTAGAAATGCAGCCATTGATTTCTGCAATAACATTGCTATTCAACAGTTTGAATAATATCATTCGAGTGCGAGGATCCATCACTTGTTCTGCAGTAGCCCTATCATGCTTATCCTTAGTCCTTCGCCTATCACTTTCAGTTTTCTTTTCATTCATCAACAAATGGCTGACAATGTGTTTGGGTAACTCATATTTCTCCATGTTTATTTTATTAGCATACTTTTTGAAAAGGTTCTCATTAGGCTGGAAGGTGCTTACTTTATTAGAGTGCTGTTGCTGGTTTGAGTGGGAACCCGAGCCTTTTGAATAGAAGTCTTTACTATCAGCATCGTAGTCGTAATCACAAAAATCATCTTCATCCTCCTCCGAATATAAACTCCTGAATTCTTGGGCTTGTTCTGAGATATTCAAAGCGTGCAAGCGCTGATTTAAACTGGAGTCTTCTTCAGCATCAATGAACAATTCTTCCGGGGGTAAATTGTCCATTAGCATGTTAATTATTTGATAATTTTGGGCCTTATTTTAAATTTGTTCAAAATAACATGTCTTTTCCGAACTGGAAAATAGAAAAAGAAAGTGTGAGGTTAAGCCAGATGTCAATGTCAACTTGGTTTTTGATATTCATTTTATGTCCAGTTGATTATCTATCTTCGTATTGGCCAAACACATGTACATATACTGAAAAGAGAGCGCTAAATAAGCCACGACTATGTTTCGGGTGTGGTGCCATCTATGCCTTAGCACGAGAACGGCAAATTAAAGGAGGAATAGCTAGAAAAATTTCCTTCACCAGAATGTCAAGAACTGGTTTTGAGTGTCTCCAAAACGTTCAGAGTTTGAGATTGTCGGAGATATGTGATGTATGGGTACGTGGCGAAAAAGAGTAACAAAACATACAACAAAATAATTATATATTGACCCATGATTCTGGTATACAAATTATACCAATAAACATAATAGAATGAGAACTGTAAAAAAGTAATCCAGCAGGTGAATTGCAATTTCGTTATTGCAACAACTAAAAATTTTCCAATAGCCACAAATCCTTTTAGATAAACTATTATTTCAAATTTATGAACGAAGTTTCATGAGGAACCAAGTTTAGTGCGAAAAGTTCTCTTCAAAGAGGCAGGGCCTATAACTATAGTAAAGTAGAAGAAAGTGTCTCTAGAGGTTGTTTGGATTTTAAAGGCCAATTACAAAAAAAAGAATTCTCAACCTTTATTTTTATGTTATACAAAATTGATATTATTAAGTCGATAACAATAAAACGAAACCGCTCCACCGACTTTTTCCTTTTCCCCGCACAAGGACACAGAGCGGGCTAATTATCGAATTTAAGTATACTTGACTCGAATATACTTCGTATAGATATCCTATAAAATGGAAAAAACTCGTTTTTGGTCCCAGCAATATGTCAAGGAGAACTTAAAACAGATAATGGAGATAATGTGGTTATAATAAGTTTGTTACGACGTTCGGCCACCTTTTACGTTCGCCTTGAGTCCGAATTTTTACTTTCACCCCCGCATTGCGATGTGCCTTATTTCTACAACAAAGTATCAACATCTGTTAATGCAAATTTAGCATTTTATACATATACAATTTTATAGAAACGGCCTTACGGACATATTAGGTATAGTTGAGTGGCTTTTCTGATTTATAAAGTTATGCAGGAAGTTTAAACTGAGAAGAGAAGACATCACCTAACTATAGGTGGATAGAAAAATCAAGTCAAATTTGAACGTTCATTTTACAAAAAAAAAACAACCAATTTGAATACCAAAATGACGTATATTTTGAAGATTACAAAAATATCCCTAGATCTTGTTGGGTGCACTCAAAATTGGTGAGAATAGAGATACTCAAGGTGATTATTTTCCCGTGAATTATAAAAAAATGTTTTTTTTAGAGTAGTTAGATCTACTCAAACCCAAACATAAAAAAAAATCAAAAAATGGGAAGAGAATGTACCTACTCAAAAGCTGGCGGTATTTAGGAGCCAATAAAAATCTTACTTTCTGTTCATAAGAAGAGAAATTTTCAAAATGTTTACCAACATTTTAGAGCTGCTCAAACCCTGATTTTTCATTAGAATGTTTTCAAGCTTTAATAATTAAAATATATTTCAAACTTGACGTGATGATAAGAACTCAAAATTAATTTAGAATTGACAATTTATAAATTGGACTTGACCCATTTCTAGGCAAAGCCTAATTCTTCTACAAACTGTACTTAAACTTCAATTGTTAAAAATTATTTCTAACTCTACGTATTGACAAGAGCTCAAAATGAGTTAAGAGTTGGTTCTACTCTGACTTTCTTTTCCATTAGAAAAGAAGTATTCAAAATGAATTCGATAGTTTTTCTGCCCCGGTTGAAGATACCCAACGTCTGACTTACTTACCAGGTGTATTCAAAAATCAGTTAAACTTTGGTTCAAACCCTATATATTGATCTAGAAAAAAATCATAGGGCGTTTAAAGCTGCTGAAAAGCCGGCTAAAGAGCTAATAAAAATGCGATTTTCGTTTCGTTAAAGGGAGGAGCGTTGACAAAGTATTTTTTCAAAAACAATTAGAGTTGTTCAAAGCCTTATTTTTCACTAAAATCTATTCAAATTCATCAATATTGAAAAATTATTCCAAACTTAAGTGTTGGTAAGGGCTCAAAATTAGTTTTTAGTTCCTAATCCGACTTTCTCTTGCATTAGAAAAGAAGAACGATTACGAATATTTATGAGCACTAGTTAGAACTACTCAAAGCCCGAATTTCTTATAAGATGTATTAAAAACTTAGATAAACATGGGTCCGTACTCTACGTATTGATCTACAGGAATTCAAAGAGTGAGAAAGGCTACCTGTAAGGGTTAAAATGACCTGAATTTTTTTGTATTAGATCAGAAGCTTCCAAAACTATTGGAGCTATTCAAAGCGTGATTCCTCTAAAACCTCTATTCAATCTTAAATAAGGAATTTTAAAATTTTTTTCATATTCTTCGTGTGATCAGAGCTCAAAATGAGCATAAAGTTTGATTTTCCCCTGCATCATTAGAGAAGATTTTTTTTAAACAATAACAGTTTTTTATTGACTCTAATTCCTACAAACTAAACATGAAAACAGGATTATTTTCCTGCTCCTTTTAATATGAAGTACAACTAGATAGAGAGAACCTGTCTCTCTTTCTCTTTTTTCAAATTGATGATCGACAATTCACGAGTTGGAATAAAAGTCTACTAAACTAAAACACAGAATGATCATTAGCAGAGCAAGCAGAATGATCCACCAAAAAGATCTGAAATTTGCTGAAATATGGAAGTTGGGAGTCGAATATAATCGAAGCTACAAAAGGAACCAAATTTACGTTTGGAAAAGGATAAGAGAACAGCGAGATGAATACCTCGTAGTCATTAGAAAATATCATCTAGAAGGCTGTGAATTTTTGACACGAAAGGTTGACAGAATCAAATTAAATGGACTTTTGTTTATTCGTACTTTTCTTACTAGCTTACTAGGTTACGTTTCCAAATGAACACCCTCTATTCTTATACGTACCAACGGTCCTGGTATGTATGGGAAGGAATGATAGATGTGAGGGTAGACATTTGAAGGGCATTTTGAAGAGGCACAGGCAGTCTGTTGTCTAGACATGGAAAAGTACTGGACAAAAGAGTGAAAAAACGGCTAAGAGAGTAGTACAATAGCGAAAACAAAATGTAGTCATGACTGATAATTTGAGCATCTCTACTCTTTGGTTTCAAAGCAAACGAATAGCTGGCGATCTTGCGGTAATTATCGTCCACTTCTTACTCCATACTACTCGTCCATACTTCCATAATATTTTTTATATGACGGACCCCTCATCTACACCTTCAGTTAGCCCCTAGATAAATTGCCGGTTGTGCAACAAAATCAACTTTCCTGCACTGCAAATTTTACGACGTTCACCTAGAAAGGCATCAGTGGAAAAGAAAATATGGAGAATAACTCATATTGAGCTACTAAAAGTCAACGACTTTTTACGTAGAATGATTTTTGAAAAACTCTCCATACTTTTACACCCCCTCTTCCATTACCAATGGATTCATCAAGTACTGACTCTAAAACCTCTACACCCTCAACTTCATTACGAATGAATTCTTCAATTGTTGGATTTCCTGGTTCTGCGCTCCGCATGTTGAACTAATCTTGAAAGCCAATTTCTATCAGCAACTTTTAAAGATTTCTCTAACGGATTAATTTTGCCTCACGCAACAAGTTAGTATCCTGCAGCCAATTGCTGAGTGCTCCATCCCAACCAATCCTACCTGCAATCCGCTCCGCCCGAAAAGAAGACTTAGGAACCTCCCCAGCTAAGTTTGTACCAGGAAAACCACTTCATCTTCCTAGGGAATTTTTGCTGATTTCGAAGCAGAACTAGCTAGAAGATTCAACTCAATTTTTTAGTCGCTTTCAAAGATATTTTGCTAAATTGGGACCAGTCCAGCTATAAGACGTATTCAACAAAAACCTTTTATTTATATCAATTTATCCACTTGCAATGTTGTATTTCTATACCTCTTCCACTTATTTTTGGCATCTCGTTACCTTTGAAACCTTTCTCTTTTCGGGACATGTTGAGAAGATACGATAGAAATGTCAAAATCAGATTTGAAATGCCTGCTTGACGGCAATAATAAGTGAATGGTTTATACGTAATGACATTCAGCCAAATCAAGCACCGTTTGGATATTGCCATAAAAAGATAGAAAAAGAGTCTTGTTCCAATCGGTCACACACAGAGTTTCGCTTTAGTCCCCTATGTAGGTGCTCCAAGCCACAGCCCGACGGCCGTCCCTCCAGGCCGCACAATCTTCTCCATCCCCAACTTGTTGCTTATAGAGATCGCGCCACTTTTCAGCGCCAAAGCCAGATATTGACCGTCATTAGTCCAGAAGCTAGAGTTGATCCTCACGTTGGTCTTGTGCTTCTGCACGGCCTTCTGATAAGTGCTACAGAAGGCAAAATCGCTAAGGGAGCAACTGGCCGGATAGTGGCTCAGAGGGTTGAATAAAACGCATTGTACAGAGACTCCGTGGCTGTACTTGAACAGACTTTTATTGGACCAGATAATGATGATATGGTTCTACTATTCCTGAAGATATCAATTATAAATATTAAAAAGCTTGAAGACACTGAACTGCGGATCCAAGCTAGCGAGAACCTGGAAATGTGTCTACAAACAGCCGATAATCGTGTAGGAAGTGATGTGGAACCCCGGTGGAATATGCTGAAGCAGGCCCTTATAGATACCCAGGAGCTAGACATAGGCGGAGAGCTCTGCCAGGCAGGGCGGTGGATGACGGATGAGATCCTACGACATATGGACGACAGAAGAAGAGAAAAGGCCAGAGGCGGGGATCATTACGAAGAACTGAATCGAAGAGTGAGAACAGAGTGCCGGAAGGCAAAGGAGCGTTGGTTAACAAAAAGGTGCAATGAAATCGAGGCACTACAAGATAAGCTGTTCAATGTCCACAAAAAAATCCAGGAGTTTACCAACACTCGGCGTAAACAGCAGCAGGGTGTTTTGAGAGATGCCAATAACAGAATTGTGGTGGGGGCACTGAGGAAAAGAGAAAACGATGGGAGGAATATGTGAACACCCTCTGATGTTGGATCCAAAAAACCTCCTAAAGGTGACGTTGTTAATGAGTCTAGCCCTAGAATCACGAAAGAAGAAGTAATACGCGCTATCAGTCTTCAAAAAAGCGACAAGGCCGCGGGATCTGACCAGGTGCACGCGGAAACGCTCAAGTTCATTGCGGCCTAGATCTTCTCACCTCTCTTTATAACTCTATATATCAGACTGGAGGAATACCAGTAGACTGGCTAAAATTGACGTTCGTCACCATACCCAAAAAACCGATTGCTTTCCAGTGCGATGATACGGAGGAATACCTTCATGTCCTCAAGGTATTACTCCGTATCATTCACGCACGTATATATGCCAGATGCGAGGGACAGATTGGTACCACGCAGTTCGGATTTAGGAACGGAATAGGTACACGCGAGGCTCTCTTTACATTCAACGTTCTGACGCAACGGTGCAGGGACATGAATGTAGAGACACCTTTTCTACTTTTAAACAATAGGCTGGTACCTGATGGTGGTCGATCGTCCTTCCGGCGTAATGTCGACCTCCGACCAGCCCCAACGCGGCTCTCCGCACCGATTCCTCGTGAGTCCCCCCAAAACCGGACTCTCCCTTTCTAAAAGAGCAGGTTTAGTCTGGGTGCTCAAGAAGAGAGTCCGGTTTTGGGGGGACTCATGAGGAGTCGGTGTGGGGAGCCACGTTGGGGGCTGGTTGGAGGTTCTCTTACTGGATTCGTTACAAATTGCTTTTGGGGAATCTTTTCAATCAAGGGAATATTTGTTACTTTGAGGTCCGTATTGGGAGAAGTCGAGAATTGGTTTGGCGGCCCTGTGGACTGAATACTTGTAAGCCCAGGCCCTTAGTTTGGACCTTTAACCTGCGTCACATAGGTTGCTGTCGAGTTGTGGAAAGCTTCCGACCCTAGGCTTCCTTTAGGGCAACAAGGGTGGTTCTTCCTTGTACTGGGATCATAACAAATTTGAGAAAACACTTAATTACTTTTCGACGGGTGGTCGTTCGTCTATCTGACGTAACGCCCCCAAAAAAATCCACCCGAACTTCAAATCTTGGAGTCTTGCCTACGTGCAAGCCACTGAGCAAGTCCTCAAACTAGACTCCATTCGTGAGTCTCCAAAAACGAATCCTTTTTCTACTTTTAAACAATGGGATGGTAAATTTTCAAGGTTTAATTTTTAAATTAGGGTCAGCTAGTGCTTGATTACTAAGCCGGTCATCGTCCGACCATTTTTAACAATGCTGCAGTTTTATGTATTGCTTCTTTTTGACAATATACGCATGTTTTATTGACTACCGTAAAGCATTCGACTGCGTTTTGCACCAGAGACTTGCTGAGGTCCTCAAATCCATTGGTGTTGACGAGGAAGACCTGCGCATTATCACCCAACTATATTAGAATCAGACGGCGAAAGTTAGATTAGAGACAGAGAAGGAGAAGAGGTGGCGATTCGGAGGGGAGTGAGACAGGGTTGTGTTCTTGCGCCCCTTCTTTTCAATATATATTCCGAAGCGATTTTTCGTGAAGCATTGGAGGATGTGAGAGCGGGCATCAAGATCAATGGCATTTGCGTTAACAATATACGCTTTGCTGATGACACGGTCGTGCTTGCTGACAGCCTGCCGGCAGCATGCAGCACTGACTACAAATGAACGTTGCCAAGACCAAAATTGTTATATTCTCCAAGACACCAAAACTAGCAACCCTCAGAATTAACGGTTGTATAACAAGTCTCGGGTCTAAAATATCTTGGCGCGCTCGTCAACGAAATCAATGATCCTAAAGTCGAAACTCTTGCAAGGATGGAACAGGCTAGACGCCCATTTACATCAATGGGGAGCTTCTTTGTTTACCGTGACCTGAGTCTGCAGCTGCGTGTGCGAATGCTACGCTGCTATATCTTCCCGATCCTGCTATATGGATGTGAAAGCTCGACCTTTAATGAAGCACTGGAGTGTCAGATCAACGCATTCGAGATGTACTTCTATCGACGTATTCTGCGCGTATTCTGGATATAGCGAATAACCAACGAAGAGGTACTCAGGCGGATGACTAAAGATAAAGAACTATTAACAACAATAAAAGAAAGAAAACTGCAATACATCGGTCACATCATGAGAGGAGAGCGATATGTATTACTTCGCCTTGTTATTGAGGGAAGGAGAACGAGGGCAAAAGATCTGTGGGAAGACGGCTGAAGGTGCAGTTTCGCGCACTATTATAGCCAGTTGGATCGCCAACCTTCGGAGGGAGACGGCGTCATAAGAAGAAGAAGTCCTGAAGAACCCGACAAGGAAAAACTTGTAAAGAAAAAGAAAAAAACAAAGCCAGAAAAGAGTGAGGGCCGATACCTGAAACCGACAACATAGCCATCGTAAAGGGTGCACCAAAGCCTCGGGAAGAAGCCACCGAAGAAGAAATTATACAGAAAGCTCCACAAAAATTCAACGAGGAATTCAAGGTTAAACAAAAAAAATCTGAGGAAGAAAAACTTATGGTTAAGATCACCCAGGTAGTGAAGCCTGAAGAAGAAATATTGCCAAAACTAGACGATGAAGTAGATTTCTTCTCCACTATACAGGATGAATTGGAGAAGAGGCAGACAAAGGCCTAACCAAAGTGCTTACCGAAAGGGAGGATTCTATTCCAAAGAAAAGTGCACAAAAGGAAGTTGTACAGGCAGTTTTTAAACCTAAACCTAAGAAGACAGAAGAAGAAACTCCCGAAACTGTAAAAGTTATATTAAAGAAAAAACAACAAGCGGAGCGTGAAGAAGTAAATGCCAAAAGTTTTAGTGAAGAAATCCCCCATACTTGGAGCGGAAGCGAAAATGGTTGAAGCAAAAGTTATCGTGAAACCTAAAAAGGAAGAAGAGGAGAATTTTGAGGAAAGTCATTATTAGAAAAAAGAAAAGTGATATTGCAAAACGAAAGATATTGCGAAAGAAAAGAAAAAAAAGAAAGAAGGTTGAAGTTACCGTCGACCGTCTTAAACCAAGTTACATTTTTATCATTGCAACATCTGCATTGAATCCACCACCTTTATTTCAGTAGAAAGCAAGTCCCTAAACGACTCTAATAACTCTGATGAACTAAAAACTCCCTAAACAAGACCATCGGCTAAGGTTTTACCCTTCTTTGAGAATGGAGACAGAGACTGTGCATCCAACCACCGACCCATTTTCTTGCTGCCAACCTTGGGCAAAATTATTGAAATACTGGTTAAAGCTAGAATTACAGATGTCTTGGAAGTACTTGGGATCTAGATGCCATCACAGTTCGGCTTTTGACAGGACATGAGCACAAATGAGGCCATGTTTGCCGTGCTGGTCGAATTGTATGTTGGCCTGAATGAGGGCAAGGCGAAACGGTTGTTTTTTGCGACCTGGCCAAGTCCTTTGACTGTTTCCCATGATGTCTTACTGGGAAAACTTGAGGTGTATGGTTTTAGAGGTCCAATGTTGGAGTGGTTCAGGTCGTACCTGGGGGGGTCGTTCACAGGTTGTCCGGTTTCGGAACGGTACGTCTGGTAGGGGGGGGGTGCTACACGCCGGAGTTCCACAGGGCTCAGTTTTTGGACCGATGCGGTTCTTGATGTATATTAACGATCTGCATAGGGTTATTAAACATGGGAAGTGCGTATCCTATGCCGATGATACGACAATAGTTTGGAGACACAGAGATTCAACAGTGCTTGAGACAATGGTGAATGAGGAAAAGGGTGCATTAAGATCATGGTGTCTTTCACATTCTCTTAGCTCTAATATCTCTAAAACCAACCTATTACATTTCAAGTGTAATCACAGCATTCCCATTGGAGGTAATTTGATCAGGAACTTGCAATCCATCACATACCTCGGGCTGGGCTTGGACGATTCCCTTAGGGTTGATGCCCACATTTTGAGGTTGAGAGCGAGGTTGTTGTTTGTTTTTTCTATGTATCTGTTTCTGTGTTTTTAATTTTAATCTTTATTTTGTCCTTTCTGAGCTTTGTCTTCAAGTTTTTAAACTTTGACAAAAAAGCATAGATGATTGGTTGATGATGACTAGATCAATATTAATAATAATAATAATAACTTCCTTTATTGCCAACAAAATGATGCAGCGATCACAAAGCAACGTCACAAAAAAAACAGTGCCTCTAGCACTTTTAACCGGCTGTTACAGCCGCAGTGTAAGATATAAATACGCAACATATAAAAGTGCAACACACTATGCTAAAAATGAAAACAAATAAAAAATGTTTTCCTTCATATATAAAATAATCTCCTTACGAAATTGAGATTCTGATGATATTTACCTAATATACTGTGGTAGCAAATCATATGCTTTTGTAGCTCTGTAGGAAGGACTTCTTTCATAGAAAATGGAGCCATGTGCAGGAACAAAAAGGTCATTCCTGCCTCTAGTTACTATAGTCATTTCCTCTGAGTAGTTATCAATATTTCGCTGAAACAAATTTGAATTCTTTCTAACAAGCATGACCAGCGATAAGAAATACTGTGATGGTGCAGTGAGAATATTCAATGCCTTAAAACACTGCCTGCAGCTATCCCTTGGTGATATTCCCAAAATAGCTCTGAAGACCATAATTGCATTGGCAGATGAACCTTAGAATACTATCCCGTAAGAGAAAATGGACTGCACACTACTCACATAGAAGAGCCTAAGCATGTCAAGAGATATTACACTTCGAATTCTTCTTAGAAGTGCACACTTGCTATTGAGCTTGGATGTTATGCTGTGACAATGAACATCTCAGTCCAACCGGGAATCCAGATGAACGCCCAAGAACTTTATACTGGATGGCATTTGTAAAGATCTTCCATTTGTGGATACATACAATAAGAAATTAGTCCTTCCTTTATCAAACACTAAAAGACACGTTTTCATAGTGTTTAATTTTAAAGTGTTATTCTGACACCAATCTTCGACAGCGATAACCTTTGTGCTACATGATGCAGAGAGCCTCTCGATAGATGTATTTGAAAGCACCACAGATGTATCATCAGCATATTGGCATATCGAACCTCCCGGCACGCACGTTGAGTAATCATTAACATTCAGTAGAAATAACAGAGGGCCCAGTACTGATCCCTGTGGCACACCCTGCTTAATGAAGTACACCTCAGAAAAATTCGACACACCGTCACGTGTGACACAAACTGTCTGCCTTCTTCTCTGCATATAAGATTTTATCAACAGCGAACAGACACCGCTCAGTCCATAGTACTCTAATTTTTTCTATCAATAATCCATGATTAATTGTGTCAAAAGCCTTTGATAAGTCGAAATGTAAACCTGCAACCTTAGAATGTTGATCAACGCTAAAGATGTGCTGAACCATATTAAAAATAGCCAGCTCGGTTGATTTTCCTGGGTTGAAGCCAAACCGATGAGGAACCAATACATTATGTCCACTCAGAAATCCCATTATACGAATATAAATAACACGCTCAAGTGATTTTGAAAACCCCGACAATATAGATACAGGCCCTATAATTGCTTTTTTTTTCAAGCGGACTAAAAGTACGTCATTTGTTTTCTCCATACGCACACCTAAAGTGGACTTTCAAATCCTGAGACCAAAAAAGTAGCAAAAAAGTCCTAGGCAGTAAAAGTAAAGTCAAAAGTCACCGCTAGTGTCATGGTGGCGCATATATAAACGATTTTCATTCACCAAAATTATTTTAATAATAGATGACACCAGATAAACCAATCTGCAACACAAAGGACAGAAATACTCTCAGAGCACTCAAGAGCACCATCCGAAACCGTTATTAGTCGAAATCGCATAATTTCTCGAATTCTGAATTCGTCTGTTAAATGTCATGCGCGTCATCATATTTATCTGTCAATGTGACATTTATTAATTTAGTATTGAAAATAATGCTACAAATTCTTAGTTTACCATAATCATTGGTTATTATTTAATACATTAAAACCATTGAACATTGAAAACCACCATTCTAACATATTCTATGTATGTTACAAATAATATACACAATTGGATAAGTACCTAGACCCGCTTAAAGAGGATGAGAGAAAATTGCAAAACTGAACCACTTTTAAATAGATTTCTTATTTATTGCATGCTTGAAAAAAAACTAGTATATGTTACTCGGAGTAAAAGGTCTTTTTGTGCTTCGCCCAGTTGCAGGCCTCAGCTTCGCTTCGGCCGTCAATCTCTGGGCTCAGCACGAAAAGACCCACTTTTACTCCTAGTGACATAATCTACTATTTATCAATAGATCACCTTTTTTAAAAACGGGAACTATTTTAGCAATTTTACAGCTATCCAGAAACACTCTCTCCGTAAGACATTCATTTATCACATCTACCAGTGGCTTTTCGGCAAAATTAATTCGGCAACATGCTTAAGAATTCGCACTGGAACCCCCTTAACACCTGCAGAAAATTTATTTGGTAGTTGCATTATCAACCTAATGATTGCAGATTCATTCATTGGCAATAAAAGAATCGTAGGATAAAGTGAGATATCATCAACTGAAGTGAATAATGCAGTTTCGTTTGATAAGTGAAACTGTTCTGCAAAAATTTCTGAAATATCTTTAGGTCTTTCCAATATGACATCGTTATCATCTTTAATACGCATGTTAGTTTGGGTTTTAAATTTGTTAGATAACCTATGGAAAATATTCCACGCTGTTTTAGACTTATTGTTTGAATTTGCAATCTGACTTTCGTTTAGGGATTTTTGGTAGGATGTTATATAGTGCCTATATTTTTTGCGTTCTATCTTATATTCTTGATATGCGCGTTGACTTTTTGTTTGTTTATACCAAACATACAAGTCCTTTACAATCTCGGAGTATCTTTTTACATCTTTATTTACCCAAAATTGGGTTTTTTGTTTCAACTTACTTATCTGCAAAGGAAACGACCTATCGAACCAGTAAAAAAGGAACCTCAAGTTCGTTTTAAGAATTTTTTGTAGGTACTTTTACTTCACCGGGTAGTGTGGCATCATTACTGTCATATCAACAATTAGAACAAGGTTTTGATTATTTTTAACATCATCAAAAGCAATCCATGGATACATTTGCAACTTGCGTGGTAGGTTAATATTAAGTTTTCGAGATATGAGGAGCTAATTTATTTAATAATATAATTCCTGAGGAAAGATGTGTCACGATATTTAAAGTTTGATGTTATTGATGTTAGCACGGAAAATTATAGCTACATATGACCTAGTTCAACCAGCCCGATGGAAATGGCATAATTACATGTGTGATATAATGGTAATTCCAAAACATGGAAACATCAAGATTACTAATTGCTACATAAATATTTTCAAAACTATACATACCTGTTGTCAAAATAATATATTTTGGGAAAATTTTCCAGATATGAATAGAGCAAATCTATACCAATTGGGTTATGCGACCCTAAACATGGTGTAATATCTGTTTAGTCAAATATCTTGAAGGAAACTAAATGACGATATCGCCTGAAAACATGGCCTTAGCCCCATCGTAACGGCAGTGATTGATTCTTTATACTGAACTATATTCTGTCCTGGAAAATAAAGAAAATTTATCGATGCAGCGAACAATATAGCGTGCCACTACATAATATTACTGAGGATAATTCAGGAAATGAGTTTTATTGCAACAAAAACAGAAAATTGAAGATTGTTTTGTCAAAAACCTTCGATTTTAATCCGTTCGAGAAAAGTATGTCAGGCGACATTAAATGAAAAGATCAAGGCGTGGCCCCTATACCGCTTATTGTTAAGCATTTCGGCAAGGAAAAGTGCATATTTTCACATTAATTATGCAAAACCTTGAAGCCGATTTTGGTAACCAGCCGATAATAGATTCTCCATAAAAAAATCATTCGTTTTTATTTTGATGATTTATATTTATAATTACCCAATTAAATCTAGAACACTTCTTATGAAACAAACTAGTTGTATGTGTAACTTCATCTAAGAGGATTAGGCCTGAAGGTGGAGTTAAGATCGAATCTTGCAAGTGGAATTTGAAATTTCTGTTTGATGGATATCTAAACGGCTGAAATGAACCCATTTACAATGTCAAGATTATGCAAACGCTGCTTGAGTGACTGGGTGATGATATCCATCTCCGTATATCTCATACAGCTTTCACTGAATTGGTATCATTCTAAAGGAGATCTATCTATGTTTATATAAATTTGAAATAATAATAATTATTATCACGAATTTAGCTTAATGGAATTCCTTCTAACGCATAAATTAACATTAAAAAAAATCGCTCACTTATCCGCGCCTTTAATAATTGTGTTCTTACGCAACGTGACGTAACCATCAACATTTTGAGAGCCCACCAGCGTGTGCTTCTGATCTGGTTTGTCTAGTCCAGATTTGCACACAATTGCTCCACTTCTTTTTCGTATATAAAGATCAATTCGCGGTCAGGATCAACATTGCAGTCCGAAGTGTAATCAAACAACCACGCCTCGTTCACAATATGGCTTTTAAAGTGAGTGCATGAGCATCCCAGTGAGTTTCGTTTATTACCGGTAATTTCAATTATTACAGTTCTTCGTCGTCGCCACGCTCTTCGCCTACGCCAATGCTGGAAACCTTCTCGCTCCAGCCCCTGTTGCTTACTCAGCTGCCCCGGCTCAATATGCTTACGCCGCTCCGGCTCCAGTGAGCTACGCCGCACCGGCCCCCGTGGCTTACGCCGCACACGCCCCTGTGGCTTACGCAGCGCCCGTTGCTAAGGCTGTCGTTGCCGCCCGGGCTGACGATTACGACCCCAACCCTCAATACAGTTACGGTTACGATGTCCAAGATGGTTTGACTGGAGACAGCAAAAGCCAGAGCGAAACCAGGAATGGAGACGTTGTTCAGGGCAGCTACTCAGTAGTCGACCCTGATGGTGAGTTTTTATTACATTACTAGGTAATTGTCGTGTACTAACGCTCGAACTCAGGTACCAGGAGAACTGTAGACTACACCGCCGACCCCGTGCACGGATTCAACGCCGTCGTCCACCGCGAACCCCTTGCCGTCAAAGCCGTAGCCGCCCCAGTTGTCGCTAAAGTGGCCGCCGCTCCCGTAGCTTACGCCACCCCAGTGGCTAAATTTGCTGCTCCAGTTGCTTACGCCGCCCCAGTGGCTAAATTAGCCGCTCCACTTGCTTATGCCCAGCCAGCAGCCGCCTACTCGGCCCATCCCGCCCCAGTAGCCTTTGCAGCCCCCGGAATCGCTAGGGTCGCGTACGGGTCCCCAGCTTTTGCCGCTCCTCAGCTTTACCACCACTAGGGATTTTACGCACACTAGATGGCTGTTTTGTTGACTACGCAGTGATAGTGTACATACATGTAGATTATTGTTATTTATTTTTTATGTGACTGAATAAAAGTCAACAAAAACAGTTCTTTTCTATATTTTAAATATCCCTGGAGATTGTGAAAATTGTTTTTTTCCAAACGGCGTTAAACCACCAACTTGTTTGACACAAACGATGAAGGAAAAACAATTTTTATTTCCTAACTGTAATGGCGGCGGCAGGCAAAGGCTTTTCCAGACGCTTTGTCGCCGGTCGCTAAAATCTTTTTCTGCAACTAAAACGATTTAACCCATGAGAATGGCATAAATGGGGAAATACCTGCTGGGAAATTATAGCTGTGTTTTGAATAGATGGTGATATGGAAATCGCATGGTAAGTTCTCCTCAATAGTTAAAAATTTCATTTTCAAAAATCCTAGATGGTTGCCATGAAAAAAACTATTGATAGGAGATATCTCGAAGAACCCACACATACCCACCATGAGTAGGTACTAAAACTTCAATTTTCGTTTTTTTTTATTTGAAAGAGCGGTTTTAGGAGATAAAAAAAAACACTCGCCACAAATCACCAACGTTTTGACTTTATTGCAGTCTTCCTCAGGGCTTATTCAATAAGCAAAGTTTGCCCCAAGAACAATATTTTACTCTATCAGAACATCTACAACCATACGAAACAATGGGTAGGCGAAGACCGGAAGTCCTGAGGAAGATTTCACTAAAGGTCGAAACGTTGGCCTTTAGTGAAAAAATTCCGCAAATGTTAAAATCTTTTTTTTGTCTTACACCCGCGGTCGACTACTAAAACTTTCTAGTCATTTAGATGGATATTCTATTTTTTAACTTTTGTCGAATCATAGTATGGTCTTTTATTTATTATATACTTCTTTCTGCATCCAATTCTGTCTTTAATCCAAAATTAACTAGTTTTCATTTAGTTTCACAATTGTTTAGTTCTGAAAAATTGTCGAAAAAATTCCTCAAAGTGGATATTTGGGTTTTTTTCGATGAAGTCAAGTTCAGAAAGTCAGGTCAAAAATCGTTGAATCTATCTCAAAGTGGGTAAAGATACAAATTTAAAGTTTTTGGAAAAGTTTAGGTTATTTTAGAGTCACATATTTTAAAAAATTACTTTTCGAAATTTGAAAATTTTTGATAAATGCAAGTTAGAATTAGGTCTAATATTAACTAAAAATTACTCAAATCGTCAAAAAATGCAAATTTTAATGATTTTTTGAAACTCACATTTACAGGCAAAACTGACTCAAATTTTCTCTCGCTCTTTTATGTAAAAATATATTTTTGAACTAAATAAAATTAACTATAGCTCAAAAATGCTTCAAAATGCAAATTTGTCATTTTTTCGAGAAAGTCAGGTTAGGATTGAAGCCAAAATCGGTGCAAAATAACTCAATAATTATAAAAATACCAATTATAAGTGTTTGAAAAATTTCAAAGTAAGATTATCGCCAAAACTGACTAAAATTTTCCATTTTGCGGCTTCTTTTGAATACTTACATTTTTTCAAAATTAAAAAATTCTTTCAAATGAAAGTCAGGTTAGGATTAAGGCCAAAATCAGTGCAAAATAACTGAATGCTTATAAGAATGCCAATTATAAGAGTTTGAAAAGTTTCAAAGTAAGATTATGGCCAAACTCCGTTAAAACTGACTAACAGCGTTTAAAAATGCAACTTTTGATGTTTTTGAAGTAACTCAATTTTAAGAGAAAATCAAGCAAAAGATGTATTAAAAACATTGGTTAAAAAATGAATTAAACCGTTTAAAAATGAAAATGTTTAGAAAAATGCAGGTTAGAATAAAATCTTAAATTAATTAAAAATTACCCTCATCGACTAAAAATGCAAATGTTTATGTTTTTATAGAAACACAAATTTAGAGCTAAATCGGGCAAAACTGACTAAAATATTCTAATTTGCTGCTATTTTGTAAAGTTACATTTTTTTAATAAAATAAATGAAATTTGGCGCAAAACGCTTTAAAATGTTTAGTTCTGAAAAATGTACTAGGAATTCTTCAAAGTGAAAATTTGACGTTTTTCGAGGAAGTCAGGTTCAGAAAGTCCACCCAAAAATCTTTGAAAATAACTTAAAGCGTGCAAATTCAGTTTCCTATAGAGCTAAATCTGCTAAAAAATTACATTTAGCAATTTGATATTTTTGAAAAAATGCAGGTTAGAAAGGTTTATTATTAATTAAAAATGACTCAGATTGTCTAAAAATGCAAATTTTAATGATTTTTTGAAACTCACATTTACAGGCAAAACTGACTCAAATTTTCTCTCGTTCTTTTCCGTAAAAAATACATTTTTGAACTAAATAAAATTCACTATAGCTCAAAAATGCTTCAAAATGCAAATTTGTCATTTTTTCGAGAAAGTCAGGTTAGGATTGAAGCCAAAATCGGTGCAAAATAACTCAATAATTATAAAAATACCAATTATAAGTGTTTGAAAATTTTCAAAGTAAGATTATCGCCAAAATTCGTTAAAACTGACTGTCGTTTAAAAATTCAAATTTTGATGTTTTGACGTAATTCAATTTTAGCAGGAAATTAGGCAAAAAATTAATTAAAAAATTCGGTTAAAAAATGAATTGAGCCGTCTAAAAATGAAAATTTTTGGAAAACCTGCAGATTAGAATAAAATCTTCAATTAATTAAAAATGACCCTCATCGACTAAAAATGCAAATGTTGATGTTTTATAGAAACTCAAATTTAGAGCAAAATCGGGCAAAACTGACTCAAATTTTCCATTTTGCGGCTTTTTTGAATAGTTACATTTTTTCAAAATTAAAAAAATCTTCCAAATGAAAGTCAGGTTAGGATTAAGGCCAAAATCAGTGCAAAATAACTGAATGCTTATAAGAATGCCAATTATAAGAGTTTGAAAAGTTTCAAAGTAAGATTATGGCCAAACTCCGTTAAAACTGACTAACAGCGTTTAAAAATGCAACTTTTGATGTTTTTGAAGTAACTCAATTTTAAGAAAAAATCAACCAAAAAGTGTATTAAAAAAATTGGTTAAAAAATGAATTAAACCGTTTAAAAAGGAAAATGTTTAGAAAAATGCAGGTTAGAATAAAATCTTAGATTAATTAAAAATTACGCTCATCGACTAAAAATGCAAATGTTTATGTTTTTATAGAAACTCAAATTTAGAGCTAAATCGGGCAAAACTGACTAAAATATTCTAATTTGCTGCTATTTTGTAAAGTTACATTTTTTTAATACAATAAATGAAATTTGGCGCAAAACGCTTTAAAATGTTTAGTTCTGAAAAATGTACTAGGAATTCTTCAAAGTGAAAATTTGACGTTTTTCGAGGAAGTCAGGTTCAGAAAGTCCACCCAAAAATCTTTGAAAATAACTTAAAGCGTGCAAATTCAGTTTCCTATAGAGCTAAATCTGCTAAAAAATTACATTTAGCAATTTGATATTTTTGAAAAAATGCAGGTTAGAAAGGTTTATTATTAATTAAAAATGACTCAGATTGTCTAAAAATGCAAATTTTAATGATTTTTTGGAACTCACATTTACAGGCAAAACTGACTCAAATTTTCTCTCGTTCTTTTCCGTAAAAAATACATTTTTGAACTAAATAAAATTCACTATAGCTCAAAAATGCTTCAAAATGCAAATTTGTCATTTTTTCGAGAAAGTCAGGTTAGGATTGAAGCCAAAATCGGTGCAAAATAACTCAATAATTATAAAAATACCAATTATAAGTGTTTGAAAATTTTCAAAGTAAGATTATCGCCAAAATTCGTTAAAACTGACTGTCGTTTAAAAATTCAAATTTTGATGTTTTGACGTAATTCAATTTTAGCAGGAAATTAGGCAAAAAATTAATTAAAAAATTCGGTTAAAAAATGAGTTGAGCCATCTAAAAATAAATATTTTTGGAAAACCTGCAGTTTAGAATAAAATCTTCAATTAATTAAAAATGACCCTCATCGACTAAAAATGCAAATGTTGATGTTTTATAGAAACTCAAATTTAGAGCAAAATCTGGCAAAATTGACTCAAATTTTCCATTTTGCGGCTTCTTTTGAATACTTACATTTTTTCAAAATTAAAAAATTCTTTCAAATGAAAGTCAGGTTAGAATTAAGGCCAAAATCAGTGCAAAATAACTGAATGCTTATAAGAATGCCAATTATAAGAGTTTGAAAAATTTCAAAGTAAGATTATGGCCAAACTCCGTTAAAACTGACTAACAGCGTTTAAAAATGCAACTTTTGATGTTTTTGAAGTAACTCAATTTTAAGAAAAAATCAAGCAAAAAATTTATTAAAAAAATTGGTTAAAAAATGAATTAAACCGTTTAAAAAGGAAAATGTTTAGAAAAATGCAGGTTAGAATAAAGTCTTAAATTAATTAAAAATTACCCTCATCGACTAAAAATGCAAATGTTTATGTTTTTATAGAAACTCAAATTTAGAGCTAAATCGGGCAAAACTGACAAAAATATTCTAATTTGCTGCTATTTTGTAAAGTTACATTTTTTTAATAAAATAAATGAAATTTGGCGCAAAACGCTTTAAAATGTTTAGTTCTGAAAAATTTACTAGGAATTCTTCAAAGTGAAAATTTGACGTTTTTCGAGGAAGTCAGGTTCAGAAAGTCCACCCAAAAATCTTTGAAAATACCTTAAAGCGTGCAAATTTAGTTTCCTATAGAGCTAAAACTGCAAAAAAATGACTTTTCGAAATTTGATATTTTTGAAAAAATGCAGGTTAGAAAGGTTTATTATTAATTAAAAATGACTCAGATTGTCTAAAAATGCAAATTTTGACATATTTACTGAAACTCAACTTTGAAGCAAAATCAGGCAAAGCTGAATGAAATTTTTTAATTTGCTGTTTTTGGTAAAAATATATTTTTGGACTAAAAAAAATAATATATAAGCTCAAAACACTTTAAAATGCAACTTTGGTATTTTCAAGAATGTTAAGTTAGAAATAATGCCAAAATCGGTCCAAAGTGACTCAATTTTTATAAAAATGCAAATTTTTGGTGTTTGGAAAAGTTCAAAGTAAGATTTTGACCCAAATCGGTTAAAACTGACCTACATTGTCTAAAAATGCAAATTTTGATGTTTTTTGGGGTAACCCAATTTTGGCAGAAAATCGAGCAAAATTAATTAAAACATTCGGTGAAAAGATCGGTCAAAAAATTCGGCCTTCTATAGGTCTAAAATTTATTCAAAATGGCACTCATTGTCTAAAAGTTTGATGTTTTTGTTGAAACTCAACTTAGGGCAAAACTGACTGAAACTCTCTAATTTGTTGTATTTTTGTAAAAATGTTTTTGGGGTTATCAATAGACCCAAAACGCTTCAAAAAACAAATTTAGTGTTTTTCAAGAAAGTCAGGTTAGGATATTAAGGCTAACATCGCTGCAATTGACATAATACTTATAAAACACCAAAATATTGTCTAAATCTGCAAATTTTAATGTTATTTTGAAACTCACATTTTCAGGCAAAACTGACTCAAATTTTCTCTCGCTCTTTTTTGTAAAAATAAATTTTTGAACTAAATAAAATTAAATATAGCTCAAAAATGCTTCAAAATGCAACTTAGTCATTTTTTCAAGAAAGTCAGGTGAGGATTAAGGCCAAAATCGGTGCAAAATAACTCTATGATTATAAAAATGCCAATTATAAGTGTTTGAAAAATGTCAAAGAAAGATTATGGCCAAAATCCCTTAAAACTGACTAACATCGTTTAAAAATGCAAATTTTGACGTTTTTGGAGTAACTCGGTTTCACAAAGAAATCAGGCAAAAAATTAATTCAAAAATTCGGTTAAAAAATGAATTGAACCGTTTAAAAATGAAAATTTTTGTAAAAATGAAGGTTAGAATAAAATCTTAAATTAATTAGAAATTACCCACATCGACTAAAAACGCAAATGTTGATGTTTTTCTTGAAACTCAAATTTAGAACAAAATCGGGCAAAACTGACCAAAATTTTCGAAATTGCTGCTTTTTTTGAAAGATTCGTTTTTTTTAAATTTGGCGCAAAACGCTTTAAAATGTTTAGTTTTGAAAAATTTACTAAAAACTCTTTGACGACTTTGACGAAAATTTGACGTTTTTCGAGGAAGTCAGGTTCAGAAAGTCAACCAAAAAATCTTTGAAAACACTTTAAAGCGTGCAAATTTTAGATTTCTTTAGAGCTACATCTGTTTAAATTTGACTTTTAAATTGACATTTGATATTTTTGAAAAAATGCGGATTAGAATTAGGTTTAATATTAAATAAAAGTGACTCACATTGTCTAAAAATGCAAATTTTAATGTATTTATTGAAATTCAACTTTGGGACAAAATCAGACAAAGCTGACTAGAATTTGCTGTTTTTGATAAAAATATATTTTTGGACTAAAGTAAATATAATATAGCTCAGAGCGCTTTAAATTAAAACTTTGGTATTTTCAAGAATGTTAGATTAGGAATAAGGTCAGAATCGGTCCAAAGTGACTGAGTTCTTATCAAAATGCAAATATGTGGTGTTTGGAGAAGTTCAAAGTAAGATTTTGGCCAAAATCGGTTAAAATTGACCCACATTGCCTAAAAATGCAAATTTTGATGTTTTTGAGAGTAACTCAATTTTATCAGAAATCAAGCAAAATTAATTCAAACATTCGATGAAAAAATCGATCAAAAAATTAAATGAACTGTCCAAAAATTAAAATTTGAAATTTTTGTGAAAATGCGGGCTTCTGTGGGTCTAAATTAGTCCAAAATGACTCTCATTGCCTAAAAACGTAAATTTTGTTGTTTTTGTTGAAACTCAACTTTCGAGCAAAGTCAGGCAAAACTGACTAAAACTTTCTAATTTGCTGTTTGTAAAAATGTTTTTTGACTAATCAATAGGCTCAAAAAGAAAATTTAGGATTTTTTAAGAAAATCGGGTTAGGATATTAAGGTCGACATCGCTGCAAATGACACAATACTTATAAAACACCAAAAAAAAAATACAAAATTACACCTAACATACAAATTTGAAATGTTGGAAGAAATAACATCAAAATTAAAGCCCAAGCCAGTTAAAACTGAAACACATATATTGTTTAAAAATGCAAATTTTGATGTTTTTGGAGTAAGTCAACTTTAGGAGAAAATCAAGCAAAATTGATTCGAAACTCTCTATACATTATGGTGTTTCATTTATTGCATACTTGTGTTTAATTTTTTTTTGAAATTCATGTATTACTTTATTTGATATTTAAAAGTTTTACTATCTACTGTTTTCTTACATATACTGTTTTCTTTCATATATTTTTTATCAAATTTTGCCCTTAATCCCAAATTAACAACTTGTTTTCATTGCATTGCACAATTGTTTAGTTCTGAAAAGGCACATTCACGATTCTTTCTTGAATTTGTGTTCTGTGTTTTTTCTTTTGTTCTTGGTTATTTTTACTTTTTTGATATTCTAGTTTTTAACAATATAAAAGTGCACATAAAACTAGGGAGCACTCAAATGTAGAGAGTTTGTTGAATAATTTGTTGTTGATAGCAGTTTTCTGTACTGCCGGCAAAATGACGTAACATCTGATAGCAATATTACAGGGTTTTTAAAATATCTCAACAATAAAAGTTACAATATACAAGGTGTTTGAAGTTTGGTGTTTTTTATTTTTTAGTGGTAATTACTCACTTCAAAGGAAACATTTGATTAAACCTAAACTTCCATATTAAAAGTTGCAAAATAAGTTTTCAAATATCGATCATATAAAAAATTATAATTAATATTTTTTAAGTAATTTCAGTCAACGATTAGTTGAATTAATCAATTAATTGCTAAGTAATAAAGCGAAAAAATTTAATTCGCAGTTTGTTATGGTGTTTCAGGTTTAAGCACATAATTTCTTTGGAAGTTTTTAAAAAATAAAATCAGAAAACTTTAAACACCCAGCATGCATTTTAAGTTTTTTGCAGCTTTGTAAGTAGAATTTGTTATCATTCGTTCTTTGTCCTCACGTTTTGTTCTGAAAGCATTAAAATGCTTGTTTTATTTTTCGAAACATCAATATTTTATGTTTTCCAATTTTTACTTTTTTTCGCTTTGTTTTATTTATTTTCTTCCTTTAGGTCCACTTTTTTTTTTCAAATTTTGTCGAGTGTTACTCTTTTTTATTGTTTATCCTGAGCAAGTTTTTTTTTCTCGGATCCCAATTCTATTTTTCCAAACTTCGTTCTTTCTACTATAACTCGATCTTAATGCCCAAACATAATTTTTTGCTATTTGCAAACATTTTTTGCCTCAGGGTTGAGACTATTTTCGTCTTCCATTTTAAGGTTTCCCTCCTATGATTTTTCTTATTTACGTCCCGTCTTGAGAACTGCTTTCTAGTTCAACGTTTCGCTATTCTTTGATTTCTTACTAATTACTTTCAAGTCACCCCATATATTAAGAACAGATAGACTGGAAATAAAAATATTAAAATCAAAAGTAAAAAATGTAATATTTAAAAAATTGACAAAACGTATGATATAAAACAAAAGTGCGTAAGCGGACAAATAACAAGTTGGTCAGCAGAAATCTTAAGTTGGTTTGTTTATGGTGTGCTTAGATTTAAAAGCATCACTTTTTATTTTTTTTTGTCGATTTACCGTGCTTGTGCCAATAGTTTAGGAAATATCCGAACGTTGTTCTTATGTAGCCGAAACTACCGTAAAATTATAAACAAAGAACCAAAGAACCATTTCATATTCGCAAACCTAACAGCTTTTGAAGAATGGTAAAAAACATGCTAGATAAAAAGATATAAAATGGTACCACGAGTGCCCATATGAAGGTTCCCATTTATGACATATTGTTTGTGAAGAAAAGAACGTACATTTGAAATTTCGGTTTTCTAGCTTTAATTGTTCCTAAAAATGAAATATTTGCCAATTTTTGGAACACCCTATATTATCTAGAAATCAAGGCACTGTTTATAATAAGGGACTAAAAGTTACAAAAAAAATATATTTGTAAACAAAAAAAACTGAAGTTAAATGTTGCAGCATTATTTGGGACACCATAGACTATCTAGAACAGAAATCCACGCTCTATTTATCATAAAATTACTCGAATTAAAGCAATAAATTAATTGGTATCGATTCTATGTTGTAAAATTCTAGGTTAGAATTTTTTGGGACACTCTATACTGTCTAAAACTAAATATATGCCCTATTTATAATAAAACTACTAGAACCAACGAATAAAATCGATCACTATTGATTTATATGGGAAAAGTCGCTCTTTCTATGTTAATCAAATGGGGTTCTCAAACCAGGCAAAAAACCTAAATTTTGAGATCAAAATCGTGCATTGCGGGCTTCAACACCTGACATCTCGTTTCAATGAAGATCTATGCGAAAATCTATAAGAAGAGCTAAGGAAGTAGAAGTATAGAGCTACACGTGAAGCTCTTTTTGGAAGGTCTGCGTAGAACAATAACTGAGCATGTGTGGCCCAAATATACGGTACAAATTTTTCACTTTTTTTTAATTTTCTCAAAAACTGTGAAAGGCAGCTTCTTTCTGATTCATGCGTCTGATAGTCCTCAATGACCTCTTCATATATCATATTAACTCGTATATCGAAAAACCTTACTGTTTCCAAAATAAACAGAAAATTGTAAAAATTTCAAAGGCGGGTGGTCATCAAAATGTTCGACTGAAATTCATTGTCATAGATTTTATCAAAAATAGTCTCAAATAAAAGAGGAAACAACCATATGTAATATTGCATAAATATGCAATTTTGGAATTTTCAGTAATTTCCTTCCCCTTCAAAAAGGCGCCTAAAACGTAATTTTCCCACTTTTTATGGCGATTTTAATACTTATATCTATATAATTCAAAAACTAAACATGGTATAACGACGTTATTAACTTTCTTCTCGATTTATCAACTATTAAAATGTCAGTCTACCCCTATCATTGAGAAATTTAATCAGTAAAATCTCGGAACTTAAAAACGATAAAATAGAACAGATAGTTCTAGTCGAATGTTCTTAGCAATAAATGTAATAAAAGAGCCTGATGATGGCGTATATTAAGCATAATGTCGAAACGTCGGATATATTTGTTTTAAGCGCACTTTAGCAAAAATAACTAAAATGAAGCAAAAAAGTGTAAAAAATTGAACATTTTTCCAAAATAGAACCTTTGGTACCAGCGGCAAGGTTCCGGCCCTTAGAGACTTCTAGCCCTTCCCATAAAGTAGCCACGTATCAAATTTAAGCTTTCTAGCTCAAACCGTTCCAGAGATGTCAGAAAACCAAATGTTTAGCATACCCCCATGGGCACCTAGAATTCAAAGCTGAACCATGCACCATTAACGGTTCACTAAATATTAACATTACTCAGCTACTTGTAGCGACGATAGCTGAGTCAGCTATAACACAATTTATGATACCCCCATAGGTACCTACCATCCAAATTTGAACAATGTACCATCAATGGTACCCTAAATACAACCTTTTCTATATTCCTCCAATTTAAAAATACATAAGAGACCAATGCATTTCTTACGGGAAAAAGTTTTCCGCGGTGGCCATCTCGGACTTTTTAAGATGCTATTTTGCGCTAATATTACATAAGGAAAACGTACCATTCGATTTTCAACTCGATACGACCATCGGTTCATAAAACTTTATGAAACAGCTATATCTTAGCTATGGTCGCTATGATATCTACTTCAGCTATTCACATTTTACGGCCCCTCAGTAGGTTTTCATTCAAATTTGAACCAACGGGTAAACGGTCATTTTATAAAAGCCTGATAACGGCGTATATTGAACGAACGAAACGTCGTATCGCCCCATGTAGCTGTCGTAACACACACACCAAATTTCAGCTTTCTAACTTTAGTCGTTTCAATGATATCAGTGATATCGTTTAATCGCTTACGTCACGGCCGGTATGTTAATAAAGGCTATTTTTTGTCTACATTTTTACATTCGAGTTGAAGCTCTACTTCTGAAAAAGAGGGTCTTTGATTTTGGTGAATTCTTTGACATAAATGCGGACATGAAATTTTCAAATCGACCAGTCTTTGTAAAAACGTTCTCGAGGACCGGGCATTTTGCCAATAATCTTCCTAGAAATGTTCAAATTTTCTCCTGCCACACGGTTTTCCACGCTTTTCGGCCAATTTTCCTTGGTATAAAGCTTTAAAGTTAATGTTTACATTTCGGAAAATCTTAGCTGTCAGTTGACGTTCCGTGGGAGGAGCCTAATTCCGAATGCTTCCGATACCCTAGTTAAGTGGCAATCTTCGGAAGCATTCGGGATTTTCGGGCCAAAATTTGTAAAAATCTGCATCTTTCGCTTTGCAATTCAATTAAGGCCATTTCGCGACGTCCCAACGAAAATTCGTAAGACCCAAAAAGAAAATATTCCAAGGTATTTCCCAGGATAGAAAGCCATTCGATTAGATGCACCGTCTCGGCACAAATATACCTCAAAGTGGCAGTTTGAAATTCAAAGTTTAAAAATTCGTCAACATTTAAAATTTAAAGCTAGGCCCTTGATTTTTGGTCAGATCCGAGGCCCATATATGTGCTACCTCTCTGAATTATTACCGATTTTTTACTGCAAAAGTGTGGAATCTACAGGGTGAAATGTGAGAAAAGTACATCAAAATTGCCTCAGAAAAACTTTTGTAGCTGTCTTTGGACATTTTTTTAACCACTCTGTATTAAAGTGACACCTTTGGCGGGATACGATTAAAAGTGCCGAAAGATATGCCCTTTCCCTTGGTACCATCCTTATTGGGCCAGTCTTCTAACCGATTGTACAAATCACGCTCAAAGTCGGGTTCAGCTAAACTCGACTGGTACTTGAACTCGCCCATAAGAAAAGCATTGCTGTCAACAAGTGTTATAAATGAAATTAATTTGACAGCAATGCGATTCTTATGGGCGGGTTCAATTACCAGTCGAATTTAGCTGAACCCAACTTTGAGGGTGACTTGTACAATTTGGCGTAAGGGGGTCCAGAAAGCTAAGAAGTTGACCATTACAAAAAAAAAAAAAACCGTCCCAACTTTGCGAATTTTTGTACATTTTCCTATTTCACTTAACGGAATTAGACTTCAACATTTATCATCTACACATATGGGAAATTCTACTCATGGAGAACCCTATACCCCACATAGCTTCGGAGTTACGGTAAAGGCTTGACAAATTTGTGTACCGAAAAAACCGCATTTTTGAGTTTGGTACGCCACTGGTCGCCCCTCCCCCCCCCTCCCCCCCCCCCCTTCATATACCACCGAACCGATCACGTTTTGGATAGTTTAAGAGTTATAAGCGTCAGAACCAAAAAAATACCAAAAACCTACTACTAAAATTGCAAAAACATGAGATCTTTATAATCCTCACTGGCGTTCGGATAAAAATACTTCTGTTTAACAAATGCCAACGTTTCGATAATAGCTTTTTAACATTTAAACCGGAAAATCTTATTAGGCAATTCTCTGCTTGGCGGAGTAGTTTGCACTGTTGGAAGCCAGGAAAAGCAACAAAAGTTTGCTCTGATTGTTAGTTCTCCTTTGTGTGCTACATCCCTATTCCTATCTCTATTCTCACCTCTTCTATTTTAAGCAATAGGTATTAATTTGATTTGAATAAAATCTGGGCTAAGCAAAAAACCATTATTTAACAAGCAAAAAACTCAAGATGAATGAAAAATATTATGTTTTAGGGCTGAATGTATTTAATTAATTCCTCAGCCTGCATAATATAATTTTCCTGCGAAAAATATATTGCACATGGGATTCATAAAACGAATTGCCAGCAATAAGCTGTAGACGTTGGTGATGATATATTTTAAAACCACAATAAATCTCCGGAAGAAAATTGTAACACCAAAAGACAGTACGGGGATTATCATAGCAGGACGTCGAGAAATGGTTCGTATTAGAGAATGTTCTTCATGTAGGTAAACGATTAGAAATTTAATGTTTGGATGGCTAAAGTAGAGAGATTTTTAGACCAAAAAATTTTTTCATTTCCTTGAAGTAAAAACTAAAAAAATCAATTTAGGCGACCACTGCAATAAAGTGCTCTGATACTGACCACAAAATCGTTAAAAATGCATTCACCTTGCACTTTCAATACGCCATCCTTGACAACCATTGTCGGCCTTCCACAGTGGCGTGCCTACCACAAACCCAAATTTATTTAAAAAACGACCACTCTCTTATTATCTATCTTACCACTTCTCTATGCCTTTTCCTCGTTAAACCTAAAAACGAGTCTTGTATTTGACAATTTCTTCTATATAATTACTTTTCACGTATGCCAGTTAGAGAAGAGTTACAAAAAGGACTCCACTGGTCTTATTTTCAGTGAGCTTTAGCTATCTTCCGTGAGGCCCTGCAGCACTGATAATGATATTTGATTCGACTGCAATTTTTACTGCAGCAGGCCGCAGGTCAACCTTGACAAAAAAATGGCTCTTGTTCTTGTGACATAAGTTCCATTCAAGAATGCATTCGGCTTACCGGTTTTTGGGTGATCTGGTCCAGGCACATACGCATTTTTGCTCCACATTTCATCGAATATAAAAGATCATTGGGACCAGATCGAATCACTGCAGTTCGCAACTCGATCGAGCAATCATCTTTAGCAGAAAAACAAAATGGCTTTCAGGGTAAGTGCCTATTTAAAGGTGGTTAACCAAATTTGAATCAACATTGTTTCTCTAGTTTATTGCATTCGCCACTTTATTGGCTATGGCCAATGCAGGAGCGTTATTGCAATCTGGCCCTGTCGCTTATGCTGCAGCTCCGGCTCAGCTGGCTCTAACCAGCGCCCCCGTTGCCAGGCCTGCTGAAGAGTACGACCCCAACCCCCAATACAGCTACGGCTATGAGGTCCAAGATGGGCTCACTGGGGACAACAAAAGCCAACAAGAAACTAGAAATGGAGACGTCGTTGAAGGCAGCTACTCTCTCGTTGAACCCGATGGTACATTTTTTAGGCTTTTTTGAGTTTTAGCTTTGTTATTTATTTAAATTATAGGCAACAGGAGGATCGTGGACTACACTGCCGACCCTGTGAACGGCTTCAACGCAGTCGTTCGTAGGGAACCAGCAGGAGTTGCAGTTAAAGCTGTCGCCACCCCAGCTATAGCCCCTGTCGCCCCCATCGCCAATATACAACGATTCGCCCCCATAGCTAGAGCACCAATTGCCTTCGCCCCAGCTCCCTTCGCCCGACTAGCCCATGGACCGGTGTACGCTGCCGCAGCCCCCCAACTGGCCGCCGCCCCCATCGCCACCAGGGTAGCCGCCGCTCCCTTTTCTCTAGCTGGCCCACCCGCCCACATTACCTACTCCGCAGCCCCCGCCGTAGCAAAAGTCTCCTACTCTTCGCCTATTGTCTCATACCAATTGTAAATTTGTATAATGTTAATTTGTTATTTATTTGAATGAGTCGGAAGTAAAATTCATAGAAAACCAAAATGTTCGTGTTTTTATTATTTTTTGGTTAATATGATACCAGGAGTTCGCTTGCAAAAGTCATCAAGTTGGCTTCATTAATACCATGTCTGTAATATACCTTACGGTAATGGGGAAACAATATTCACCCTGTAAGAAGGTTACCGGTTGTATTCGATCGTTGATGTCCGCACAAAATCGGTTGAAAATTCTTCAAAGCATTGGAAAATGAAAATTTGGGTTTGTGGAAAAATTCAGGTTAGCACCAGGGTCAAAATCATTTAAAAATTACACAGGTGTCAAAAATTGCAAAATATTCAAATGTGGAGAATTAGAGAAAAACTTAGAATGAGGGCTATAATTTGATAAAAATGACCTACATTGCCTAAACATAAAAATTTTGATATTTCTGAAAAGTTTAAGTTTAGGAAAAGATTAAGCAAAATTGATTAAATACTTCAAATTTATTGTTTTTGGTAAAATTAATTTTTGGGGCAAAATAAGTACAGTTTTACTAAAAATGCCCCAAAACAAAAATTTGGTGTTTTCGAGGAAGTCAAGTTTATAAAGTCAATCAAAAATCATTGAAAATGTCTCAAAGCGTGTAAAAATACAAATTTAAAGTTTGTAAAAAAATGTAGTTAAGAATTAGGTTTAGAATCAATTAAAAATGACTCGCATTGTCTAAAAATGAAATTTTTTGGTTTTTTAGAATCACACCTTTATTTCAAAATCAGGCAAATTTGACTCAAATTACTTAATTTATTGTTTTCTGTAAAATTACATTATTGGACTAAAATAAATTAATTTTGACTCAAAACCCTTCAAAATGCAAATTTGGTATTTTTCTAGAAAGTTAGATTAGTTATTACTCCTTGCTTATAGAAAAATGCAAATTTGTTGTGTTTGAAGAAATTCAAAATAGGATTGTTGTGGTTAAAATCGGTTAAACCTGGCATACATTTTCTAAAAATGCAAATTTTGATGTTTTCAGAGTAACTGAATTTTAGAAGAAAGTTAGGCAGAATTGATTAATAACTTCTAATTTGTAAAATTTGTTTCTGGACCTAGATAAGTAAAATTTTATTAAAAACGCCAGAAAAATAATTTGGTGTTTTTCGACGAACTCAGGTTTAGAAGCTCAGGCCAAAAATCTCTGAAAATATCTCAAAACGTGTAAAAATACAAATTTAAAGTTTTTCGAAAAATTTAGTTTACTTTAGGGCCAAATCGGTTAAAAATTACTTGACAGCCTAAAAAAAATGCGAAATTAAAATTTTTAGTAAAATTC
Organism: Taphrorychus bicolor; assembly: GCA_951812265.1. Classification (NCBI taxonomy): domain Eukaryota; kingdom Metazoa; phylum Arthropoda; class Insecta; order Coleoptera; family Curculionidae; genus Taphrorychus; species Taphrorychus bicolor. The sequence continues at coordinate 18,526,318 of OX638302.1, forward strand.
AGTTTAGAATTAGGTTTAAAATTATTAAAAACTTACTCAAAAATGCAATTTTTCATGTTTTTGTGGACCCTCAGCTTAACGCCACAACTGACTTAAATTTTCTAATATGTTGGCTTTTTTGGAAAATTTCATGGTGTGACTATAATAAATTTCGGCTCAAATCAGTTCCTAATTCAAATCTTGAATTTTTTGATAAAGGTTAAGGCCAAAATTGCTGCCAAATCGCGCTAAGATAGCTGCAAAATGACTCATTGCTTATAAAAATACAGATTTGCAGTTTTTGGAGAAATTCAGAGTAAGATTATGGCCAAAATCGTTTAAAAATTACTCACATTGCGTAAAAATGCAAATTTTATGTTTTTTGAGACACTCAACTTTATTTCAAAATCAGACAAAACTGACTCGTATTACCTAATTTATTGTTTTTTGTAAAGTTACATTTCTACACTAAAATAAATGAATTTTGACTCAAAACGCTTTAAAACACAAATTTGGTATTTTTCTAGAAACTCAGGCTAGGATTAAGGCCAAAATTGGTGCAAAATCATGGTGCAATTTGGGGTGTTTGAAGAAATTCAGAGTAAGACTATTATGGCCAAATCGGTTAAACTTGGCACAAATTGTCTAAAAATGCAAGTTTCGATGTTTTGGGAGTAACTTAATTTTAGAAGAAAGTCAGGCAAAATTGATCAAAAACTTCTGGACCAAAATAAGTAAAATTTTATTAAAAACGTCAAAATAATAAATTGGCGTTTTTCGACAAACTCAGGTTTAGAAGGTCAGGCCACAAATCATTAAAAATGCCTCAAAGCGTGTAAAAATACAAATTTGTAGTTTTTTAAAAAATTTTGTTTACTTTAGGGCCAAATCGGTTAAAAAAACTTAAACAGTCTAAAAAAGATGCGAAATTAATATTTTTGGTAAAATTTAGTTTAAAATTAGGTTTAAAATTATTAAAAAATGACTCAAAAATGTAATTTTTGATGTTTTAGTGGACCATCAGCTTAATGCCAAAACTGACTTAAATTTTCTAATTTGTTGGCTTTTTTGTAAAATTACATGGTTTGACTAAATAAATTTCGGCTCAAAATGCTTCATAATGCAAATCATTGATAAAGGCTAAAATCGCTGCAAAGTCGCGCCAAAATAGCTGCAAAATGACTCATTGCTTATAAAAACCCAGTTTGCAGTTTTTGGAGAAATTCAGAGTAAAATTATTGCCAAAATTGGTTAAAAATGACTCACATAGCTTAAAAATGCAAATTTTATGATTTTTTGAAAAACTCAACTTTATTTCAAAATCAGACAAAACTGACTCATATTAGGTAATTTGTGGTTTTTTGTAAAATTACATTGACTAAAATGAATTAATTTTGACTCAAAATGCTTTAAAACACAAATTCGATAATTTTCTAGAAAGTCAGGCTAGCATTAAGGCCAAAATGGTGCAAAATGACTCAATGCTTATCGAAATATAAATTTGGGGTGTTTGAAGAAATTCAGAGTAATATTATTATGGCCAAATGGTTAACCCTGGCACAAATTGTCAAAAAATGCAAATTTAGATGTTTTGGGTCAATTTTAGAAGACAGACAAAATTGATCAAAAACTTTTGGACCAAAATAAGTAAAATTTTATTAGAAATGCCAAAATAATAATTTTGTGTTTTTCGGCGAACTCAGGTTTAGAAAGTCAAGCCAAAAATCGTTGAAAATGCCTCAAAGCTTGTAAAAATACAAATTTGAAGTTTTTGAAAAAACTTAGTTTACTTTAGGGCCAAATCGGTAAAAAATGATTTAAACATTCTAAAAAAAGATGCGAAATTAACATTTTTGGTAAAATTTAGAATAGAATTAGGTCCAAAATTATTAAAAAAATACTCGAAAACGCAATTTTTGATGTTTTTGTGGGAAAACAAACACAAAGAACAAAATCAGACAAAACTGACTTAAATTTTATAGTTTGTTGTTTTTTTTTTGTAAAATTACATGGTTTGACTATAATGTATTTCCGCTCAAAACGCTTTATATTGCAAATTTTGTATTTTTTGGTAAAGTCAGGTTATGGCCAAAATTGCTGTTTTTTGAGAAATTTAGAGTAAAATTATGGTCAAAATCGGTTAAAAACGACCCACATTGTCCAAAAATGCAAATTTTGATGTTATTGAAGGAATTCAATTTTAGGGCCAAATCAGGTTAAATTTACACACATTTTATAGTTTGGATAAATTTAAAGTAAGATTATTACCAAAATTGCTTAAAAATTACCCACATTGTCTAAAATGCCAATTTTGATGTTTTTGAAGTAAGTTAATGTTAGGAGAGAATCAGGCAAAAGTGAATAAAAACTTCGAATTTAATGTTTAAAAAAAAAATGTTTTGGGCCAAAGTAAATAAAATTTGACTAAAAATGCCTCAAAATGAAAACTTGGTGTTCTTTGAGGAAGTCATATTTATGAAAAATAAAAATGTTTGTGTGTTTATAATTTTTTTGGTTAAGATGATAAAATCATTGAAAATATTTCAAGTGGGTGCAGATACATATTTTAATTTTTTGGAAAATTGCAGGTTACAATTAGGTCTAAAACAAATTTAAAATGCCTCACATCGTCTATAAATGCAAATATTTTTTTTTTTAGAAACTAAACTTTAGGGAAAAATCAGGCAAAACTGACTCAAATTTTCTAATTTGCTGTTTTTTTTTGTAAAATGACTGTCATTGTAAAATGTTTTTAAAATAAAATAAATGAAATCTGGATCAAATTTGGTATGTTTCCAGAAAGCCAGGTTATGATTAAGACTAAAATTGTTGCGAAATGATTTATTGCTTATAAAAATCCAAATTTGGGGTGTTGGAGGAATTTAAAGTAAGATTTTGGCAAAAATCTATTAAAACGGACCCACATTGTCTAAGAATGCAAAAATTAATGTTTTTGGAGTAACAAAATTACAGGAGAAAATCAGGCAAAGTTACTTAAAAACTTCTTGTTTATCGTTTCTCGTAAAATTAATTTTTGGACCAAAATAAGAGAAATTTGACTAAAAATTTAAAAAAATTAAAATTTGGTGTTCTTTGAAGTTCTTCGAATTAGGGTTAAAATTAGTAGTAAACAAATTTCAAATTTGTGGTTTTTTCGCAAAAAAAAGTCATTTTTGAACTAAAATAAATAAAATTTGGTTCAAAAAAGCTTCAAAACGCAAATTTGGTATTTGTTGAGAAAGGATTAATGCCAAAATAGGTGCAAAGTGGTTCAATATTTATAAACAAAATCTGGAGTATTTGAACAAATTCAGATTAAGATTATGCCCCTCCCCCCATATAACTGATCTACATTGTCTAAAAATGCAAATTATGATGTTTTTGGAGTAACTAAATTAATTTTAGGAGAAAATCAAGCCAAACTGTTTCCAAACTTTCAATTTTTTGTTTTTGGTAAAATTAATTTTTGGGTCAAAATAAGTGAATGTTGACTAAAAACGTCCCAAAATGAATGCTTGGTGTTTTCCAGGAAATCAAATTCATAAATTTAGAATAAAAATTGTTAAAAATGTCTCAAAGCGTGTAAGAATACAAATTTAAAATTTTGAAAAAAATCTAGATTACTTTAGAGCCAAAATGGTTAAAAAATGACTTAAACAGTCTAAAATTGCGAATTTAAAGATTTTAAAAAATGCAAATGAGAACTAAATCTAAAATTAATTAAAAATGACCTACATGTTCTTTGTCGTCGGGCCTACATCATGTTTTTGGAGTAATTCAATTTTAGCAGAAAATTAAACAGAATTGACTAAAAATTTATTTTTAGTAAAATTAATTTTGGATCGTAATAAGTGTTCAAAATGAAAGTTTGATGTTTTTTTGAGAAAGTCAGATTCAGAAAGTTAGGCCAAAAAATCGTCGAAAAGTCTCAAATCCAAAAATTTACTTTAAATCCATTAAAAATAATTTGAACCGTCTAAAAGTGCAAATTTGAAATTTTTTGGAAAATTAAGGTTAGACTTGAAATAAATTTAAAATGACCCACACGGCCCAAAAATGCAAAGTCTGATGTTTCTATAAAAGCTCAACTTTAGGGGAAAATCAAGCAAAACTGTCTCAAAAATTTCTATTTTTTTGTTTTTTGCAAAATTACATATTTGGAATAAAATTAAATTTAGCTCAAAACGCTCCAAATAGGCATTTTTGGAGAAAAAGTCAGATTAGGATCGAAGCCAAAGTCGTTGCAAAATGACTTAATGCTTATAAAAATTCAAATTTTGGGTGTTTGAAGAAATTATGACCAAAATCAGTTAAAACTGTTGCCCATTGTCTAAAAATGCAAATTTTGATATTTTTGGAATAGAGGGGGGGGGGAGGGGAGAGAGGAGGATTTTAGGACACAACGTTCTTTTTTATGAAAATAATTTTTGGACCTATAAATAAGTGGTTTTACTAAAAATGTTTCAAAATTAAACTTTGCTGTTTTTCGAAAAAGTCCGATTCTGAAAATCTTGTCTCTGAGTCTCGTATCTTGTAAAAATACAAATTTTCGGACTTTCGAAAAATTTCAGTTGCTTTAAATCCAAATTGGTTAAAAAGTGACTTGAACCGTAACAAAATGCACATTTGATATTTTTGGAAAAATAGAGGTTAAAATTAGGCCTAAAATTAATGAAAAATAAGTTTCATGTTTTTGTGAAAACTCAACTTTAGGCCAAAGCCAGGACTGCCTCAAATTTTCTAATTTGTTTTCTTTTGGTAAAATTACATTTTTGGACTATGATAAATAACTTTTAGTTTTTTATATGAAAATACAAATTTGGAGTATTTGGAGAAATTCACATTAAGATTATGGCTCAATTCGGATAAAAACGAATCACATTGTCTAAAAATGCAAATGCTCGTGTTTTTAAACTAACTCAATTTTAGGAGAAAATGAAGCAAAATTGACTCAAAACTTTCTCCGTGGAATTATGACAATGCTTCGAAGGCTTGTTCCTCGGTGATGGTCTCTGAAGGTGCTACAGCTGTTAAAAGTGAGGGCAAAATTGCATGCAAAGCTGAAGAATGGCTGGATATTCAAAATACCTTTTTTGCAGATAATCTACTAAATGAAATTGATTAATTAATAATATAGGATCACCAGTGATGAGAATTGAGATAACGTGGACCACTAGTGAGATAATGAACAATTGATAACAGGTTATGGGATGACCGATTCTGAGACGACCAGTGATGGGGGATGATGGATCAGGAAAAGTGACTTTTACCATTGGCCAGGCGATTGTCCGACACGCATTCACCATCGGGTCAAAGATTGTGGTGCGGTTTCCTGCAAATCGGATCTATGAGTCTCTTATGGAAATTTGCATGGCAAAATGACTGAAACTGTGCTCGAAGCATCACCTCGACGGCTTGAATATGAAATTTTGAAATCGTGATGGGCTCTGAAATTAAATCCATCAAAAAGGAAGGAGTATTATTTCTGAGACTTCTCGTCAGAAAAAGATTCCAATCTCGGCTTCTCTAAGCGCTCAGATCTATTTTCTGCTGTGGTCTTATGTAAAAATACACTACATTTTTGTTAAAAAAAAAACTAAAAAAACAATTAGTTTCTTCCTTCAAAACCTTCCATTCAGTATATTGCCGGCTCATGAATAATGCCTCTTCCTCAACATAAGAGCTAAATACGATTACCTGATTAGCACTGTAGTTTTTGGACATAGTCCATATTATAATATTCACTATCAGCAGTCAACACTATAACCGTTACACAATAGTCCTTAAAACACCGACCTGTTAAGGAATCCTAATCGATTTCGGCACGTTGTTAAAGGTATTGGGCCAGTTGGGCCGTAGCTTGGAGACACTACTTGCATAGTTTGTTTGGCTGGATATCCTAGACAACGTGCCAACGTGCCAGCGTGTGAACGTGGGGTCAAATTCTATTGGAATCCATCAATCATTGATGATACCTTGCTGAAAAAAAAATGGCGGTCGATATCGATAAAATTGTAAAAATAAACAAATACATTTTATACTAATCACCGTTTATTAATTTATTTTTTTTAAGTAGATTCTAATACCAAGCTTTGCAATAAATCTAAAGCTGTAATATTAGTAACAATCTAAAATATTTTTTTGGCTTAAACATTAAGAATAAATGTTCAACTCGCGCAAACATATAATAAGAAAATAAATTGCGTCAGGTTCAGAAAATTCTATTATATTTTATCGGTACACTTAGAATAACTTTTGAAATATACGATCTAAAGGTATGCAGAGGCAGAGAAAAGATCGATTATCACGAAGATTCAAAGAAGTTTCTATACCCTGCAAGCCTTTAGAAAGGACTTCTTGTACAATAGCCTTTGAGATCCATATAAGTAGGTATTCCTATATATAACTTATTAAGTTTCCAGCCACTCCAACTTTTAATTAGATACCTACTTAAGTCGACACAATAACATCTAATAAGAAAAGGTGGATTTAAATAAATTATTTGTAAATAATTACTGCACTTTAATTTCTATGCCTACTATTATTCTCTTCGGATTGTCTCAAAAGATGTCTTAAGTAACTTAACATATTGAAATTGTTGTGGGAATCGAATGTCGGTCGTTGCGAATATGCCTCTGTTGTACCCCCCAAATTTCGGCCGAACCTCATGAAGTTGGAGTTGGACGTTCTGCCGAAACGTAGGAAGTTTTCGTGCCGTTTTAACGCCTCCGAGGTGGAGATTTGCCGTTTGTCCCGTTTCTTCTTGTTGCCGTCTCCTACGCTTCTTCCGAAGCGCAAGAAGCTGGACTGGTCTCTCTCTGTACGTTGTTTCGGGTCACCTGTGAAACTTTAATAGAAAACGAATGTAGAAGAAAAATCCAGTTTTTTAATAACACGTTCGTGTTTATACAGAGTGTGTACAAAGCTACGAATTGTAAGGAATATGCCCTAGACGCTCGCAATAGATTTTACAGAAAAAAGTTAAAATACTGCTTTTTTTGGGATGAAAATGGGATTAAATCCTTTAATTCTAAGGTATGTCAATGTAGTCTGAAATAAACCCTTTAAGGAAGTTAAGTAAGTAACAAAAAAATGTCCCTAAAAGTCGAATTTAAAGTCACTGTTTGCAGATTTATCACCCGCAACTAACCAGCCACCGGCCATAAATCGCGCCTTTCTTTGCTTGAAAAGGTCTAAATTTAGAGTATACGTATACCGAACGCCCAATACATTGAGACCATAAAATGCCGACCAATCCAGTATCTCGAATGCAAATCAAACGAAAAATGTAAATTATTCTGTAGCAAAAACTTGAGGGGTTAAGGCCAAATAGACAGAGCGGTCAGATTTAAGAAGAAAGATAAGTACGAATTGATTACATATTATTTTAGACGTACTGATTTAGATAATGCGTTCTTAAAATGGTAAATTTCAGCAAAAGGCTACAGCATCAAACTTCTACGGTTATGCAGAAATTGCCGATGTTTCGGCATCATTTTCAAGTCGCAGAGGTTTATGTCTTATTGCTAACTTGTATCATGCACTCCATCAAAACAATTACAGAACTAACGTACATTGAAACGAATAAAGCGTAGACAAGTAGAGAGGAATCATGGAGGAACTGGGTAACGTATTACGTTGGGTACCACACACTGCCACCCAGTGCCTTCATGGTTCATATGATTTGTTCGTGTCAATGACAGTCCAACCCCTTTGTATGTCAACACGCTATGACCAGCAACGTAAGGTAAGCGTCAAGACATCGCCAATTTTCTTGCGTAACCGTAGAAATTTGAGTTTGTTTTCTTCTCGTTTTTGTTGGATGACCATGTCGGTCATGGATGTTTACCCGTGACTATAGCAATTGCAGATATACATCGACTAGGGGTGCTAATACAAGAAAAGACAAAGTAAGAACCTTCTTCTAGAAGAGCAGATCATCAGACCGCTTATGCAATGAGTAGATCTAAAGACATCGAATAGGTTTTTAGAGGTCAGGACACAGTTCCTCCTCCTGTCCATTGAGAGAGGTTCTTCCAGCGCAAAAACTCGTTGACCTTAATAATTATTGATAGAGTTTCATAGAGAAGCTAAACGTAGGGCCAAAGAAAGTCAACCAGGACAGCGACATCGTTGCTGGCGGTATGACCACTCTTACCACAGCAGCTGTCAAGTGTGTGAATATCATCAAAATGCACAATCTTGGAGACAACAAAAAAGCAGACAGAAAACCTCGTTCACTCCAGATGATAACAAATCGTCGACGCCGAATCCAACACACAAGGAGAGGCCAGGAGCAGCAGAAGACTTACATAATGTACTTAACAGAATGCATTCATTGGCTCTTTGACCAATTGAGAACCAAAGCACTCGGCTATGGACTACCAGGAACACATAAACTACCAGAAAGACATGAATTGGTTATTGTAGCCGTTCATGAACTCAGACCATCTGAGGATTTCAGTCTTTTTGCACATCCCAACAGACTGAACGAAGGGCGATTTAACTATATAATCAATCTGAACAGAAAAGCTTCTGACAGAAAACTCAACATTGCCTCCTGTTACCAACTAGATTATTTTCTTAATTATCAGGAAGAAAATTTTCCGGGAGACAGCTTTTAAGGGCGACTGGGATTATAGAGCAATTAATTAGAAAAGCAGAGTTCGATGAATTTACTGGAGAGAAGAAAAGGTTTTGTCAAGTCATGAGTCAAAAGTCAGGTCACGAGACAAGGGAAACTTCACCAACAATGTCTTGAACATAATTCTTCCTAGAGAAGTAATTATGGAAACACAGCTCCACATAATCTATCCATTACCGGCCCAGCTCGCACCTGCTAGGCAAATAGCCACAACTAGAGAAAAAAGCAAATTGGAAAGAAGGAATGACCCATCGACTATTCAAACGCGAACAGTTGAGGATATTCTTCTCGATGAAACTCCTCAGAAAGAGGATCAAATGTGATTCAGCAATGCTAAAAAAGGACTTCATTAATGCCTTCCTTAGAGCAACAATAGACCACAGCAGTTTTGCTGTGTTTATACTGCTTAAGTAGCACAAAATGCTGCATAAGTTTAAAGGTCCCACATACGATCCGAAGATCCTCAGAGGAAAAAATTGTTCAGGTCTGGCCTTAAGGTCTTTATTATTGAACCTGAATACATCCGGGTACACACACGTTGAGGAAATTCTTTTCCTCAATGTGTGTGTATCGAATAACATTAGAAGATTGTCTGGCTATTCTCGGTCTGTTATTAGCGATAGTGCTGTAAAAGAAACAAGTAAAAAAGGTAATTAATAGAAACATATGTTGCAAAGAACGGCTGAAGAAAATGAGGTATTTTAGGCATATATAAATCTCCTTTCAGAGTTGAAGGTAGTGCCAAAAGATTGGCACAATTATTTGAAGATGGATGAAGGCCCTTATTTGAATCTCCTAGCTATGATATCACCATTCCTAACGTCACACCCGTTCAGATCTACCTGCGTCATTATCGTTTCACACCGGCTTTGTTTCTGGTGGGCAAGTAAATAACAGATCATCTGATTTTCAACAATTCTGAGTGGTTGAAAATCAGCTGCTCTATCATTTTTAAGTCAACCAGAACCAGAGCCGGTGTTAAACCAAATTGACTCTGTACAGTCAGATAAAACGTGCTAGGGTTCTCCACACAGGCTCCGGTAATCCTCAAGGATAGGCCTGTACAGTTTTTCTCTGAGGATTTCCAGAATGTTTATAGTTACGTTAAACCTGAGGTACCCTAATTTAATTAATACGATTAAGGTACCTTAATCTAACCTCGGCCATTCAAGTACCTAAAATCGTTAGCGAGTCGCCACCGGACAAGTGAGTTTGACCAGGCGCACCAAAACTACGTTGAACTCTCCAAACTATGTAGGGTTTTGTAAGGGTTCCATAGAAGATAGAAAGGAGGTGGCATTATCTAATTTTCGAACAGTGTAAACCCTCATCTACTGAGGTAAACCTCTTCTGCTTCTCAGAAATACAGGCTAGGCAGCCTGCGGTTCTCAATTGGGATGGTGCCAGAATGAGACGGACAAACGACAGCTCATATAGAAAGGACAAGGACAAGGAAAAGGGCAAATTGGGCTAGTTGCTGCATGTTAAAAAAAAATGTATTTCTTTTATTTCTTAAGATTTAGGCTCCTCTACCGCTCTTTTCTTGAAAAATTTAAAACTCTTTGGTCGATTAAGCTAAGAAAAAACGCGTACGTGACTCCAATTAGCACGACATGAAAATAGTTATAAAACAATTCGTGACAATATACAAAGGCAATTAATTCTTTAGTGTAATAAAACTAAAACACCAATAGAATGATGGATTGATTTTCATTGTTTCTGATTGATTCGAGGTTTCACATTAATTGGCAAAATTTAGACCTGAAAACTGGCGTCTTGAAAGTCAAATGAGTTTCTAAGTTATTTCGCCCACAATTAGAAATATTTTAAACTGTGCCACTAACTACTTTTGCAAGAATATTCCAAAGATTTGCGAGATTTATACGTGGGGTTAGGCCTAACAAATCTACGTTGCGCTACCTTGCAACCAATGGAAATCGACTATTCATGCCGCTGTAAAACTTTCTGGCAAAGCATGGAAGAGAGCTGACGTTATCCTATATCCGAAACGTGGTAAATATTTTTTGCTTTTAAGAAATTCAGGCCTGCCAGCCTTTTCCAACTGGAATGGTAACAGAAACAGACGGCTAGAGGATAGCAAATACGAACAGGACAATTTATAAGTGCGGTTAGGCCTAGCAAAACTACGTTGCACTGTTTGACGAATCTCTGCAGAACCAACGATGATCGACTATGCATGCTGCTGTAAGACCTAAAAGATGGAAGAAAACTGACTTTATGCTATTTCTGAAGTGGGGTAAAGAGCTTTTGCTCTTCTGTTCAGAATTACAGGGCAGTCAACCTACAGTTTTCAATTGGAATGATAGCAAAATGAGAAGAATAAAGGACAGTTTATACGGACAGAACAAGGAGAAGAACAGATCTTGTCCTTTGCGCAGACGATTGCAAAAACTATTTCCGCTAGAACGAAAATCTACTATGCATTTTAAAATGTCAAAATGACTTAAACAACAAAAAAAAGACATGGTTACATCAGAGGTGGTGAATAGCTTAAGAACGGAAAGAAATAAATAAAAACGTTGTAGGATCAAGGTGTTGAAATGTTTGAGCAAAGAAACATGCAAGTAAAGATGTTAAAAGAGTTTTGCAACAAAAGGGAGAGGGACGGAGGTTATATGCTAAGACCGAGTTTTGGGTTTCCATAGCCTTAATGAAGAAATAAGAGTAAGAAGTAGGCAAGTTTTAAGAGAAGAAAGAGAAAGAAGAGGAAGCTGAAAAACTGAGGAAGTATACAGAGTTAGGAAATTTTGGCGATGTCAGCTCAAAATATCTAAAACCTTGACTAGCAGAAAAAAGAAGAAGGCTACATTAGAGAAAGAAGAACCTAGTGAAGGTCGAAGAAAGAATGTGGTGAAGGAGAGAAGGGGGTTTACATTGTATAAGTATAAATAATTAAGGAAAAAAAGAGTCAAAGATATGTTAGATATGCTAGTTCATAATGTTGAAAGTCTTCTGCTGTAAGACCTACAAGATGGAAGAGAACTGACTTTATGCTATTTGTGAAACGGAGTAATGCCTTTCTACTTTTCACAAGTACAGGCCAATCAACTTGCGGTTTTCAATTGGAGTCGAGCAGAAAAAAGCTCAAAAAGCATTCGAAAAACTTTACATTACCATGCAGCCTTTTGAGCCCTTACATTTTCGACTCTACAGGGTTACAGTTTTTCGAGTTTACCCATGGAGATCTCAGTTATTTGAAGACGTACGAGGAAGGTTAAATTAGGGTAAAGTTACGCAACGAAAACTCTATAAAAATGACGATCCCCCCCTCCCATTCCTCCGTTCCGCTTTAAACTGTTTTTAAGGTATAGACAGAGTCCGAAGTTTGCTACCTTTTTGCAATATATGAATATCCATTGTGGATCGTGTATTATCGTGTGTTCTAACATGAACATTAACAGCAACAGGGCAAGAATTCCTACCGCAAAAATTCCTGTTTACTACGACCGAATCTAATAAAGTGATCGTTTTTCCCTTGCCTTCCAGTCCTCGAAGGCCGCTGCTGCAATTGCTTGTCATTGTACAGGGTGTCGCTTCCGGTGTCGTAGTCCCAAAAGGCCCTGCCGAACCTCAAAAACTTGTCGCCGTTTCTTGTGTGCCGGTCCAGAAAGGCCTCGATCTCGGACTCGTCTTCGGGAGCTGAGAGATCGAAACCCTCGAGCGTTTCATCGGTCAGCGATAGAACGGAACGAAGCAAAAGGAGCGCCAGGAAGGCCGGTGGCAACCCCATGTGGAATTCGGAATCTGAAACAAATATTCCATGAGTTAGTGAAATGCTTACACATTCTGTTTGGTCCTTGCGAGGCAATTAGAATCCTCAGTAATTAAGTGTGGATAATTAAAGGATAATTCATTTCGTGAAATCTATATTAGGAAAGCGCACACAGAAGCGAGAAATATTTCATTAGATCTAAGCTTTGAGCTAGAGAGAGAGAAAGATAGAGAGGACTTTAGTAACCAGGTAGACGACTGAAAATTATTAATATATTATTTACCAACTCACCGTTAAACTTTCTTGCAAACAAGAGCGTCTATTATGAGTTGTGCAAGAAAGACCCTTAAATATTTAAGCGAGAGGCAAAAGCATTTAGTGGACGATTAAGAAGAATTTTCAGAACAGGGCGATCTTTAAGGCACGTTGAGCCGTAAAATAAACACTTGAATATGTGTTTTTCACGGGAATACTTCTAAAAAGACTGGAATTTCGTCTATAGCCTTGATATTTTAAAGGAAACGAGTTTTACATTATTAATTTGGTAATTTAGTTCAAACATGTTTACTTTTTTATGCGTATCCACAAGGTGGAAATGCTACTGATTTTAATCAGTGGCACGCACTTACAACAAACAATCTTAGTGCAGTTTCTACTCTCCTTTTTCTCAAAAACTTAGGACAAAACCCTACATAAGAACAATGAAATTTTCAAAGTCTACAAAAAAGTTTTGAAAACTCAAATTGTTGTTTGTTTAGTGGAATTTTACTTTTGAACTATTGATTATTGAATATTTTGCCAATTTTTAACCACTATGCTCTTCTTGTGTGACAGAGGTTTTACCTTTTTTTTCTGGTTTTTGTCACACATTAGTTTTCTATTCGATTTGGAAAAAAAGTTGTCCCCTTGCAAGACCTACGACTCTCCAACTGCTTTCAAGATATTTGCGAAAATTTTAATAAAAACGCATTATTTTGGTTTACAAAATGGGTATATTTAGCATACAAATTAGTTCCAAGCCTACTAAAATGCATTTTCTTGAAGCCTCTTTTCGTCATCTAAATTGTTTTTATCGTACGCCATAATACGCCACTGATAGCTTATTTTCCAAGATTTTTGCTCTCTGTTCAATTTGAAAAAAAAGTTGGCCATTTGCGAGAGCTGCATTTACTGCACTACACGAACTAACTTGAACTAACTGCTCTCTCTTTTTAACTCAAAAAACCTATGATTTTGTATTAAAAAATGAGTACATCTACCGTATAAATTGGTCTTGATGTCCACAGAAATGTATTTTGTTGAAGAAATTTTTTGGTATTAGTGAAAATATGAATAAAAACACATGATTTTGGGTTACAAAATGAGTACATTTACCTATTGGTCTCAAAGCCTACAGAAATGTATTTTGTTGGGTTAAGGCCCTATTTTATCACCTCAATTGTTTTTCTGTACATTGTTGACAGTTTATTTCCTAAGATTTTTGCCCCCTGTTCAATTTGCACAGGGAACAGAACAATGCAGAAAAGTTGGCCACTTGCAAGAGCTACAAATCTCTAACTGGTTTCAAAATATTTGCGAATATTTGAATAAAAACAAATGATATTAGGTTACAAGATGAGTACATTTATCATATGATTTGATTTTAAAGTCTAGAGAGATGAATTTTGTTGGCGTCAGGCCCTCTTTTACCACCCCGAATTTTTTTCCCAACCTCTAAAAACCCATGATTGTGGATTACAAAATGTGTAATTGGAATACAAATTGGTTAAATTTTGTTTAGAAACAATTTTTAATTTATTCAAAATTAGTGTTACAGACTAGTTTATACTGTTATCTACGTTTATCTTCTTTAGGGCAGATACAGATTCAGAGACAGATAAAAATATATTCTCTGATCACCACTCGATTGAGATTATTATGATCAGTGAACCTATCTTAATAATACCTTCGTTCATCCTTCTTCTCAGATACAGATATAGATTAAAAACTTAATTCTCTGATTACCGCTCTATTGAGTTTATTATGATCAAAAAAGAAATATATCTTACCGTTATCTTCATTTATCTTCTTTCACAGATAGAGATACAGATTCAAATAAACACCCTCTGATCACTACTGGATTGAGTTTATTTTGATCAATAAACTTAGCTTATTGTTCCCTTCTTTTATCTTCTTTCACAAAGGCAGATACAGGTAATAAGCTGTTACCGACCAGTAAAGCCAATAAAGCTGTTAGCGTTACAGTTTATCGTTTGTCACAGATACAGATACAGATAAAAATTGATATTCTCTGATCAACATTCGACTGAGTTTATTATGATCAATGAAACTATCTTACGGTTATTTTAGATTATCTAGTTTCCTAGATACAGATACAGACAAAAACTAATATTCTCTGTTCACAACTCCAAAATATTTATTGTGATCAAGGAAGATATCTTATTGTTATCTTCCTCCACAGATATAAATAATATAAAAATTAATAATCTCTGATCATCACTCGATTAAGTTTATTATGATCACTAAAACTATCTTAATCTTATATTTGTTTATCTTTATTTACAGGTGCAGATACAGATACGTATAAAAACTGATATTCTTTAATCACCACTCAATGGAATTTATTATGATCAACAAAAAAATATATCTTACTGTTATCTTTACTTAACTTCTTTCACAGATAGAGATACAGATTCACATAAAAACCTTCTGATCACCACTGGATTAAATTTATTATGGTCAATAAACTTAGTTTACTGTTATCGTCATTTATCTTTTTTCACAAATACAGATACAAATAAAAATTGATATTCTCTGACTGAGTTTAATACGATCAATAAAACTAACTTACTGTTATAGTTCTTCGATTATCTTGTTTCATAGATACAGATACAGACAATATATTTATTGTTATCAAAAATACATCTTATTGTTATGTTCATTTATCTTGCTCTACAGATAAAAACTGATAACCTATGATCACCACTCGATTAAGTTTATTATGGTCATTAAACCTATCGCAATCTTAACTTTGTTTATGTTCATTTACAGATGCAGATACAGATAAAAACTGATGTTCTCTAATCACTACTCAATGGAATTTACGGTGATCAATAAACCTATTTCACACAGTTACAAATACAGATAAAAATTAATATTCTCTTATCACCGTTCGACTGAATTTATTATGGTCCATAAACCTATCTTACTGTTATCTTTGTTTATATTCTTTCACAGGTACAGATGAGTTTCAGATAAAAACCGATATTCTGTGATCCCCAGTCAATAGAGTTCATTATGATCAATGAACTCATCTTACTATTACTTTCATTTATCTTTTTTCACAAATACAGATACGAATTTAGATATAAACTGATATTCTCTAATCACCACTCGATTGAGATTATTATGGTCAGTGAACCTATCTTAATGTTACCTTCGTACGTCTTTCTTCTCAGATATAGATATAGATAAACTTAATTCTCTGATCAACACTCCATTGAGTTTCTTATGATCAAGAAAGAAATATACCTTACTGTTATCTTCATTTATCTTCTTTCACAGTCAGATATACAGGTTCAAATAAAAACTCTCTGATCACCGCTGGGTTGAGTGTATTATGCTAAGTGAACTTATCTTAACGTTACCTACGTTCATCTTTCTTCTCAGATACAGATATAGATAAAAAACTTAATTATTTGATTACCCCTCCAAGAAAGAAATATATCTTACTGTTATCTTCATTTATCTTCTTTCACAGATAGAGATACATATTCCAATAAAAACCCTCTGATCACCACTGGATTGAGTTTATTATGGTCAATAAACTTAGCTTACTGTTATCTTCATTTATCTTCTTTCAAAAATGCAGATACAGATAAAAACTGGTATACTTTGATCACTAATCGAGTGAGTTTATTATGGCCAATAAAGCTGTTACCGTTACTGTTATCTTCGTTTATCTTTTTTCACAGATACGGATACAGATAAGAATTGATATTCTCTGACCCCCCTGAGTTTATTATGATCAATGAAACTATCTTACTGTTATCTTCGATTTTCGATCTTGCTTCATAGATACAGACAAAAACTAATATTTTCTGATCCCGCTCCAATATATTTATTGCGATCAAGGAAGATATCCTATTGTTATCTTCATTTATCTTCCTCCACAGATATAAATAAGATAAAATAGATAGTCTCTGATCACCACTCGATTAAGTTTATTCTGATCAATAAACCTATCTTAACTTTATCTTTGTTTATCTTCATTTACAGATGCAGATACAGATACAGATACTGATAAAAACTGATATTCTTTAATCGCCACTCAATGGAATTTACTATGATCAATAAACCTTTCTCTCTTCATTTGTCGTCTTTTACAGACACAGGTGCAGTCAAAGATACACATTCAGACAAAAACTGATATTCTGCGATCATCACTTAATTGAGTTTATTAGGGTCAATGAATTACCATACTGTTATCTTCATTTGTCTCCTTGCACATGTGCAGATACAGATTCAGTTAAAAACTGATATTCTCTGATCATCGCTCGATTGGGTTTATTATGGTCAGTGAACCTAACTTAATGTTACCTTCGTTCAACTTTCTTCTCAGACACAGATATAGATAAAAAAACTTAATTCTCTGATAACCACTCCATTGAGTTTATTATGATCAAGAAAGAAATATATCTTACTGTTATCTTCATTTATTATTTATTATATTTTTTCACAGATACAGATCAAACCTCGACTGAGTTTATTATGATCAATGAAACTATCTTACTGTTATCTTCGATTATACTGTTTCGTAGATACAGATACAGACAAAAATTAATATTCTCTGATCACCACTCCAATATATTTATTGTGATCAAGGAAGATATCTTATTGATATCTTCATTTATCTTCGTCCACAGATATAAGTAAGATAAAACAGATAATCTCTGATCACCACTCGATTAAGTTTATTATGGTCTTTATGTCATTATGGTTTATCGTCACCTACAGATGCAGATACAGGCACGGATAAAAAATTGATATTCTTTAATCACCACTCAATGGAATTTACTATGATCAATAAACCTTTCTCATACAGGTACAGATACAGATAAAAATTAATATTCTCTTAACACCGCTCGACTGAGTTTATTATGGTCCAAGAACCTATTTTACTGTTATCTTCGTACACCCTTTTTCCCCATGTCCAGATACAGATTCAGATAAAAACCGATACTCTGTGATCCCCAATCAATGGAGTTCAATACTATCTTACTGTTATCTTCGTTTATTCCTTTACAGACACATATACAGATAAAAAATGATATTCTCTGTTCACAATTGAATTTATTATGGTCAATGAACCTATCTTACTGTTACCTTCATTTATCTTTTTTCACAGATACAGATACGAATTTAGATAAAAACTGATATTCTCTGATCACTACTCGATTGAGTTTGGTATGGTTAATAAAGCTATCTTATTGTTATCTTCGTTTATTCTTTTTTTCAGATACATATATAAAAAACTAATATTCTGTGATCACCACTCCATTGAGTATATTATGGTCAATAAACCTAGCTTACTGCTATCTTCGTTTACCTTTAATTACAAATGCAGATACAGATACACAAATGTATAAAAATTGATAGTCTTTGATTACCAGTCAATGGAGTTTATTATGGTCAATTAACCTATTTTACTGCTCTCTTTATTTATCTTCTTTCACAGATAGAGTAAAAAACTGATATCTTCTCATCACAGTTCGACTGAGCTTATTACGGTCAATGAACCTATCTTACTGTTATTTTCATTTACCTTTCCTCACAGACATAGATACAGAAAAAAAGTGATAGTCCCTGGACACCACTCCATTGAGTTTATCTTGGTCAATAATATTATCTGTTATCTTCTTTCATAGATACAGAAACAGCTTCAGACAAAAATGGATATTTTCTGATCACTACTCAATTGAGTTTATTATGTTTAATAAACCTATTTCACTTTTACCTTCGTTTATTTTTATTTACACATACACATACAGATACGGATAAAAACTGATATTCTCTGATGATCATTCAATGGAGTTTATTATGGTCAATGGATCTATCTTAATGTTATCTTCGTTTGTCTCCTTGCACATGTGCAGATACAGATTCAGATAAAAACTGATATTCTCTGATCACCGCTCGATTGAGTTTATTATGGTCAGTGAACCTATCTTAATGTTACCTACATCTTTCTTCTTAGACACAGATATAGATAAAAAACTTAATTCGCTGATCCCCACTCCATTGAGTTTATTATGATCAAGAAAGAAATCTATCGTACTGTATCTTCATTTATTTTCTTTCACAGACAGAACTCTCTAATCACCAGTGGGTTGAGTTTATTATGCTCATTAAGCTTAGCTTACTGTTATCTTCATTTATCTTCTTTCACAAATGCAGATATAGATAAAAGCTGATATACTTTGATCAACACTCGATTGAGTTTATTACGACCAATAAAGCTGTTACCGTTACTGTTTATCTTTTTTTACAGATACAGATACAGATAAAAATTGATATTCTCTGATCAACCCTCGACTGAGTTTATTATGATCAATGAAACTATCTTACTGTTATTTTAGATTATCTTGTTTTATAGATACAGATACAGATTATAGATGCAATATATTTATTGTGATCAAGGAAGATATCTTATTGTTATCTTCATTTATCTTCCTTCACAGATATAGATAAGATAAAACTGATAATCTCTGATCACCACTCGATTAAGTTTATTATCGTCAATAAATCTATCTTAATCTTATCTTTGTTTATCTTCATTTCCAGATGCAGATACAGATACGGATAAAAACTGATATTCTTTAATAACCATTCAATGGCATTTACTATGATCAATAAACCTTTTTCGTACAGGTACAGCGATACAGATAAAAATTAATATTCTTTGATGACCGCTCGACCGAGTTTATTATGATCCATGAACCTATCTTACTGTTATCTTCATTTATCCTCTTTCACAGGTACAGATACAGATTCGGATAAAAAGTGATATTCTTTGATCCCCAGTCAATGTAGTTTATTATGGTCAATGAACCTACCTTACTGTTATCTTCATTTATCTTCCTTTACAGAAACATATAAAAACTCATATTCTCTGATCACTATTGAGTTTATTATGGTCAATGAACCTATTTTACTGTTACCTTCATTTATCTTTTTTCACAGATACAGATACGAATTTAGATAAAACTGATATTTTCTGATCACCACTCGATTGAGATTATTATGGTCAGTGAACCTGAATCTTAATGTTACCTTCGTTCATCTTTCTTCTCAGATATAGATATAGATAAAAAAACTTAATTCTCTGATCACCACTCCATTAAGTTTATTATTATCAAGAAAAAAATATATCTTACTGTTATCTTCATTTATCTTCTTTCACAGATAGAGATAACAACTCTCTGATCACCACTGGGTAGAATTTATTATGGTCAATAAACTTAGCTTACTTTTATCTTCATTTATCTTCTTTCACAAATGCAGATACAGATAAAAACTGATATTCTCAGATCAACTATCGACTGAGTTTATTATGATCAATGAAACTATCTAACTGTTATCTGCGATTATCTTAGATACAGCTACAAACAAAAACTAATATTCTCTGATCACCACTCCAATATATTTATTGTGACCAAGGAAGATATCTTATTGTTATCTTAATTTATCTTCCTCCACAGATATAAATAAGATAAAAACTGATAATCTCTGATCACCACTCGATTAAGTTTATTATGGTCAATAAACCTATCTTGGTTTATCTTCATTTATAGATGCAGATACAGATACAGATACGGATAACAAATTGATATTTTTTAATCACCACTCAATTGAATTTACTATGATCAATAAACCTTTCTCATACAGGTACAGATACAGATAAAAATTAATATTCTTTGATCACCGCTCAACTGAGTTTATTATGGTATATGAGCCTATCTTAGTGTTATCTTCGTTTGTCCTCTTTCACAGCTACAGATACAGATTGAGATAAAAAACCGATATTCTGTGACCCCCTGTCTTTCTGATCACCACTCAATGGAGTTTATTGTGGTCAATGAACCTATTATACTCTTAACTCTGTTTATCTTCTTTCACAGATACAGATACCAGCTGATATTCTTTGATCACTACTCGATTGATTTTATTGTGGTCAAACTTCGTTTATTTTATTTACATAAGCCCCGAAACTAGTATGCAGATAGGTTGAGCAACAAATTGCTGACCACCTTACTCTTTTATTTTCTTTTACAGATATAAATAACAAAGTTATGGCAGAAGCGTCTGAAAATACGATAGAGGCCTTTTACACTTAATCCTTATTAAGTTACGATAACTCTATCCTGTTAACGAAATTATTACTGTAAACTTTCTTTCTACAAAAGTTTTTTATAACATTAAATCGTGGACATCATATAAAAGCGAGAAAGCAAGGAAATAGATATTCGACAGAAAGTTGGCGTCTACATTTTCGAATTCTGTTAAATCTCTTTGTGCTGAAGACGACCTTGACATAGTTGAAACATTGACAAAACAATTTTAAATAAAAGCAACATACTAAACTCCAAGAACGCAACAAACTTATTTAAAATAGTAAGAAGCAGGAAGCAAGAAAGATATTACTCGCTACCTCTGTGAATCCAAAGCTGCCATCTCCAAATGAACAATCCTCGTAAAGTTTTAAACATACTAAATTGTCATTATTTCTTAAGGAACCTCGTATAATATATACCCCAAATAATAAAAATATAACCCCCTGCACTTAACTCGGACTTAATCCGCACTGCCATCATCTGGAAATGTGGATCACTGGATTTAAAAATAATCTCCTGGCCTTTATCTGCCCATAGAAATTTATGTGTGGAGCCATCAGCACTCGAATTGTGCGGAGACAATAAATAATACCCGACTAGACAGGGCTCGAATCACTGAAATAGAATCTCAATCACAAAGTTTTCGTTGGTGAGATGGTACAGAAGGCAAAAGGAAATTTTTCAATAAGCCCGACGATTCTAGTCACGATCTTTTTAACATATCGATTCAATAAAACATCTGTCACTGATTCGCTTTGCCGTTTGCATACGCCGAATCAAGGCACCTTTCAGGCAAAGTCATTTTCTGGAGTAAAGAGTGAACGTGCTGATTGCTCTTGATGACACCTTTGCCTATTATATGAACTGGAGAGACACCCCTATCGATCATTGAATAGTAAATATATATTCGGAAACAATGAGAAAATCAAACTTCAGAGGCACCACATCTCGTTATAAACTCGCATAATTAACCGGAACTAAGTTCTTAAGAGCAGTGTGGTCGTTATGGACCCCAAGTGGCATAACTAACTATGTATGACCAAGCTGATGCAAATTCTCACTGCCTTCTCACTCGGTATAGTTTTTTGAATAATTCAAAAACTTTGCTTCGCAGTAGTGTGGGTGAGAAGGAGCATCCTCAACCTTAATCGACTTGAAAACTCCGAATGTGACGTTTACCGCACGGAACTTCGGAAAGAAAAATCTCGAAGCTGTTTATATTAATCCAAACTAACGATGGGTGTCATAAGTTTACATTCCAAAGACGTTTTCCTGTCTTGCCGAATTAGAGCTCTTCTTTTAGGTGTATTGTGAGTAATGGTCATATTCTGCGTTGTTTAAGTTAGCTCTTAAAAGCTGGTTGAAAAATATCTATTGTGCTGTTTTGAAACAAAAGACTTCCTTAAGCCGCTTATATACCTACTTTCCAGAGCCGATTAATGATTAACTTGAAAATTGAGTTGTTATATAGCACGCTTCTGATAAAGTGTATACTAAATTAAGTTCGTTCAGGAAACTACACCTGCACCGCATCACCACGTAGTTAGTGTACCATAATTTCATCGTAAAATAAACGCCCTTAGATTACTACTTAGCCACAAAACAGTTTTAGAGCAAGTGTAAAAGAAGAGGCTCTCGCGTAGCTGAGATCGTGCGATTAGTTTAATCACATCTCGACTCCCACCTTATGCCTCGGATGCTAAATGTGGAACAATTAATGAATTGGAGTAGGTAACAGAGCTCAAATTAGTAGAGATCTAAATTTGGGCTCAGTGTTTTATTTACGAGTACAACTATTTTTTTTACTCGACATCAGGAGCAGCAAAGACGTCAAAGATTAGATTGTTACATTGGGGAAATTTGGCTTGTGATTCTCTTGTATTTTCCAGTCCACGCTAATTTGACGCAATTTTATGAGATTAGAGCTTCACGAGATCGAGACCGAGATTGAACCGTTGTAGCAATGTGAGTTTCGGCCTCGATTATCAAATCGAAACCGAAATTTGTCTCGTAGCCTCCTAAATTTGTAGGACTGGTAAATCTAGTGATTTAACATTTTCACCTTGTCATTACATATTGAAAAATCCAAAAAGTTATAAATCATAAAATCTTAACTATTAGCAACGGTTTAAGGTTTTGCTGCCTAGGCAGTAAAAGTAATACTTTAATCAAACTTGCAAAGACGAAAGATTGGCTTGGCTTTCCTGTTATTTGGTCCTGTGTCCTGTGTTTATTGGCAGGCTTGTCAGAATCAGAAATCCATAAAACTTATTTATTGTAGTTTTAGTAGTAGTATTTGAAAAATAGAAGAGTGAAAAGAGAGACATTTCTTTTTCATTTGTTTATGGTTCTCACTCGCTCTGAGTCGAGTTCGTTCATATCTCAAAACGCAGCCGCTCTAAACACAAAAACATTTTTTTTGGAAACTCAATGACCCAAAGATACCAAAAAAGTTCGTTTTTATAATAATTAATAACCTATTTTTTTATTTACCCGTGTCACATTATTGCAGTTTTTCCACCTATGGAGAATTTGCCAGATAATTGATCAGAAAAAAAAATTGTATAATTGAATTTACTAACCTGAACACTTCCTTAGCTACCTCTTATTAAGCTGCCAGTTATTTCAAGTTTCTATTAACTGAAGACGTCAATATAGTAAATAATACTTTAAACGATTTTGGTCCTTGGTCCTGACCTAGATTTTTCAGAAAACTTCTAATTTGCGTTTTTAGACGCCTTGAATCATTTTTAACCGATTTTAGCGCAAGCAGGGATTTTGTGTCACATTTCACTTATTTTGGTCTAAAAATATATTTTACCATTCATTTGCATCGATTGCTTAAACTTCGTAACTCTAACCGTTTTCGAGATATTTGAAAATGTCTTGAGTCATTTTTAAACGGTGTGACCCAAATATTAACATGAATTTTTCTACAAACTCCAAATTTCTGTTTTTAAACGTTTTCAGTCATTTTTAATCGATTTTAGTCGCAAGCAGAGATTTTTAGTCAAATTTCACTTATTTTTATCTAAAAATATATTCAACGATTTATTTGAATCGATATTGTCCGAGTTTATTTTAAAATTGAAATTCTACAGAACATCAAAATTTGGATTTTTAAACGAGTGAATGAAATTTCTAAGATTTATGCTCCCTGTTCAATTTGGAAAAAAATGTTAGTCGCTTCATTGAACTTCGTGTGGCCCAAATCTTAACATGAATTTTTCCACAAACTCCAAATGTATGTTTTTAAACACTTTGAGTCACTTTTTAATCGATTTTAGCCGCAAGCAGGGATTTTGCGCTAAATTTCACTTATTTTGGTCTAAAAATATATTTTACCAGTTATTTGAATCGATATTGCCTGATTTTGTTCTAAAATTGAATTTCCACAAAAACAACATAATTTGAATTTTTAGACGAGTGAACGAATATCCTAAGATTTATGCTCCCTGTTCAATTTGGAAAAAAAACGTTGGTTGCTTGCATAAACTTTCTAACCAATTTCGAGATATTTTAAAATGTCTTGAGTCATTTTTAAACGGTGTAGCAACTTAACATGATTTTTTCCACAAACTCAAAATTTCTATTTTCAAACGCTTTGAATAATTTTTAACCGATTTTAGTCGCAAGCAGGAATTTTGAGTCAACTTTCAGTTACTTTAGTCTAAAAATATATTTTACCATTCATTTGCATCGATTTTGCCCGATTTTGTTTTAAAATTGAATTTCTACAAAAACAGCAAAATTTTTCATCGATTTTAAACAAGTGAATTAATTTCCTAAGATTTATGCTCCCTGATCAATTTGGAAAAAAAACGTTGGAGCATGAACTTCGTAGCTCTAACTGTTTTCGAGATATTTGATTTGAAAATATCATGTGTCATTTTTAAACGGTGTGGCCCCAATCTTAACATGAATTTTTCCACAAACTCCAAATTTATATTTTTAAACGCTTTGAATCATTTTCAACCGATTTTAGCCACAAGCAGGGGTTTTTAGTCAAATTTCACTTATTTTGGTCTAAAAATATATTTTACCATTCATTTGCATCGATTTTGCCTCATTTTGTTTTAATTTCTACAAAAACATCAAAATTTGCGTTTTTAAACGAGTGTGTGAGTGAATTTCCTAAGATCTAGGCTCCCTGTTCAATTTGAAAAAAAACGTTGGTCGCTTGCATGAACTTCGTAACTCTAACCGTTTTCGAGATATTTAGTTTGAAAATGTCTTGAGTCATTTTTGAACAGTGTAACCCAAATATTAACATGAATTTTTCCACAAACTCCAAATTTCCATTTTTAAACGTTTTGAATCATTTTTAATCGATTTTAGCCGCAAGCAGGGGTTTTTTAGTCAAATTTCACTTATTTTGGTCCAAAAATATACTATACCATTCATCTGCATCGATATTGCCTGATTTTGTTCTAAAATTGAATTTCTACAGAAACATCAAAATTTGCATTTTTGGTCGAGTGAACGAATTTCCTAAGATTTATGCTCCCTGTTCAATTTCGAAAAAAACGTCGCATGAACTTCGTAACTCTAACCGTTCACGAGATATTAGAAAATGTCTTGAGTCATTTTTAAACGGTGTGGTCCAAATCTTAACATGAATTTTTCCATAAACTATATTTATAAACGCTTTGAATCAAATTTAACCGATTTTCACCGCACTTATTTTCGTCTAAAAATATATTTTACCATTCATTTGAATCGATATTGCCTGATTTTGTTCTGAAATTGAATTTCTACAAAAACATCAAAATTTGCGTTTTTAGACGAGCATTTTCGCATTTCAGTTGTGAATCATCCTATACATATATCTAATATTTCGCAAACAAATTATTTTATTTCGAAACAGAGACTTTTGAGAGTCTTGACCCAACATCAAAACCTCTCGTATAAGGTCTCGGTCTCGCTCTAGATCTCGTAAAGAAGAATAATTTGTAGTGTCTTTAACTGATACCTAACTCATTCTTCAAAACTGATGTATGTGACTTTCAGTCCATTTGATATAAAGACAAATTTTTTTCTTTTTAATTTGATTAAAATTGTCACTTTTAAATTTGTTGCGTTACTTGAAAAGTTCTTCAGGGGTGTACAGGTTTTTGTATCTTTTCTTCACAAATTTGCTTTTGTAAAAATCAAGTATTTATTGACTTCTCCTTATTATTTAATATTTTTTTTAAATATTTGCTCAAACCTACATTTCTGGTTATTAATTTTCTTTCACTGTCCTTTCACTTTTTACTCTAGAGGAACAATTTTGCAACCCTTTTTGACACCTTCTTTATCTCTTTTTTTAAATCTCGTATTAAGAGATACCTGCCAGCAGAGCCGTGAGTAAGAAAACGACATATACGTAAATCGTTTTTATTTTTTCTTGAACTTGGTTCACGCAATTCTCTAAAACAAATTTCACGTTCTCATGAGCACTTATCCCCCTCTACAAGAAGGTGTTTTCTTCTTGTAAAGTCTTTAATTTTTGGTCGGACGTTTCGACTTTTCTGGCTCATCATCAACTTTCTTATCATTATTTATAACATCAATTCCCAGATATGTAACACCTTATTTTTTCATTTAATTTTATGTTCTGTTTAACGATTCATTTTCTTTTACACAGCATATGGTTTACTGAATTAGAATAAGTTGAGATTTTTAAACCGAAAAACCAACTGGTTTTATTGCAAAAATTGATAATTGCTTATTAAAGAAAAAATAATAAAAAACTTGAAATAAAATGTAAGTTGGAAAACAGAATAACTTTAAAACGGGAAATAAAAAAAGAATAAACAGACAATGGAAATCTGAAAAGTTTAAATTGATGAATCAAAAAAAGTTAAAAGAAAGGCTTTACAAAAATCTAAACAACACTTAACACTATAAAAGGAAAGTAAGAGTAAATATTGTTATAGAGCGGCAGCGACAAAAAAATTGAGCTGACAAGAGTTGCCAATCATCTAAAAAGCTAGTGAGAAACGTAATAAAGTTTTTGATATCAAGAAATAAAATGCCATAAAAGTAAATTATATAAAAACTTAAAAAACCATTAAAAATATTTGAAGGAAAAAAAAGATTCGACGAAAAGCTCAAATTCAAATCAAGCAAAGGGAGGATAATAGGAGTGTATAAGGGAAAGTTATGCGGAAAAACTAGTGATGGGCATAAAAATAAATGGGATATTATGCATTTTCCTACTAACGTGCGGTAAAGTCGCTTTACCGCACGCATTTGCGTGCGGGAAGTAGCAACTTACCGCACGTGTGCGGTGATAGTATATCGTGCAACTAGTGTCGAAAATTGCACTTTTCATTTTTTTTTTCAACACTGCTAAATTTTCATTTCAAACACTGCTAAATTCTATACAGATCAATCCGTATAAGTAGGTCATATGCATAAACATAAAAAAATAAATACAAAGCAAAATAAATTTGACTGTTGGTATTTAACAAATAGTTAATTAAACATGTCAAATTATCATAACAATTGCTCTACTTGTCTTCCATTTTCCTCCTTACGTTTTTCCTACACTCTAGTTATATGATTTACTGCGTTTAGTAACATTTCTCATTTTTCCTTCATCTCATTAATTGCAATGATGATTCTTTGTCTGAGCTCTTCAGTATTATCGCATGGTATTTTATACACTATATTTTTAAACGTTCCCTCACATTTTCATTACAAAATTTACAAGTCGTTATGACATTTATGTCACATGGTTTCGTAACATAATTGTGCCCACATATTTTCCGTACAGAATTTAACCATGTTTACTTTTCGTTGTCTAATACAAGTTTAAAATGTACGGGCACGTTTACGTGCCCTTTCATTTTTAGGCATACCGAAAATGTGTGGGCATGTAAACGTAACGTGCAAACACATTTTCTGTACAGAATTTAGCAGTGTTTAGTTTTCGTTGTCTAATATAAGTCTGAAAATGTACGGGCATGTCTACGTGCCCTCTCATTTTTAGGCATACCGAAAATGTGTGGGCATGTAAACGTAACGTGCAAACACATTTTCTGTACAGAATTTAGCAGTGTTTAGTTTTCGTTGTCTAATATAAGTCTGAAAATGTACGGGCACGTCTACGTGCCCTCTCATTTTTAGGCATACCGAAAATGTGTGGGCATGTAAACGTAACGTGCCCACACATTTTCTGTACAGAATTTAGCAGTGTTTAGTTTTCGTTGTCTAATATAAGTTTGAAAATGTATGGGCACGTCTACGTGCCCTCTCATTTTTAGGCTTACCGAAAATGTGTGGGCATGTAAACGTAACGTGCCCACACATTTTCTGTACAGAATTTAGCAGTGTTTAGTTTTCGTTGTCCAATATAAGTCTGAAAATGTACGGGCACGTCTACGTGCCCTCTCATTTTTAGGCATACCGAAAATGTGTGGGCACGTAAACGTAACGTGCCCACACATTTTCTGTACAGAATTTAGCAGTGTTTAGTTTTCGTTGTCCAATATAAGTCTGCAAATGTACGGGCACGTCCACGTGCCCTCTCATTTTTAGGCATACCGAAAATGTGTGGGCACGTAAACGTCACGTGCCCACACATTTTCTGTACAAAATTTAGCAGTGTTTAGTGTTTAGTTTTCGTTGTCTAATATAAGTCCGAAATTGTGTACAGTATATATGTACAGTGTACGATATATTTAAAACAAACAAATTCCGATATATTTAAAAACAAAAAAGTTCCAGCTGATCAAAATGTAATTAAAGTTAATGAAACGCACTGTACCTAACACATGGGGGAAGTGCTCTATCGCACTCGATTGCTGACCGAACTCCGTTACGCGTCGTTCGGTAATTGCAATCAGCGTGCGGTAAAGTCTCGATTACTAATCAAATGATTCATTTGACTAAGGAATACAAAGATAGCCTTATATTTTGCAATTTTTTCAAAACTTGCAGCACTTTTTATTTCATGCATGCGTATTTGGAGTCATTATTGATTCTGCATTGTTACAAAGAGGTAGGTCCAGAAATGTCCAGTATAGTGGTGCAGGTTTGGCGCATAGACCCTCATCAGCTCACAAAATCGTCGTTGAAGGAAGCGACAACGAGAGAGAAAAAAAATGCCTCCATAAGGACTTATTAAAACTCAGAGACTAATAAAATCACATGTAGACACTAAAATTTAAAAAAAAAGAGATTTTTAATACTGAGACTTGTAGATTAAAAGCAAAATATATTCCCAAATCGAAAAAAACTATTTATTGAGACTGGTCTAGTTTCTCATGACCGTCCTAGTCTCATTCTAAACGGCATCCCTGTCAAAAATCACAATTTTTTTTAAACGAAAACTCTACATCTTGTTAAACCCCCCCCCCCTTTACCCTTATGCGAGGACATTATTTTCTTTTAACATCGTAAATAAGACACCTGAACTCGAGTCTGCAAGTAAACAAACGCTATTAAATCCAAAACTCCTGTGTACCCCTATTTAATTGCCTTTTAGTACACACCTTAGTTAACCCATTTATTTCCTTGCACTTTTAAATTTATATGGTTTAAACGTGAAAACATAAAACTGAACATATTTTACCATATTCTTCCCACTTGCTGCACCAATAGCGGTTCGTGATCAAACTAACTGGGAACTATACGAAATAAGAGCAAAAATGGTTTGAGACAGTGGAGAACATAATAAATGCATATTGTATTACATATTCAATCGCGAACTGACTCGTAACGTAAGACAAAGGGCCAGATTCCTCCCTTTCTCGCAAAAGTACTATTTTGCATATTTCCATTATTAGATAGTATTGACCCTTGAACTGATGCCTTTGAGTTCTAAATCAGCTTTAGAGCTGAAATATTACCTCGCTTTGAAATTTTCAAACCTTAATCCAGTACATATCTTGTCATCATTGTTTTATGCTACGTGCATCTGTATGTCTTATTGTATTAAAATAATAAAGTTGTACGTGAAGGAACATTCGTTTTAATCAACACCAGGCTCTCTAGTGAAATATTGCCCCATGAAAGTTGAATTAACTGCCAAAGAAGGATTTTCTATAACAAATAGCTCCAAAGAAAAATGCGTTAAGAATAAAGAAACCAGATAGGAGGCTTGTCCTATTGGTATATACATTTTAGAGAAAAACTGATTTTCGGAAATGGTTAAAGCACTAGTGGAAAAAGACAATTTTTATAAAATAGTGTACAGTGCTCATTTAAACTATCTTTCTATTACTCAGTCACTTATTTTTGTCTTTGAAACCATCTTTTTTTATACCCATCTCCTTTTAGCACATGTTGAGAAGATACGATAAAAATGTCAAGGTCAATTTTTCAACGCCTCCTTGACGACAATAATAAGTGAATGGCTTATATATATTCTATTATAAATACAAAACCGATTATGTTTTATGTTTTGAGATGCACTGTCAAAAGTCAAAGTGCAAATTAATTTTTTTTTTATTCTTGACATTGTTTAACATAGATATTCATTGCCACGTAGCGTTGAACGTTTTCCACGATTTACAACGCTATGTATAAGTGCTGCGTGAATAATTGTTTAGAATCGTTGGTAAAAAGCAATATTTTATATATTAAAACAGATATTGATGCTAGTGATGAAATAATAAACTAAAAATATTCAGTTTCCAGCATAACTAATATTATTGACGTACGAGAGATGGTGCTGAAATACAGACCAAGTGAATAACTCGCGAGTTGATGTTCTAGATTAACACTTTTCTATGCAGAAAGCTACGGCTAGGACATCCAACCATAGCTTTGGGCTGATTTTTTTTTATTTGAGCTGAATTGAGAGTGTCAGTATATACTGTACTAAGACAAAATAAAGCAAGATACTCTACGCCACGATTAGCAAAGTTCAAATTGGTATTCGGAAACTATGGCGATAGAAACGAAATCTACTATTCCGTATTAACGGATACTCCGGCTAACTAACTTTGACTAGTTCTATCCTTTCTCAACTTAAGCAAATATAAAGATAATGGTGAAATCAGTTAAAAAGTTCTTATAATTTCAGGCACGAGATATAACCACCGTCAATAATTCTTCCTGTGCCCCTATATGGGAATTTCCGTCTTTCGATGTGTATTTTCTGCCATTTCTTACATCTCTTTTGTCCCTTTTTAATTGAAAGCTGCTTTTTCAAAGTTTTATTAATAACTAGATGGAAATTCGTCTACTCTCACTCTCTGATGGTACGTCCCCATGTACGGATATGGCGTATATTGCGGATCCACAGTGTTGCCGCAGTTCAAAATTTTACAACTTTTTTCCTATTATACTTTTTGATTGATGAATGGTCTAGTATAAAATATAAAATAATAAGTTCATGTAAACAAAATAACTTGACCATTAACATTTGACAGACACATACCAATGATCCAAATCAGTCCGCCAAAAAAGTCAATTTTTGCCGACTTATATCACTTTAATGAGAATGCAGAAACTTGGCAACACTTAGCAAGAAACTTCAATTTCAAACAATCAGACCACAGCGCCAAATCCGCAATATACGCCATATCCGCGCATGGGGACGTACCATCAAAGTCCTGTTTCAAAAAAGTCCGTCTTCGATAAAAGTGACGTTAGATATACTTTCGGACAATGACCTAGGATATGGACAAGACAAACAAATGCCGATATTTCCCTAAAAATGGTCCAGTTTCTTGGCAGGAAGGTCGCCATTTTTGAGGTACCCAAGACAAAATTTCATCGTCACAGCACATCAATTGGCGAATCACGAATTTGACGTAAGGTATGGACGTAAAATTGGCATTTTTAAGGTAGCCACTGGTAAAAAGGGGAGTTAAAACTGTAAAATTGGAGTGGGTCTACCAATGACCTAGCAGATATGAACAAAGCCAACAAATTCCGATATTTCCGTAAAAATGGCCGCCCTTTTTCTCCGGAAGTCCATAGTTTCAAAGGTTTCCCTGACGTACTGTTGTCGTCAGCGCACGTCATACAAGCGTCATAGCAACTTAAAGCCAGACCGGATATTGATTGTGTCGATTGTTTTTGGTTTTTGTTAGGTTGAAACTTAAGTTTTAGAAAACCTTTCGAACAATGACCTAGGATATGAACAAGACAAACAAATGCCGATATTTCCCTAAAAATGGTCGGGTTTCTTGACCGGAAGGCCGCCATTTTTAAGCTACCCAAAACAAAATTTCATCGTTATAGCACAACACATGGCGAACTGCGAATTTGACATAAGGCGTCAGGTGACGTCACTCCCTGCCAATATCGACGCCATTTTTAAGGTAGCCAGTGTTGGAAAGGGGTGTTAAAACTGTCACTCCCGATGTAATATACTAGCTCGTTGGTGCTACTGATGTCCCCCACTTTGCTTCTTTTCGAGATTTCCAATCTTGAAATTACCATAGAAAAGGGTTGCAATAGAAGGTCCACTCAAATGTTCCCCACTTAGTCCGTATTCCAGCGCCAGTGTTGGAATATGCGCAGATAGACAAAATTCGGTACAGGAACGGATTTAATTGCCGCGAACAGTAATTAAAACCTGAATATTGTTAATGCATTAATTTTATTCTCCAGGTGAATAAATATTAGTAATATTCTAAATCATTGATATATTGAAAACGAGATCGCTGTGATCTGGTCATCACCGCTGATACTCCACACCGGTGTTGGCTGACTCCACACAACTCCGCCCCAGCCAACGAAGGCGGGGCTTAGAATAGGCGAATACCTTTAGAATTTGTTTCAGTTTCACATAATAACAAATAAAGTTCTAACTATTCGAAAAGTCGCGTAAAAATCTCAATAAGTCATTGGAAGTAAAATAACTAACGAATTTTAAATTTCTGAAAGAGGCGAGAAAGAAATTGTGTGAAAACTGACATGTCAAACTGTAGTTGCCAATTCGCAGTTTCCACCGTTGCCATTTGTTTGGCGGCGTCGCCAGCGCCACCATTCAGCGCACGGATAACTTTGTGGACCAACCTAGATAACAAGATATATTCCTGGAATATTCTATAAATAGGAACAGGTTTGCGGGTATAGGATTGAATAAAACCAGCTCTCGTTAAAAAATTGACCAGAAAAAAAAAATCTGGTCGAGCATTCTGTCAAGAAAGACGCCGCTTACAATTATTTCGAGACGGCAGTGCCTGGTTTGGTACATTCCAATTCCTCCATTATGTGTACTGGTGCACTAAACTCCATTGACACAACTATGTTCTCAACTTAAAAAAAAAGCCCTGAAGAAGATTGTAATATACAATCGAAACGTCGGCAATTTTTTAACGAGAGCTGGTTTTATTCAGTCCTATACCCGTAAACCTGTTCCTATTCATTGGCAATAAGGACGTTAACCACATATAATTCCTCCAGAATATTCCCGGAATAAACTTGAATATTCTAGTCGCATTCTAAGAATAATCAATTCATATTCTGGGTATAACTAATTTAAATATTTCAATATTTTATCTGAAATCACTCACTATTAGTATATACCCTTGATTTAATTAGCGGCTCCTGACAAGCAATCTGATTGTCAGGAGTCAAATTTTGTCAATTTTTTACCTATTATTTTGGAAATATATTTTGTTTTTCAACCTTTACCTATGGTGGTTCAAAATTCAGTACAAAGATTTTAAGGGCATATTTGTGGAGTCAAAATAAAACATTTTATTCCTATAATCATAGGTCCTAAAATGAACCTAAAACTGCGAAGAATTAAAATTTCGCCATTTCTGAGAAAAGAAATGAAAAAAGCTCGTTGAGAATTGGGGATGTACAAATTTTCAAGAATTTTTATGAATAAATACGGCCACATTAAAAAAATTATTTTGTTTTTCAACTTTGAGAACCCGAGGGGTAGGGGGTTCATTTTAGGACCTATGTTTATAGAAAAAAAACGTCTTATTTTGACCCCACAAATATGCCCTTAAAATGTTAGTGCTGAATTTTGAATCACCCTGTATATAAGGGGATGAAAAAGCCTTGGAAATTTATATTAGCACAAGTCTAACAACAAAGTTCTATAGATTCTATATTGAGGAATAAAGTATCGGAGAGAGGGAAAGGTAGATAGGATGTAAACGTAACGATCATAGTAAGAGTGAAATTAGTCCCATAAGTGGACTTTTTTCAAAATGCTTCTGAGGCACATTCTAAAAATCGACCACCATGGGGATCTATCCAACAAAAAGTCCCCTCCCATTTTGGTCAAATTTGAAAAAATCATGGTAATTTTTTTTTTGCGTTTTTGATCGAAATGAGGCGATTTCAATCCCCTATGAACGTGAAAGCATAATAAAAGTGAGACAACTTCAAAAATTGCTACCACCGAATACAGTGTGTACCAAATGTATGATCTAGATTAAGATGAACAAGATTAAGTAATCTATAATGAACTCGGCGCTGTTGCCAAGCTTACTGTGTTCCTGAAATATAAAATTACTTTTTTTTTCAAGCGGTCTAAAAGTACGTTATTTACTATCCTTATACAGGCACTTGGAGTCTGGTCAGTTTTAAGCATTACGGAATTTCGAGGTTTTTTTGAAAGGTTTGAGGTTTGAGTTATAATAGAATCCTATACCAAGAAAAATAAATCAATAGCTTGCAGTACAAAATAAAGGGTATGGGGGCACAAAAACTGAACTGAAATGAAATTCTTTTAATCTACAAAGCTTTTTTTAATTTCATTTCCTGAAATAATTATTACCAAAAGAGAAATCAAATTGAAATTAATTTATTTATTTTTGTCCTCCAACCTACAAAAAAGAAAATATCAAATGACATTCATGACAATGACAGATCGTTGTAGTGCTCCTGCCGCCATGCAACGTTGCAAAATTTAAAGAAAAATGGAAAAATAAATTAATAATCTGGACTAGCGTAATTTCAATTAACCAAGCCAAAGAAAAAAAATAACTAAGCTTAACCTATCCTAAAGAAAGACAGAAGAAATATAACCTGAAATAATGTAACAAAAGGCAAAGTAAAACTAAACTAACTATGACAAGGTCTAGAGGCAGTCCATGGCCCGCCGTAAAGGACAAGTAAACCTGAACTAACCAAACCAAAGGAAAAACATAACAGAACTCACCTAAACAAAGGAAAAACAGGACTGAACTAACCTGATCTAACCAAAGGCAAAGCAAAACTGAACTAACGTAACCAGCAGAGCCTACACTTAGATGCAGCAATAAACATGCTCCGTAATGGCCCTAATGAGCTGCTGAGACAAAAAGCAGACGCAGCCCTA
Organism: Taphrorychus bicolor; assembly: GCA_951812265.1. NCBI lineage: Eukaryota > Metazoa > Arthropoda > Insecta > Coleoptera > Curculionidae > Taphrorychus > Taphrorychus bicolor. The sequence continues at coordinate 18,561,300 of OX638302.1, forward strand.
ACAGCAGCCCTAAAAGACCACTACGACTGGAATGATCAAATCAAAGGAAAAGCATAACTGAACTAACCAAAGAGAAAGTAAAACTGAACTGACCTAACACACTTAATGTGTAGCAAGCAAAAGGTTCTGTACCGGTCCTAAAGGGCCGCTGCAACAAGAAGCAGAGGCCATAAAAGACAAGTAAGATTGGAGTAACCAAATCAAAGGAAAACATAACTGAACCAACCTAATCAAAGGAAGAACAGAACTGAACTAACCAAAGGCGAAGTAAAACTGAACTAACGGGCCGACATAAAATACAAGTAAGACTGGACTAATCAAATAAAAAGGAAACATAACTAAACTAACCGAACCAAAGGAACAACAAAACTGAACTAACCTGAACTAACCAAAAGCAAAGTAAAACTGAATTAACTTGACTATAAGGTCGAAAGGCGCTCCGCACGGGCCGCCGTAAAGGACAGGTTTAAATGAACTAAACATAACTGAGGAGAAATAGGAAAACAAAGGAGAAACATAACTGAACTAATCTTGACCAACTTAACCAAAAGCAAAGTAAAACTGAACTAGAGTTTTACTGTGCCCTTGGGCCGCTCCGCCTGAACTTAGGGGCCATTGCGGGATCCGATGCATACTTAACTAGCTGCTTCCGAAAAGGCCTACTTCTGGATATTGAGAGAGGAACTGGCAACCTAGCTGGTCTGATAGGTGACAGCGACAGATAACACGAAGTAAATAATATGAACTTAATTATGAATGCGCTGTGGCGCTAAAATGTAAATAAACCGTTAAATTTTTTATTATTTTTTTAGTACGAATATGAATATTCCGCAATTTTTTTTTCTTTAAACTGCTTAATTTTATGCCTTTTAATGTAAATTTCAAAAAACCTCGAAATTCCGTAATGCTTAATATCGACCAGCATCGGCACTTAACGTGCGCTTTCTAATTCACAGACAAACAAAATTAACAAAAAGGTCCTAGGAGTAAAAGTAATTTCCAAAGTCACCACTGCTGTCATGGTGGCGCATTCATAAACGATTCTCATTCACCAAAACTACTTGAGCATTAGATGGCACCTGATAGACTAGTCTGAGTATATTGCCATGCTTGCATTCTTATTGAGAAAACAAAGGATGGGAATAGTCTCGGAGCGCTCTAGAGCGGCCACCTGAAAACGCTGTTAGACGAAATAGAATATGTGTTCGAGTTCTCGGGTCGTCTGTTAAATGGTACGCTCGTCATCATATTTACCAGTCATTGTGATTGATTGCTACTAATTTAGTATTGAAAATAGTGCTACGTATTATTATTTTACCAAAATTCCGTCCAAGTTGCAGGCCTCAGCTTCGCTTCGTCCGTCAATCTCTGAGCTCAGCACGAAAAGACCCACTTTTACTCTTAGTGACATAATCTACTATTTTCTTTACATAGAACTCCCTATATTTTCTTTTATGTTTATATTTCCCCAAATTCTGTACGTTTTTTATATAGAAAATTCTATAAGTTTTAAGAAAATACGGTTAAGGACTAATATTTTACCTTAGATTACGTGATTTTTTTGGTTGGGGAAAACTTCAAGCGACATAACCAATATTTCGTTCTTTGAATTTCAATTTAACTAACAAAACGTTTAACACCTTTGTTACCACCATTTTTTTTAAACAATTCAAATTAGAGAAAGTGTTCTACATAAAAAGCATTCAGATGTCTGTAACTAATATTGAAAATTTCTTGTCAACATTGTAGCGGAGTGTAGTTGGCTAAACAAGGCAATACGTGAATAATTTACAAAAAAAAAACAAACGAAGATATAAAAAAACTGAGAGTATTAAAAAAAAATACCTACAACATAAAAAAAAGTAAAAAAAAACACGTATTATTAATAATAATGTAAAAAAAGTTTTAGACTTAAAAAAAACTTTTTTTAAAATTAACAGATGACAAAACACGTTGTTTTCTAAAATGCCTAGTCAAAAAACTCAGATAAGCCTTATTGATCTTAGTTAATTGCATAAATAGTAGCCCATATAAAATACAAATTATAATTTTTTTAAGTCAATTAACAAGCAAATTAATTAATCCCAGTTCAAGTTAGTTCAGGTTAGTTACGTTTTTATTGTTCTATAAGAATTCATAATTTTCAATTCACTCACCAATCGGGTTCAATAAAATCGGAATTATTAAACCGTCTCTTAAACGACAATAATTACGCATATAGTTGAAAGCAAAAGACGATTTTTAGATTTCCTGGCCAGTGTTCCGTTTGGTGACGCAAAACTTGTTTAAATTAAATTTTTAATAAAAGAAAAGCCAAGAGTAAATTTGCTCTTGTACGTTTGGCAGCTTTTTGTCCATTTCGCAAATAGGAAATTGAATTTAAATTACGTTTTCAACCGTAATGGTTATTTGTAATTAATTTTCGACCCCTTTCCCGTCGGGATTTTTAATATCTCCAATAATTGTTTTTGAAAAACATAGAAAAAGAGCCACTCCCCAAACTAGGGCCTGAAAGAAGACCCCACGAAATGACACACCACCAACAATTAATTATAAATTAAATATTGAAATACACCTCTGCGGTTAATTACGGTTCTTGTGTTACCTTTATAACTAGATGGGCCACGTTCTGATGCTTTAATCTTTAATAAAATAACTGCTTTTACCACAGAGGATTATATTTTAATAAGAACTTTTATAAAGTTTCTTTGCCATTCTCGTGACTACAATTTGCATTTTACGCATTTAGAAATCACGAAGGAGTTTTTAGTTTTTTTCTATTAGTGCTCTAATTAAAGCAAATACGTCAATGCAATTAATTTGTAACAAAACTTAAATAAAAAAGTTTAGTTTTGTAGTTGAAAGGTAATCAAAGATATGCAGCTGGGAGCGATAATTTCCACGTTTAACTCAAATAATACAAGGAATTTTCAGAGCAGAGGTGTTATTTTATTCTCAAGAGGCTTCAGAAGTATGTTGGAATTTCTATATAACGCTGCTAGTACTAAACTCTTTTAAGTAAACAGAGTATCAATAATCCCTCAAGAAGATTCTTGGAAAAACATCAGCCTGCTATAACAAAACACTCTACACTTTCTTTTGAACCCTTCAGAAAATCTTAATTTATATTCCCCCTGAATAAAGAGCTCCTTTTGAGGAGATAAAAGTGTCTTTTTTTTGTTTTAAAATAATCAACCAAAAAAAAGCAAAAATTATTTACGGCACTTATAACATGCTAACTAAAGGTATTTCGAAATGACTTACCGGCTTTCGTCGGGAGCGCTTCTTGAACACAACTAGCAGCAGCACAGCGACAGCTCTCAGCTACGTTCAACAGGCAGGCAACAGGACAAGAAGAGGAGGACACAGCGATGTTAGGGATAACTAGGATTTTATCCTACCCAGGGCGCCTACATGGCCTCTAGCTATGTGGTGGGGGAATTATGGTTTAAATGACGTAGTACGTTTGGTTATTGAAAAATATGACCCGGGGACACCCACTGAAATTTTCAGCCGTTAATATAATGAATTCGACGGACACTGGTGTATTAGTATTAATCAAGTCAAAATATTGCTTGTACCTGAAGAATTTTAAAAAAAATGCAAGAAAATGCTTCATTTCAAAGCCAAAGTTCCTTTTCTTTTAATAAGTCTTCGTGTTTTTGTGGGGTGAAAAACAAAATATGGATGAAGATGAGATGACTCAACAGTATTTTTGTGAACGGAAAATACAAATAGCCAATTTTTTCTATTATTTTATGGTCAATTTTTTCTTCAATAATATATTTTTTTTTATTTGAAACTTTTAATTTCTATGGGGACTTTATGTAACTGAAGGACAAATGTAAGGTTTTGGAAGGATTTCATGTTATAGTAAAATGAAAAGGAATTATGGACGAGAACCAATTTTCGCCCGAAAACAATCAAAATCTAAATGAACCAAAGTCAAAAAAATATAGAGGACAATTTGGCATATCCCACTCTCATAAAATGGTGTTAAGTCTAATTTTATTAAAAACATAATAGTGTGAGATACGACGAATTTCCCATTAACTGCGAAAATATAGTAACTATTGTTTTTAAAGATGGCAATAGTAACTTTCTCATTTTTAAAGATACACCTACCCTTTGAATGGGATGCAAGAGTATAAAACTATTTATTTGCCGCACCTCACATTTTCTTCGAAATTAGTATATATTTCTTTGTTTGAAAGGCAACAGATATTTTCTTATTTTTAAAGATATACCTACCCTTTGAATGGCTACTCGTTTTCAGCAATTTTTTCCAACTAAAACATTTTTTTTCCAAATTTGACGCACCTCGCAGTTTCTTCGAAAATGTTGCATATCTCTTAGTTTTATAAACGACAAACATTTTATTATTTTTAAAGATACCTACTCTTTAAATGGCTACTCATTTTTAACTATTTTTTTTTCAACTAAAACGATTTATTTGCCTTAGTTAACAAACCAAGCACTTTTTCCGAAAATATTCTATATTTCTTAGTTTTAAAGACGACAAAAGTTTTCTTATTTTTAAAGATACATGTACCCTTTGAATGGCTACTCATTTTCAACTATTTTTCCCAACAAAAACAATTTATTTGCCAAATTTGACATACCTCGCACTTTCTGCAAAAAAATTGGATACTTCTTAGTTTTAAAGGCAACAGAATTTTATATTTTTAAAGATACACCTACCCTTTGAATGGCTACTCATGTTCAACTATTTTTTCTAAAAAAAAACGATTTATTTGCCAATTTGACATATCTCGCACTTTCTTCGAAAAAATTGTATATTTCTTAGTTTTGAAGACAATAAAAAAATTCTTATTTTTAAAGATACACCTACCCTTTGAATGGCTACTCATTTTCAACTATAACGAGTTATTTGATAGATTTTTTTCCGCCTAAAATGATTTGTTTATTAAATTTGACGTACCTAGCACCTCCATCTAAAAAATTGTATATTTCTTAGTTACGAAAGATTTTACTTTTCGTAACTAGTTACGAAAAGTAGGACGTTACGTCACTGTCATCAGTATTAAAAAGTGCCACTTTATATGCCAAAATTAGAAAAAAATATATATTTGTTGGTTTCAAAAACACAGAAACTTTCATATTTTTAAAGATATACATACCCTTTTAATGGCTAATCATTTCCAAGTATTTTTTCCAATTGAAACGTTTTATTTGCCAAATTTGACGTACCACGCACTTTCTTCAAAAGATTTGTTTATTTCTCAATTTTTAAAACAACAGAAATTTTCTTATTTTTAAAGATATACCTACCCTTGGAATGACTACTCATTTTCAACTATTTTTTTCAACCTAAAACGATTTATTTGTTAAATTAGATGTACCTCGCAATTTCTTAAATAACTTGTATATTTCTCAGTTTTAAAATCAATAAAACTTTTCTTATTTTTAAAGATATACCAACCCTTTGAATGGCTACTAATTTTCAACTATTTTTCCAACAAAAACAATTTACTTGCCAAATTCGACATACCTCGCACTTTCTTCGAAAAAAAATGTATATTTCTTAGTTTTAAAGACAACAAAAAGTTTATTATTTTTAAAGATACACCTACCCTTTAAATGGCTACTCATTTTCAACAATAACGAGTGATTGATAGATTGAACATACGTTGCATTTTCTCCGTAAAAAACTTATAATTCTTAGTTTTAAAAACAACAGAAACTTCATAATTTTTAAAGATGTATCTACCCTTTGAATGGCTACTTATTTTCAACTATTTTTTCGAAGTTAAAAAATTTATTTGCCAAATTTGACGTACCTCGCGCTTTCTTAAAAAAAATTGCATATTTCTTAGTGTTAAAGACAACAGAATTTTCTTATTTTTAAAGATGCACCTACCCTTTGAATGGCTACTCATTTTTAGCTCTTATATTATTTACCTAAAACGATTTATTTGTTAAATTTGACGTACTTCGCACTTTCTTCAAAGTGCGAAGTATATTTTCTCAGTTTCAAAAACTAGGAGAAAATTTCTTATTTTTAAAGATGTGCCTACCCTTTTAGTGGCTACTCATTTCAACAATTCTTTCCAACTAAAACGATTTATTTGCCAAATTTGACATACCTCGCACTTTCTTCGAAAAAATTGTATATTTCTTAGTTTTAAAGACAACAAAAAGTTTTTTATTTTTAAAGATACACCTACCCTATGGATAGCTACTCATTTTCAACAATTTTTTCCAACAGAAACGATTTATTTGCCAAATTTGACATCCCTAGAACTTTCTTCAAAAAAATTGTATATTTCTTAGTTTTAAAGAAAACAGAAAGTTTCGTATTTTTAAAGGTACAGCTACCCTATGAATGGCTACTCACTTTTAACTGTAACGAGTTATTTGATAGATTTGACATACTACGCACTTTCTTCAAAAAAATTGTATATTTCTCAGTTTTAAAAACAACAGAATCTTCTTTATTTTTAAAGATATATCTACCCTTTGCATGGCTACTCATTTTCAACTCTTTTCTCAACAAAAACAATTTGTTTGCCAAATTTGACGTACCTCGAAAAAATTTTATATTTCGTAGTTTTAAAGACAACAAAAAGTTTTTTATTTTTAAAGGTACACATACCCTTTGAATGGCTACTCATTTTCAACTATAACGAGTTATTTGATAGATTTTTTTCGCCTAAAATGATTTATTTATTAAACTTGACGTACCTCGCAATTTCTTCTAAAAAATTATATATTTCTCAGTTTTAAAAACAACAGAAATTTTATCATTTTTGAAGATATACCTATCCTTTGAATATCTACTCATTTTCAACTATTTTTCCCAACAAAAACAATTTGTTTGCCAAATTTGACATACCTCACACTTTCTTCGAAAAAATTGTATATTCCTTAGTTTTGAAGACAACAAAAAATTTCTTATTTTTAAATATCACCTAAGCCTTTGAATGGCTACCCATTTTCAACTATAACGAGTTATTTCATAGATTTTTTTCCGCCTAAAATGATTTATTTATTAAATTTGACGTACATCGCACTTTCTTCTAAAAAATTGTATATTTCTCAGTTTTAGAAACCACAGAAATTTTATTATTTTTGAAGATATACCTATCCTTTGAATGGCTACTCATTTTCAACTATTTTTCCCAACAAGAACGATTTATTTGCCAAATGTGACATACCTCACACTTTCTTCGAAAAAATTGTATATTCCTTAGTTTTAAAGACAACAAAACATTTCTTATTTTTAAAGATACACCTACCCTTTGAAGGGCTACTCATTTTCAACTATAACGAGTTATTTGATAGATTTTTTCCGCCTAAAATGATTTATTTAGTAAATTTGACGTACCTCGCACTCTGTTCTTAAAAATTGTATATTTTTCAGTTTTAAAAACCACAGAAATTTTTTTATTTTTGAAGATATACCTATCCTTTGAATGGCTACCCATTTTCAACTATTTTTCCCAACAAGAACGATTTATTTGCCAAATTTGCAACACCTCGCACTTTCTTCGAAAAAGTTGTATAATTCTTAGTTTTAAAGACAACAGAAAATTTCCTATTTTTAAAGATACACCTACCCTTTAAATAGCTAGTCATTTTCAACTATTTCTTCCAACAAAAACGATTTATGTGCCAAATTTGAAAAATACATAGCACTTTCTTCAAAAAAAATGTATATTTCTTAGTTTTAAAGACAACGGAAAGTTTCGTATTTTTAAAGATAAACCTACCTTTTGAATGGCTACTCACTTTTAACTGTAACGAGTTATTTGATAGATTTGACATACCACGCACTTTCTTCAAATAAATTGTATATTTCTCAGTTTTAAAAATAACAGAATCTTCCTTATTTTTAAAGATATATCTACCCTTTGCATGGCTACTCATTTTCAACTATTTTTCCCAACAAAAACAATTTATTTGCCAAATTTGACATACCTCGCACTTTCTGCAAAACAACTGCATACTTCTTAGTTTTAAAGGCAACAGAATTTTCTTATTTTTAAAGATACACCTACCCTTTGAATCGGTACTCATATTCATCTAAACGAGTTATTTGATAAATGTGACCTACCTTGCATTTTCTACGTAAAAAATTTATATTTCTAAGTGTTTAAAACAACAGAAACTTCCTTATTTTTAAAGATATTTTGAATGGCTACTCATTTTCCACTATGTTTTCCAACTAAAACGATTTATGCCAAATTTGACGTAATTTGTACTTTCTTTAAAAAAAAATCATATTTCTTAGTTTTAAAGACAACAGGATTTCCTTATTTTTAAAGATTCACCCAGTCTTTGAATGGCTACTGGTTTTCAGCTATTTTTTTCCACATAAAACGATTTATTTGTTAAATTTTACTACCTCGCACTTTTTTCGAAAATATTGTATATTTCTTAGTTTTAGAGAAAACATAAAGTTTCTTATTTTTAAAAATACACCTACCCTTTGAATGGCTCCTACTTTTTAAGCTCTAAAATCTTTTCCACCTAAAATAATTAATTAACCACTTAAAAAAAAACAATGTGACTTTAGGGTTTTAAAAACAACAGAATTGTTTTTATTTTGAAAGATATATACATCATCAAGTAAGAACTAGTTTTCAACTAATTTCTTGATACTAAAGCGTCATAGTGTTCGGAAACATAGCAACTGATTTTTTCAAAGATGGCAATAGCTGCATTCTTATTTTTAAAGATACACTCACTCTTTGAATGAGTACTCATTTTCAGCTATTTTTATATAAGTTGCCAAATTTTATGTATCTTTGACTTTATTCTAGAAAATTCTACATATCTTAGTTTTATTGCAGATCAGTAAATAACATCCAGTGTCATTAAAGATATACTCATCAAGTGGATGATACACTCAACTTTTTTTCTTCTAAAACCTCCCAGTTATCAGACTTTAAGACTTTAAAGATAAAAATAATAATTTTTTTGTGTTTAAACATTTACTCTTCGAATAGCTATTTTTAATTAATTTTTTCTACTAAAACGATTGCAGTTGCCCAAATCTCTCTCATTTTATTCGAGAAAAGTGTGCTTTAGTGACTTATTTTTTTTTATCCAGTTACCTTGAAATCTCCATTTGTTATACTTAACTCCTTTCCGCACACGTTGACTATTGAGAAGACAATAATAAATGAATAAGATACATAATATATTTAGTTTTAAAATGAGGTGTCCAAACTTGAAAAAAACTAAATTCGTTTAGCTACAAATAAGGGCTGTTCAAAAATAAACGTCATCAAATTGATTATGAGTTGATAAAAGAAAAGGATGGAATGGAATAATATAAATAGCAATTACTTTTATCATCAAAAGTGCATAGTAAAAGGAGATGACTTCTATTGTTAAACATCTGTTATAAAACAGTTTAATGAAGCATTCTTTGTTGGTACCTATATACAGGTTGTCTTGCTTTGATTTTTTTTCTCCAAACTTCTCCCACTCTCCTAACAAAATATGTTAAACACTCTATTTTTTTAATTTAATTTTTCAGATAGGTTTTTTCGTTTTCTTCTATACCGCTCAGTTTTCACTTTCTTCCGCCATGTTTGTGTGACCCATGACGTAACTTTATCATCCGAGAACTTCATTTGTCAGTTGAAAATCATTTGGAGAATCGCAACTTCGAATCAGTTGAAGTAACACGGCAAGTGAGGTCACTTCCTGACGATTTTAACGCCATGTTTGTGTCTCACGGTTAAAAATAACAGTGAGACACACGCCTCCATATACAAAGTGACCCAAATCTTCTCTATCAGCAATTATTAATTCACAGTTTACTGCACAATTTAAAGTTACAGATAATTATACAGAGTGCAGTAAAAAAGGTGGCAGATATAATTTATATATTTTTAAAAGAAAACAACATAATCATTTTTACAAATTTTCGTTCTGGGATTGGTTCAAATTAATTTTTGTAAATTTGTATCTTCATTTGCTTTTTTATTAAACAGCGTCAAAATTTCGACATTTTCCAACGTTGAGGGGTTGTATGTCCAAAACCGTTTAAAAAAGAACGGAACGGTTTGCACTTTCTATCTTAGTTTTTGAAGGTCCATCAAATGGAAATATTTTCAAATTTTTAAACAATATTTTTTTTACGAAATTTTAAATTTTTTAATAATCATGCAAAACTTTGTAAAATTTACTGGTTCGTGTTTATGGGATACTTGACCAATCCCTCACTTTTGATTGAAATTGTATGTTGCCGTAGGTCAAAAAAAAATCTAAACTGATAGATTTTTTCCAAAAGAAATTGGGGAAACATAATTATAGATAATAAACCAGGAGACAGTTCACAGAACACATTTACAACAAACAAAAAATGCAAAAATTGTAGACCTGGAAGCACTTCGGCACAAGATATTCAAAACCTTAAAGTTGACGAATTTAAAAAGATCGATATAGAGAAAACGGTGATAATGAACCTTAAAAGTCAGAGAACCTGACCCAAACAATGCCCTTGCAAAAAAAAATAAGCGAAGAATGGTGACATTAGAAGAGAGCAGAGCTGAAGAAGCCGAAAATCGAGAAAATACACAACTATCACTTACAGAAATAAAGCTTAAAGTCGACAGCGACCACTACCTTAGGGTAACACAATATCCCTATATCAAGGAAACACTGAAATAAAACATGACTTACACATAAGAGAAGAAATATTCAACAAACAAGGCCTGACGATCGAGTCATACATGTACTCGTCCTACCAGAACAAGATGCCTCCACGTGTTTGTTTAAAGGTGGTAAACAATGATGTACTATTAAGCGAAACATTTTTTGAAACAACGTTTCGAGCAGTGGAATCTCTGCTCGCTATCAAGTGAAACTGAGCATTAAGCTCGAGGCTACTTGCTTATAACACCACGCCCACCATTCCTATTGGCCGGATCGTCGCCACTGTCGCGCGTCCAAGCGACCAGCGCTTGTTCGCCGTATCGACGGATGCCATACCGAAGAGACGTCGCGAAAGTCGTTAGAAGATCTACTGGAAGGGTACGTCGATATATTTCTAAAGATGGGAAAATCCGACTTAAGTCCACTTTTACAAGTCCGGTTTAAACACTACCAGATGATGTAAAGAAACTCCAGAGTTGATGTTCATTGCATCGTTTATCTGTCAAAACCTTCCGCTTAACTTTAAACTGAAGTTCTAAAAAAATTGGTCCTTAGTGCAGCCCCTCACAGAAGTAATAGAATTAACAAAATTGCGATCGGCGAGTAGGCATTAAGCATTAAAATGGTAATTAAACTCTAATTAGCTATAGTGGATGAAGCAATTGTTTTTACTCTTTGGCCACTCGATCCAGGATGTTTTTGGCAATCAATTTATGAATACGCAGTTTAAATCATTGTTTACAGGCTTGACATAGCACCTATTTAGTCGCGTTTTGAAGTGAAAATCACCGTTTGTTTGTTTTTGCGTTGGCAAAAGCAACTGTTTATTTGGACCGGTCACATTTTAGTACAAATAATTTGGCCGGTTTAGCGATGTTGTTTCGATTTCCCGACCATTAGGGAAAACTAATGAAGTGCGTTGTTTAGATTAGCAAGTAGGCTACAGGTAGCGTATAAATTTTAATTTAAAAATAAAGCCTATGCTTGTACGTTTATAATAAAACACATAAAATATTTCCTTTCAATGGTCATACCAATTTTACTCTAAACAAAAATGCCTCAAAATGTACCTACCTCAAAAGGCTTTTAAAAATTGTTTAACTGAGATCAGTTCATAGATTAAAAATACCCAAATATTTAACTTACAGATGAACTTATCGAAAAACAAAGTATAAACATTATTTCCCAAAAAATCCTGCAAATCGCCACATTTTTGTGGATGAATTAACTTGAAATAGCACAACGTGTGTTTAACTCAAACAAAAAAACAACAAAATTGGAATTTAATTTGAATAAAAACTTGGATCTATTGTTTAAACATGAACTGGCCTGCAGCCAAACAAAAATACATACATGTGCTTTATGACAATAGCACAACCTACTGTTTAATTATGCCTCTGCCCAAAACTTGTGTGCGTGCTCCAATCATCGGGAAGTAACCAATTTCCACTTTCCAACAAGTCCGGCGGTATATTTGCCATTAAAGTTTTCCGTTTAATTGCTGCAAAGCTGCAAAATTAAGACGGTTATCCAAATAGTTCCCACTGGAAATTGCACGCATCCTTCAAGCGCTGCTCCCCTTAAGGCCCACGTCTCGTTTATCCAAAACTTCACGCCTTATTTCGTAGCTTCTTATAACTTGAGACCAAAGTTAAGGGACGACATTTTACAAGTGGATACATGGGTTTTTGTTGTCCCATCAAAATTAATTTGTTTTGTTGAAATTACTTAGAACGGGCGTTTAAGGGACAAACGCACAAGCATTGGCCTGTTGATGATGGCATGTGGACCTGAATATAAGCCGATATTTATCATTGCCTACCACAGAGCTCGGATTTCCGGAGAAAACCCGACAGCATTAAATTTTGCCTAACGGTCAATTAGGGCTGCTTTGTATGAGAAATTTATGCCCTTTTTAATAACTAGGTGTGCTTGCTTCTATATCCTGATACGACCGGGATAGATTGTCATCCCCGAAACTCGATATTTTGATCGGCGTCGTGTTATTCATATAATCGTGTGCTGCACCTATTAAATGACACCAAAGCTGCACTTGAATGTGCGACGGATTCGCTCAGGATTGCAGCATTTAAGGCCCTCTCCCTACTCGCAGTTTTATTCTTCTTTGACACCCGGGAAACACAACAGAGGCGTCCTTTTATAAGTTAATCCTTATTTATCGTTGATATATACGACTTTGCAGCGTGCCAAGGTTTTCAATAGGGTATCATCAGTTCAAGAAAACTATTTGCACCTAAAAGTTTGCTTAGTTATTATCTAGTTTGCTACAGCTATTATCGCCAGATTTGTCAATGAAATAATAACAGATTTTGTAAATAATTACTTAATACTAACAACGTCATTTGTAGATGACAATACATATTTACTATAACACGTTTATTATTTTAGTTCTGTAATCTATGATAGAAGGAATATAACTCCTTCACCATTTTATCCACAAAGCGGCCTTTATAGTTTTACTTCTTTAGCAAGCTTATAAAAGTTGTGTGAAAATAAGAATAATTGGTACATGGGTTTATTAAACACATAATAACTGTCCTTATGGCCGAACTAAGACTCCATAAATATTGTTCAAGTGACCCTTAAGAAAGTAAGGTTGTGCTGTAGTATACTGCTGCTTTGCTTAATAATCCTTAAAAATCGCTTTTAAATGCTGCGGAACTTGCCATTGGCCCTCAGTTTTTTTAAATTTAATGGCCAATAGACAGAAAATTAAGTAAAACGAAAATGACGTCATCAAGGCCAAACTGCCCAGTGTTGGAGAGGCTGGATGGAAAAATCACTTATGTTTGTAATCAAGTTCCAAGACTGAAACCTAATTTATAAGAATTCAAATGTCATGAAAAGTGTTCTATAATAATATATACATATACATATAGTCACCCGGTTGCTAATATAAAAATAATCTGTTGAATAGTTAATAGTTATAGAGATGTACAGGGTGCTCAAAATCAAATAATTGTTTAAAATTATATTTTGTTCCTCAGCTTTTTAAAAATTTTGTGCTTAAAACGTTTTTTAATGCATTTGGCCCTAGTGGCTTGTTTCTTTGAGACTAAAATATTCAGTTGGTCATAATGATCAGACACATTAGTTAGAGAAACGTTATCCACTTGTGTCACATCGCCTCTTCCAGCCCTAGTAACATCATATATGCTAGAGGAAAGACCAAATCTTATAAGTACTTGATTCACTAAGTCTGAGTCATCATTATCTAGCTAGAAATTCACATTGAAGTCCTCACAGGCTATGAGATACCTATACCTATGGGGATTATATACTTCATGCAACAGATCGTATAGGTTACTTACAAAAGTATCTAAACAGCCAGAAGGTGAGCGATACAGAGTAACAGTTGTATAAAAATATCCACTTTCGGTTGTAAGATTAGCCACACAAAATTCAAAATGTCTTTCAATGGGTAGATTTTGAACAAAAACCTGTTGCATTGGAATATCCTTTTTGCAAAAGATAGCAATTCCCCCCCCCCCCCTTCCTGTTCTTGATGAGTAACTCCCCATGCTGTATCCACTCAGTTGTAGGTCTTCCGAGGTGTGCGTTTTTGCATTTTCATGTTCCCGGGATGGTAGATCGCTTAGGTGGGTGCTTCTGCCATTACGAGTGTCATACTTTTCTAGCCCGTTTTTGTTATTGAATATTCTGTTTGTTCTAAAAAATTGTGGCCTAGCCCGAAGTTACACCGTTGGAAGGTCACGCTTTTAGGCCAGAAATCTGGACTGGTTATTAAATCTTTATGTTCAAATGGAACACCAACCATGTAGAACCGCTTGCTTCTTTTCTGTATTTTTGGTTGACACTCTTTAACAGAAATGCTTTCTGCTGTAACATCAGCTTGCTTTATGACATAATAGGTAATATTGTCTTTGGTAACATGTTCTCCAAGAAAAAAAAAGCCGTTCCGCCCTAAGTCTCTCCTCTTCCGAAGCAACTCCACGACACTTAATTGAGACAAGTACTTATTTGGAGCGAACTGAAAGAAAAGAAAAGTGTATACATTGTGCCAATCTTTATTAATATCCGTTTGGTGGACCAAAATTCAAAAACTTGAACCACCTTTGCGAAGCAACTACAGCAACCCTCTATATAGGGATGATAATAAGAAGGGATGATTATCAAACCATAATAGAGACCACAAAGATAAACTAGCCTTGAGTGTTGTTGTCTAAGTTTTGATAATACTCAATGACGGAATCACTTTAATATCTTCTGAATTCACTACCCAAGTGTCAATAAAGATTCTGGATCATTTTCCACATAGTATAGAATTGGGCCATGGTAACAGTGCATAAAGACAGGCCGATCTTAAAATGAACTCACTGCGGCAGAGAAAGAGAGAGAGAGAGAGAGAGAGAGAGAGAGAGAGAGAGAGAAAATAGAGAAAGAGAGAAAGAGGAACCAGAATAACCAGAATCGAAGGAAAATGGTAAAATAACAATTCTTTTAAAAAAGAAATGGTATCTGGAATGGTAAAACCAAAGTAACTTCCTGATAGGACCAGGTATATACAAGTCCAACCAAAGAAACAAGACAAGCCAGAGGAAGAATGATGGAAAATTTAGACTTAAATAGTATTCTGGAAACCAAGACAGTGTTGGCAAAGGTGAAGAAAACATTAAGGGAGAAAAGGCAAGTTTGAGGGCAAACCGCAAGACTTTGAAAAGAGACACCAATTTGGGGTCAATTTGGTCAAAGGTGAAAAATTGTGGTGCTAATTCGACCCACGAAGGAAGAGGTCACACTTCACAAAAAAGTGTGACCATCATGAAGACGAATTCACAATATCACAAGCAAAAGGGACTAACTTACAGGTACAGCATGCTGAACCACCTACCATCTAAGAATAGAATGAACAAAATGAACAAAACTATGTTTGAAAGTTAAAGCATTCCACTTATTATATATCCTATTATTATATATGGATTTGGATATGAATCCACATTGGTAAGAGAAAAGTAACTCCATGGTGAGACGAGGAGTGTACAAGCTTAATCAAGGAAAGAAGAACATGGAAAAGAAGAAGGAAAATTTAGATTTAAATTACTGTCGGGAGAGTAAAAAAGAGTTGGCAAAAATAAAGAAAAGATTAGGGAGAGAAAAGGCAAGCTTAATCCTTATGGGATAAGACTGAAAAGAGGTGAAAAATTTCGATGACACCTTTCCTAGGCACAAGTTTGACCTACCAGGAAAAAGGTTGCAGAAGAAGTACGCACTAAACAATGTTGCTTGGGTAAACATTAATATCGCGTTTTGTCGTTACTCAGAAGAAGGCAACAAAGATGAGAACATTCCACGAAGGGAAAGCTTCTACAAACATAAGTAAGGCACAGGTTAGCTACAGGTACAAATGACATATCCTGCAGCATGCCAAACCAGCCACCATCTAGGAATAGCCACTTATTCTAGGGAAGAAGACATGCCATGGGACAGAGAAAAGAGAATTTGGACCTTAACTTTTTTTTTGGGTTAACTAAAGCAGTGGTGGCAAAAGCAAAGAAAAAATGAAGGGAAAAGGGTAAGTTTCACCACCCCCTATAGTGGTAGTGTCAAGAAAAGTGAAAAATGTCGATGTCACCTACCGGGTACAAACTCAATCTGCCAAAAAAAGATTGCAAAAGAGACACATACTATACATATAGAAATATTGATGTCGAGTTTTCCATTGAGAACTCGCTACAGGAAAAGACAACAAAGAAGAACATACCACAAAGAAAAAATTAGGTAGGATATCACAAAAAAGAGGGATTCAACCACAGATACAGATACCTAGATAATATTATTTGTAATACCAACTTCTATCTAGGAGCAGAAGGCTGCTGATTAACATAATGAATAAGGCCTTGTTGCCACTTGATACCAGAAGCTGACAATCAGCTAACAAGAAGCTAGGAACTAATTGCCCAGATATGAGACGCAAAATAGAAAATAAAAACCATACTCCACCAATGCATCAGGGCAACTTTTGGTTAAAAAGTACCAAAATTGAGTGGTTTTGTTAAATATTTCTTCTGCCTATGGCAATGTGAAGTTACAGAAGCTCCATCGATATATGAAGACAGAAGGCATATCTATAACTCCGTTTATAAGATGCTTGACGAACGGAAAGTGAAAATTAGAGAAGGAAACACTCTGCTAGAACCAGTATAGACCTTATCAGGTTAGTTTTACCTGATTTATTCAACAACTGTGTTAGAAACGCACTAGAGATCCTTACAGTTGAGGGCGCTAAGGTGGCGGGATTGGTGTAAGAGGTCAACCATATCTTGGAAAAACTGAACTTTCAGGTTCTATCCAACAAAATTAATGGCAAGAGTGATAAAAGCATTCAAACGTCAAACCCTTGTAGAGTAAGTGCAATTTGGAGGGTAAAAAAATCTCCTGCAAGTCCAGGCCACAATATCTTGCGAGTAATGTTCACAAGCATTGCGCGCACCATCACTCATAGAGGCTTCATATCCAACAAATGCAAAAATATCCTAAAGACGCTTGTATAGAGTATAGAGGGGAGGAAATAAGATTTTTAAATCCTCCTCAGTATCTATAAAGGATTGATAAGGTAGTAAGATTGTTGTAACATTATACACTTCTTGGACCGGAACCCAAGAACAACCCCCCCCCCCCTCGTATCATTTCTTGGACTATGAATGCGTGATTCTAACCCCCAAGAGCAGTTGCAATAAATACTGGCTAAATTCCCCTGTTATGAAACAGAGCATTTTTGAGTATAGAGAATATAGATTTCAGATAATTATGCCGGTATAATCTCACTTCTAATCCATTAATGGTTTTAGAACATATTGAGAGTAGAAGTGAAATAGAGTATATGCCAAAACCTCAAGATATGTAATTACTCTTCTCTATCATGTCAATCTACGTCAAGTCAAGAGTGGCCATGGAACTTCATCAACAACATTTGGAGCATAGTAATGAATTTTTCTCATTGGCTTAACGTAGTCATGAATTCTACAGGACAACCCTATAATCATGGCGATTTAATATGCCTTGACAAGGCTTGACGGTGCGGTAACTATGGTGACAGACTCCGTAGCCAATACAAATTCACTTCTCACCAATATCAAATCAAAGGCTAATAGTGAGTTACAGGCTTGCCTTTATTTAATCTTCTTAAATCCACTAGATCAATGTCCTAGTAATTTTAGCAGGAATTCGTGGAATTGAAAAGAAATGGCTAATGAAATGATACAAAATGAACCTTCTACGGTTACGCCGAAACTGCCGACGTTTCGACGTCTAATTTTACGGCTTTTTCTAGTTTTTGTCATATGAGTAAATTGCATCATTCCATCAAAACAATCACGGGGAATGACGTAGATTTAAACGAATAAAACGCAGATAAATATAGAGGAACCATGAAGGGGTTGAGTGGCAGTGTGTTGTACCCAACGTATGTCGATAATTTCCACTGGAAACTAACACATTGAGGACTCTAGTCTTAGATAACTCTATCTATTGATGGTCCTCAAGATAAAATATCTAAAGTTTTTATATATTTTATCGTGAGGACCGTTAATAGACATATGATGATTTAAGTGTAGAGAGCTCAATGTGTTAATTTGAACAGATTGCAAGGATGCTGCCAACGGCACAAATCACAAAACAATAGGTAAGTTCAACAACAAAGATCCAATAATCAGTGTGTACATATAGAAATTCTAAATGTTATGGAAGTTATTTCACTTTTCACAGGCTTTCAGCGAATTAGTCCGAACAAATAAAGGATTTATCTTATTTCTATCGTATTTATCGTTATCTAGAAATGCTTTCGCCATAGGCTTTAGACAAGATAAAATTCGTTAATGCTGCCAAATAGCACCAAACAATATTTTCGGGTGCGATATTTGTGCATGGCAATGCCACCTCATTACTTTACAAAGTCAAAAGCTTCGATGTAATTACCACGTCTTCAAGTCTACAGACATCATCAGCAAACTACAATGCCAATATCACGTAGTTCACGGTTTTTTAAATTTTTGCTGGTGGCTTTTCTGGCAATAACAATATTCATAGCAGCCACCAGGCACAGAATCTCACAAACAGTAATCTACGAAGAGTTGGAGGTTAAGAGGGAGTCTTTCAATAAGGAGGAGGTAAGCTATTTAAATTATTCTAATTTCGTACAATGTCCAATTAGTCATAAAAAACAGGTTAAAGGAACTGAAAATGAGGCAAACGTTATTGTGGCTGACGTGTCACAAAAAGAAAACGTGGTGCTAGAACAACAACGTATAACTGAGGCAAACCAGGTTGAAGAAGGCATAGTTGACAGTAACCAGGCAGCTGAAGAAGGAATCGAAGAGACTGTCAATGATGACTTACCGGGAGGTAGCTCTGTTACTTTTGTGTATGATTAACGCAACTAATGTAATATAAGATACTCATCGATTAACAAAAACTGTATGAGTTTTCATTTCAAGACACGAGTCAGAACCTTACTGAGAACTGAGTATTCGTTACATTCTTCACAAGTACTACAGAAACGAGTTAACCAGCTTAAGTCCTTTTCATATCTTCTTTGTGAAATTTTTCATCAGTTTTGCGTTGAGAAATCAGTTTCCAGCAATTAGTTTTCCATAACTTTTTAGCCCATCTTAAAGATGCAACGCCAGCTCCTGAAAACCAAACTTACTGCAAGTTTAACTACGGTGTGCCTTACGACTTAATCTATTCCGGGAAACATTACCTGACTCCTCCAGAATTAGGGAAACAATCCCCATATCGAATCCTCTATAATGTAACCGAAGCCCACGACATTGAGGACGTTCCGCAAATTACCTTTGCCACTCACATGACTGCCAATTTCGCGTATTTTATACCGGAGCTTTTGAGGTAACTCAATATTCAGTTATAAATGAGATAATATAAGTAAGATTTGTGCCTCAGCCGATGGAATGGCCTTATAACGGTGGCAGCCTTCGTTCCTGACCTTGATTCGGCGTTCTTCATCGAGCAAATCACTCAGTTTTGCTACTGCGAACCTCAGATGCATCGAGTGTCTGTGCACATTGTCACTCACAAGTCACTGGCGTTTTCTAAAAAGGACATCAACTTCTTCAGGCCCAGTACGTGTCTTGTGCAGGTATATGTGCGTATTTACTAAGTACAAAATTGTTTATTAAATTTAGGAGTGATTGCAGGACTCTTCAAACGTCCCTATTTATATTGACTTTGACGATACTGCAACTTACCCCGTAAACGTGGTAAGAAACGTTGCTAGGACCTCGGCTTTGACTAAGTATGTTTTGGTGTCAGACGTGGAACTAATGCCTAGCAGAGGTATTTTTTCATTCAAAAGTTTGGCAAATAAGTTTTTGTTGTCAAAATTTAGGTCTAGCAGGCGGATTTCTTCAAATGCTAAAGAGCCTAAACAACACCAGCCCCAAACAAGTCTTCACCCTTCCAGTTTTCGAAGTGGAGAAAGGGCAAGCCGTTCCCGAAACCAAAAAAGACCTGCTCGAATTGCTGCAAGAGAACAAAGCTGTTTATTTCCACGGTTTGGTGTGCGAACATTGCCAGAGATTCCCTGACATGAACAGGTGGACAAGTGCGACTGATGAGGAGGGTGAAGTTAAGGTACGCTCAAAACCGGTTTCTCATTTACGTTGTTTTTTCCTAATAACAAGAAGGACGTTTGCAGCCCTTTGCTACGATCAAGAGGAAAAACGAATTTCATCGCTGGGAGCCCGTGTTTATCGGTACTAACGATGAACCGCTTTATAGCGAGCTGCTTTCTTGGGAGGGTTTGCAAGACAAAATGACCCAGGTACTGTACTGTTACTACTTTAAAACTTAAAAAAGCTGTTTCATTAACAAGACATACATTTCAAAGATTTCCCTGAACATTCTTGAATTATACTAGTCTGAAATTCTGTTATATCGATTCAGAAAAACAAAAGAAGAGAGAAGTTCTGGGATCTAGGTGGCCTTTTCACTCCCAGGCTCCTAGGCTGAGACAGTGCTCATTTAACCGTTTTTGTCCAATATTGAAGCTATAACTTTCAAAACTCATTTATTTTTGTCAGATAATCCTAGACACGAAAAAAACTATTTGAAACTATATCTGGGGGTGATACATACCCATAGTATGTTGAAACCATGGATGTCCATGGAAACCCATTTAATGGATCGTTTAGGTTTCTCCTCCGTATAAAAATAATGTTTTCTTCGGTTTTTATGTTTCGTTTTATTTTTATGTATAATTTATAAAAATTTTCAAGAGTTTTAGTATGTCATATTAGCATACTTTTTCTTCAAATATTGTTGAAAAGCAAACGAAAGCTTGACGTCAATACTTGATATTCAATTGGTAATGACATCCCTTTGTCATATTATCATAACCATTGTTCAAATACGAAAAATATTGTTAAATAGTTGACGCAATCTTGACGTCAATGTTTGAAGCTGATTTGAAAAAGCATGGACATCCCTTGGCCAAAAAAAAATTACTCCAATTTAAGCTATTGATCGACTAATTTCTTCACCACCTTTCACTACAAAAGAACATTAAACGATCTTCAGATGTCTGAGTTTGAATTATGAGACATAGTAATATGCAAATTACTGTTGTTGCAGGTTTTTGAAATGTGCTTACAAGACTACGACTTTACAGTCCTGGATAATGCATTCTTGTGTCATTGGCCGGGCATAAAGAAGGAGAGGTTATCAACAGAAGAGTGGAGAGGCAGATACGTCGAAGAAAATAGATACATATACAGTAGCATAGTTGAGGAATTGTTGAAAAAATATAAGGATATCCCTGGATGCAATGTGACGTATAGTAACTTGGATCTGCCGAGTTATAACGCATCGTTAAGTGCCTCCTGATAATTTATACTGAAAAAAGTCAGCAGGAGTATGTCCTGAAGACTTTAATACATTACAGGGTGAATGAAAAAAAATGTAAAATAAGATATATTATATGTAGGCGTTATGTATTATTATTTTTAATAAAATGAGACATAAAGTCGATGGTTGTTCAAATTTATTCTTTCTTAACTGTTTAAGTTATAAAAGTTCAAAGATGAAATCGCAATAGCTGAAAGAGGACAACAAGGAAAAGAAAAAGAGTTTGATTTACTCCAATCGGTCTATTATTTCTCAAGTTATAGAACTTCAAAGTTGGAATTTCAGAAAAAAAAGGCGCATACACTCCTTTGGTCAATTTGAAATAAATTTTGAATATTTTTATGCTGGTTTCAGGGTTCAAAAAATCGAGCAACAAAGGGGTGTATTTTCAAAACTACTGAACCAATGGGATTGCCCTTGGCGGTATGGGAAAGGCGACAACAAGGAAAAGAAAAAACCGTGAGACTCACTCCAATCGGTCTATTATTTCTAAAGTTATTGTTACGGTAAGCTGTGACGGCTTTGGGTTTGGATTATCAGCGAGGCAGAGCGACATTGGAGGTTGGACCTTCGCCGCAGTCGGCCTATCCGGGCGCTGCGGCATTATTGCACATGGAGACTGTCACGAGTGATTTATTGCTGTATTTATTTAGAACGCAGTTATTTTTCTTCTAAAAATGTTCTAGGCTTTTCTATATTTTCAGGATTACCAAACGATAATAGAAGGCTATCAGGTGTTAAGTAGTATTATTGAAACCTGAGTCGCAACATTATAGAGGTTTAAAGTTGGAGGCAATTTCAATCCTCTCTGAGCGTAGCAAACCGGATTTGAGAGAAAATTAAACCATAAGTTAGTTTTTTTACGATGTAGGAAAAATGATTTCATAAGGCTCCAAAACTACTGGACTAATGAGACTGCCGTTTGCGGTATCTAAAAGAGGACAACAAGAAAAAGAAAAAAAAAACAATTGGATTCAGTCCAATCAGTCTCAAGTAATAGACGTAAAAAGTTTGATTTTGAGAGTTTTCCAAATCTTTTCGGATCCCTTTCATCGCTCAAAACTCGACCATGGAAGAGATCTATCTCCAAAGCTATTGAACCAATGAAACTGCCATTTACGGTATCTGAAAGACAACATGACCCAAGACATGTTGACCTTGGTAGGTACCTTGGTCAACATAAAAAAAGTTTTGAAACTTTTTCATCTGAATGAGACGATTTCAATTCTCTCTGATCGTAGCAAAGCAAATTTCAGTGAAAGCGATGGAAAATATCGACCATCAAAGGGGTTACCTCCAAAACTACTGAACCAAAGGGACTGCCATAATTCCCGAAATCCAGATAGGCTTCAAGTTGCTACTTTTTACCCTCCATTTAATTAACAATCCACTCCTATATGACATTAGAAATAGAACTGACATCATTCCTACCCCATTCATACAATCTGCAACGATACAACGGAAATCCATTCCATAAGGTTTTAAGCAGACACCGGTGCCGATGGGTCACACAGCTTTAGGCAGAAAATCGTTAAGTCCCATGATGGGGCGCGCCACCATGGAAATGCCGCACCTTTCCAATAGAAACTTTCAAGGATTTATTTGAAGTCGGACCTTTCCAGGGTGATCCAGACGCTATGCGACGCCGTTAGGCCTAGTTCGATACTGTGTGTCAATCAACATGGATTGTTTATCGTGCCCGATTTATGCCTTACCAAATAGTGTGGTGGGTCAGACTTAAACAGTAAGTAAATATTTTATAATATGCTTACGCCATTAACAGGGTTTTTAATCGATTCGGAGAAATATGGAATGGATTTTGTCTCTTTTGTGTTTTGATAAATGGAAGCAAAAATAACTTTACAATTAGATTCATCGTTGTTTGTGTGCGTTTATGCACTTTCAAATACTAATTAAGACCCAATCATGTTTACAATAATTACAATATTTAACATTACTTTCTTATTTTCACTGGTAGCACGATGATTATCCCTAAGACAGTGTTTAGTATGACTTTGTACGAACAAAATGTGCCTACCGTGTCATTTTTGCTGTAAAGGGTTGTCTCTTTTTAAGGAAGCCGACCCTACCATGTACCAACCAGTCCTAACAGAGTGCCTTTCGACAACCAAGCCAACCAGATACATGAGTTTTACCCAAATTAATAATATGAGAAACAGGGACTTAGACAACCGGTGTGGGGAAGTCGATTTTGGGCATAATTATGATAACAACAACGGAGTCCATGTCAGAAGGTTTAACTCTTTGTCAGGTGAGCGTACTATGTGATTAGAACCCAAACAAAAACACTCCCTGAATATAGATTTGTCTGTTTACCAAATTGACGATAATAAGATTCAACAATATAAAATCAGGCGTGATGGTAACTATTATACCTGGTTGTGTAATCTTAGTAATTTTAACAATAAAAAATCTTATGCTGCGTAGGTGCATGTGCTTGAAAAAAGAAATTGGTTCGTGAAAGTTTGCTACAACAAGAATCGCATCGAATTGAACAATAGTGGTTTATTGTCATGTAATCAGATTAACTACCTATTACAAAAGTTCGTCCACCGTGTTCAATAATTAGGTACTTGTGTCACGTGTACCACAGGTACCTCCTCCCGCCGGTACAGCGGTTGGAAAAATCGGTATTTTCTGTGTAATCATCTGGTTGACACACTTTATAGCTTTTCTCGGATGTATAATAGTGCAATTAAGTTTTAAAACTTTGGTATTAGATACCATGGGAGTAAGTTTAAAAAACGATAATTCGTGTGTGCATAAGTAAAATGGTGTGCTACTAAACTGGCTGCAAATGTGAAACTTACCTATTCTTTGACACTTTAGACAAATCATCAGGATGATCGACAAAACACTTTTTCGTAACAGAATCATATTTTTTTGCTACAAATAAACCCTTTTTCTCCATGTCTGGCGATGAGGATGAACGGTGCATATAGCTGCGTAGAAAGAGGAATTATAAAAGGCTGATCCTATTTTTTCAGAGAACTCACCTAAAATAAGAAATGGTACCGGAGATTTTTACGTCGACATTGACCACATTCACATAGGACTTACCAATGAAAGCAAAGGACAACCTAAGATTGTCGATGCTGAGGTTCAGACCACGCATTTAGTGCCTTACAGGTAAGAATGCATATTTACCAGTTATTTGAGTAATAAAGGCTTTACGAACTGGTAACAACGCTTATCAAGGGTATTAAATAGATGTTTATCCCCTGAGGGCGGTGAGCTTAGGAAAGTCGAGGACATCTGGGCCGAGGGCATAAACATATGCTAATGCCCAAGGTGCTTACAAACTTTTATGACCCACCAATTCCTGTTAGTGTGTTTTAATAATAAACTATTACTTAAAAATAAATGTCTACTTTATTTCCTTTATCTATTTGGTAACTAAACAATAAAAACACAATAGTAAACTGGTGGGACAAAAATATATTTCCTTATTTAATGTAAATTATGATAATTATAAAGCAAATTTGTTTTTTTTTTAGATTAAGATTTTGGCCCAGAACTGACTGTGATTTCAAACTAAGCCCTTCAGAAAAGAATTGTTCCTTGAAATGTAAATGCTGTTTCAAGATATTCAGCCAGTGGTTGCTTTCCCAGGTCGGACTGACCATAATTGTGATTATATGGGCCCAGCTAGGAGCTTTTGCTTTTTACAATACCGAAGGTAAAAATACCCGAAATTTGCTTTCAGTTTTCATGAGTTCGCGCTCATGTTTGTATGGTCTACAGGGACTTAAAATCGTGTGATTCTTACATGTCCTTTAATCTGGCACGAAAAAAGCTTCTACCGCTATTAATCCAAAAGCTTTGCGTGTCTAAGGGTAATTACGATAAATCCGGGTTGTTTGGATCAGTTTCAAAATACCTGAATAAACTATAGGAGTACGCTTTTTATACTAATTATTAATGTTAGTAATCCATATATGCATTGCGATGATGCAATGATTAATGTTTTTAGGGCCCCGAGAACAAAAGCAGAGCGAGACTCTGGCAACAATCCAAAAACACCTTTCCAAAACTCTAGCGACCGAACTGAACCAAACAGAGGACGACTCTTGGACGTCCACCATCCACAAGTATTTCGAAAAACACGAGCAGCTCTTTCTGGAAGCTGTAGGAGCTGGATATGGAGAAGGGGGCGGAGGCAATATTTGGACATACCCTGGATGTATTTTATTCAGTGTGTCGTTGCTAACCACCTTAGGTGAGTCACCGAAAGGAGAACAAACCAATGCAATTAAACAACATTCCTCTAGGCTTTGGTGCTCCCGTACCACGGACACCTTTAGGACGAGGTGCTGCAGTCATCTTCGCCCTACTTGGCATTCCTTTACACTTCCTCCTGGTCCTAAATGTAGGAAATTTGACAGCGGTTAAAATCCAGCAACTGGCCTTCAAAACCACTTCCACCGACATTCCCAGCATGTCCGAACCACCGCGCTGCTTGAAATGGTTTCCTTTCATAGCAATTCTAGTATACTACCTTTTAGGGGTAGTATTCTTCGGATTTGTAAGGGAAAGAGACGCTCTACATGCCTTTATGTTTCCTTTGGACTTCACAGCAAGTGGGGGCGTGGCCAACGTACCGGGGGTTATAAGAATTTTCTACGCCCTCTATCTGGAGGTGGCGGTCACCTTGGCAGCATTGGTGGTCAGCTTAATACAGGCATCAGCAGGCAAGGGGATTGTAGACATGGGCTTGAAATGGGGATTGTTGACTAACACTTGAATTTGAACATGATGACGAGTTTGAAGACTCTGAAGATAAATTGACCGCAAATGGTTGTACGAAGATTAAATTTTGAATCTGAGAGGTTGAAGTTTTTGGGGTTTAAATATATATTTTTAAGCGGTAACATTTAAATAAGTGGAGTAATACTTTTAAAGCTATATAAGCCAATTAGTAGTTAAGCGTTTATTTGCGTGTTCAGGTTAAGTTTTTTTATTGTTAGATATTATTTTGGTTAACTCTTACCTTAAGTAGAGAGCTTCACAAAGCGATTAAAATGTTATTAAGTGTTGATTGTTTGCTGGTTCTATAAAAGTATATAGTAAAATAAATTTTATATAAAAGAGCTATTGGGTATTGCTCTAGGGCCTAGGGGCACAAAAAAAAATAAGTAAATAATATAATAAATATATTTTTTAAATAAAAACACTCAATTAGACAAACGGCTCGATATTAATTTCTACAGCCGAGCAGGGATTGGTCAACTCAAACTTCGCCAATACATCGGGATGCAACACTCCAACTTTTCCGATAGGAGACCCGTTGTAGATCACCTCAGCGCACCGTCCAGGGAAATAGGCAGGATCTAAGAAAGGAAATAACCTTAACTCTGTATTTTTTCCAATTGTGTTTGTTGTTAATGAGTCTTCGTTTTTTAATTAACTTGTGGAAGGCTAAATTTAGATTTTTCGTTTAAAAATCACCCTATTTTAGTACAAAACCAGATTTTTCTTATCGTAAATATTGATACGCAAACTCGAATACCTACCATTGGCTGCTTTTAAGTAATATCCAACGTCACTGCGGCCCGGCGACCAGGGAGCCTCTAAGAGAAGCATGATTCGATCTAATAGACCGTGCACCACCTCGAATCCTGCGTTCTTGTTGCAGTTTACCGCACATATGCGACGTTCGTTTCTGGCACCCACCTCTGAGCAATTTGATAGAGGTTTATATTGAAATAGTATCGCCATATTTAATATTGTAAAGTAAAGCTTGAGGATGAAGGCCTCGAGCCCTGCGTTTTGGATAACTAAGGTTTCTTTTTTATATAACTCATAAAACCACCAACCTGGGCACACTTGTGCTGTTTTAGATACATCTGATTCAAAATGCGACTTTAAATTTCGCGCAAGTAATGTTTCAATTGTAACACAGTACATGCAGATTATGACAAAACACACAATAACGGCATATATGTAAAAGACTCTTTCGTTGAGAAATTAGTTGAACTGGACGGTTAGGGCTTCGTCAAGTCAAATAGCTTGAGACTGAACGATTTTTAAGCTCTGTCCTAACTTTTTAAGATTAATCCAAATAGCTAAGTTGACGTCAGTCGTAGAAATAATAATTTGACAACTGGATCCATATTGAGAAGTTAAAACAAAAATATGAAAACCGTTCCACTTTAACTCAAACCGTTTAGATATTATGGGGAACGTAACGGACAAAACTACGATTTTTCCAATGTGATTGTTTCAAAGACAAATCCAAAAGTAAGAAAATCTACAGGGTGTTTTAATTAAAAAAAATAAGTTTATGTCAAAAAGACACTTCTTATAGTACTTGAAAGAAAAACTATGTGTCACGAAGGCAATGAGAGGGCCGATTCTCCAGCTAGGAGGGCAGCGGGCTCTGCATTCGTAGGCAAGGATCCGGCACTGGGAGTCCCATACTCTCTGGTCAAGGATGAACTCCAGAAATGGAGCAATGCCAAGTCTCAGGACTGGAGGGAGAACCTACCCGGACTATCACGCTTTAAAAAATTTATCACGGGAACAGGGAGGACAAAAGCCCAAACATTCCTCAGACTAAATAGGAGACAAATCAGAATGGCCACTGCACTGTACACAGGACATAGCCACCTAAGATCTCACATAGCACAGACTCGGAGTGTCCGAAGAGAAGGAGTGTCAGCTGTGCTTGGAGGACGACGAGACAGTTGAGCACGTCCTATGTGAAAGCCCGGCTATTGCCAGATCGACATACTCACTGTTCGAAAACACGATTACTGAACCTCAAGATGCAAATGCAGTGTCGCCCGACAGACTCATCAGATTCGTTGATGGTCTGGGTATAACAGGTGACAACTAGTAGAGCTATCAGGGGAAAACCTTGCTGGTAACACTTCGAGTGAGCCACAATAGCCTGCAGCTCGCGGTGGAGGACTGTATGTCCACTGATCCACAATGTAAGTCCACTCACATTGAATACAATACAATACAAATAGCTTGAAACTCAAGTCAAGCTGTGGGGGATGTTCATTAGAAAACTTCATCTAGCCGGCTATGAAGTTTTGATGAAGGATGAAGGATGACATAATCAATATCAATGGACTTTTGCTTCTCCATCCTTTTCTTTTGACATTTCACATCCAACTAGATAAAGTTTTCTAATGAACACCCCATAGGTGATAAAGCATGCCAAGACGAAACACATTCTCACTCACATGTGTAATCATTCTCACTGACACCTACTTCGAAAACAATCTTTTTTGACAACTCTCACACGCCTTCTAATGCAAATTCTCAGTTCTTTGTACAATGTAAGATTATGCCCCAATCAAACCAGATTTTCTGTGTCGATTTCAGCTCAGAAGTTTATCAAGTTTTTCTTTTACATATCTCTTCAAAAAGCCCGTTGACAAAGCACCAATTCTCCAAAACACTTTAGACAGTTACTCACCAGTATCCTTGTCTTTTAATACTACATCCGATACTTCGAAAACCTTTATTGGCAACGGCATCTTTTTGTTGGCAGCAATAGTCTTAAGAATTCCGGGTAAGAGAGTGGTCCGGCACACTTGGAATTCCAGGGTTTTTGGGTTGGAAATGTGCACTGCAGGCACTTTATCAATTGAATCAATGCCTAGTTTTGTAGACACGTCATCGCGCGAACACTACAAGTTACTATCTTCTATTACAAAGGTACTTGTTGAAGCCTCAGAAACTTACTAAAGTAAACGTAAGAGCTTCAGTAAATCCTGCCTCAGCAATTGGATGTCTAAGTAAATCTGATAGCTTATTTATTGGAAGCTGTTCACCTATTGTACTGGTGTTTGGTAAAGTTCTAAAAATAATAGCTTCAGTAGTTCTTGTGTTACCATTTCGAAGTCTGCGCTGTTACCTTATAATTTTATTATAGCCATATGCAATAGCTACGTCTTCGTAAATGTCGCAAACGTGTATCACGTCATGCCTAGTAGGAGGAACTGTAACTTTGATTTCCTTGCCACTATCAGGCAATTCGGATTTTAGACACATTCTTGACAACAAATCAGCGATGTTTTCTGGTGATTCCCTATATAGATATTACACATTGACTTTCTTACTCTAAAAAAAACCTAATGAGTTCTTACTGTATCCCAATGATCTTATTGGCCCTAACAGGTGAAACTGTTTCAACTCTGTACTTGAGTTCAGGGTACAAATGTTTCCTTCCATCTGGATAAACCACCTGAACATATTCAGCTGAATACTGTTCTGAACAGTACTGACTGAACATACACACCAATGTGTCAATGACGATTTTTGCCTAAAAGTTTATGAAGTGCTATGACACATAGCTTCCTCAATGGAAATAAATTTTTACCTTTGTTAAGTCTGTAGCTGTGCACTCAATGAAAACATTTTTAGTGTTCAGAGTGATCTTAGAATGGTCTC
This sequence comes from Taphrorychus bicolor, assembly GCA_951812265.1. Taxonomy (NCBI): domain Eukaryota; kingdom Metazoa; phylum Arthropoda; class Insecta; order Coleoptera; family Curculionidae; genus Taphrorychus; species Taphrorychus bicolor. The sequence goes on from OX638302.1 coordinate 18,591,261, forward strand.
CATTAATGATCGGAGGCAGCGAAACTACAATTCCATTAGAATCGAGGATAACTGGGTAGACAGGGCTGCCTTTTATGATTGGCAGGTATTGTTTAAGTTGGGCGTGAGTCTGCAGGTTCACAAGAGTTTACAACTATTTTTATTCACATTAATCACAAACTTCTTACTGAATAAAATGTCATTAACTCCTCAGCTGTATACTCCTTTGTTTGATTCAAAGGAACAAATTTTATGTCGCTGGGACGCCTTGCGTCATATGTAAAAGGTCCTTTTATTGTATCATAATCATGAGTACCTATTATGAGACTTATTAAAAATTGCTATTAAACTCTTAACCACTAACTTCTTGCCTATGGCTGCTAAAGATCTCTTTCTGCAAATATTCTGATGCAGCTTGTCCTGGAGATCAATAAAACTGTTGTATGAATCCTGAGTGAAGTTTAAATTCCTTAAAATGGCACCCACAATATAAGGCCTTACTTGCCCAGTACTGGGTTTCACAATCAGTTGTTCCACTTTTCCGTTTTCAGGTTTAAGCGCTCTAAATATTGGCTGCTCAATGCTGCTCAACAGAAAGAGGTATGAAATTGTTATAAAAATATGTGCATAAAAAAGGCATTTGCTTACGTTCCCTGGAAAACTTTCAGACCAAGCACAAGTCCTTCCAGGCACAACAAATCATAACGGTTTGCAGGAATATCAATTCTATAAATAATTTCTTCAGAGGCGCCCTGAGATTGTTGGGAATCGTCTCCTTGTTCTTTTTTTATCATCTGCTTTTCAGTTGTCTGTAATCAAGTCATAGTCTCATAAAGAAAATTTTTCATTTTGGTGACCAAAATAAGATTAGATTTTTTTTTAATAGTGAAATCCCAATTATTTATTTTTGTAATAACAAATAAAGTAAATAACAAAGGATAATGTGGTAGCATCATATTATTATAATTATAAAACTCTAAACCTTCAGATGAAGAATGGCACCATTTTGACTACATTTTCAGTGCTGCCCATCTGGGAGTAGTTACTCCTTTTAGGGGTAATTTCTTTATGTGCGAGTAAAATGGGTAGCGGGGGGTAAAGAGGGATAATTCTAGCAATTTGCTGATTGCTGGTATTGGTCCTCAATCCGGTTGCCTGAAAATCAGCTGTAGGGATCAATCTGATCGAGAATCGCGATTTCCGGAAAGGCCTACTGATTCAGTTTAGGACTAGGAGTTATTGGAGCTAAACGAGTAATCAAAACGAACACTGCTTAGGTGTAGAAGTCACGTCATGAATTGATTTCTGTGTTAAGAAAACACTAACAGCGTTTTCGGGGTTTGATAGGGTTTTGACAGTATTTCCATTTATGCATTCTTGTTGGAACACAAGATAGAATAAAAATACTCTCACCGCGCTTTAGAGCCGCACTCGAAAACGCTGTTATATATAATATACATTTTAGGAAATTGAATTTTTTGTCTATATAGGGCGAATTTCAAAATTCACCGGATCATCTACCGGTTAAGCTGATCATGTGAAGGCCATCTAGCAATACAATGGATTAAGCAGGTGACTGATCTACCCCGTAGATGATCTGGTGAGTTAGAATTCGCCCATTATACAATAAGTACCATATTGGAGTCAAGTTGGGTACAATTCAGGCACGTATTAGGAGTAAAGTGGGTAATTTTGTTACAACAGCTTAGCAGCACTGTACATTTTAGGCTTATGCAAGTTTGTCTCCTTTGATGAGGCTTTAATTCTAATGGTCAAAAACATTTGACTTGAAGCGGTATGGTCTGCACAACAATTATTATTATTACCTCTTCAAAGAGGATAGCCTTAAGAGCAAGCTTGTGAGAGACAAAAATATAGTTGAAATGCCAGTGTTCTTCATCTGAAAAAAAAGTGCATATTGCCTCTAGCTAAAGTAAGGTATAAAGCCAGTGGCAGACAACTAGCAAACAAATTGAGGCATTTTTTTGACCTTGACTGCCGCAATTGAATTGCATGTGTTGTCACACGCTGCAACTTAATTCTGAGGATACATTTGGTTTTATGTGTACCAACAGTACCAAAATACATCTTAAAACAGGGATAATTGTTTCTTTTAATATGGGAAACCTTCCATTTAATTTCTTTGTCTGACTTCAAAATATGAATTATGAAACAAGAACTAAGGTTATGGTTTTCTTGCTTGTTTTTGTTTGCAATTGATCATAGTGTAAAACTGTGATAAACATTGAACTTTTGAAAACCTTTATATGTCAATTATAGGTATAGATGGTATATGTGAAATTGTCAATTTAAATGTTAAAAACTTAACAATGCAGTAACCTAAAATAAAAAAAATTCCTATAGAATGTTACTAGATCCCCGCAATTTATTGCATGAAAATAGGGCAGGTTCTATTTTGATCTGAAAAAATTCTCCCAACTTATTGAATTTTGTGAGAATCAAAATTGCATGCACCTTCTTGCCACAATCAAATTGCATTGTCTACCACTGGCTTAATGGCTGCATATATCTCAGTAGTTTTAAGGAAAGGTGGTAACTTACCACTTCATCCAGTTCCAACCCAAAAGCAAAACAAACCTTCTGGAACTCATCGTCAGCTAAAAATGAACTATGTCAATATGGGATTCATTTTGATTACCAGAACAAGCTTACTGTAGGTTTTTCCTAAAGCTTCAAATAGCAAATCTCTTTTTACTCCAATTGTAGGCATTTTTGGTTACAGCACTTTAATATTGTTGGTGGAAAAGTATCTAGAAATAAAAAAAAAATTAAATATAGATCCTAAATTATGACAGGTACTGGGAAGGAAATATAATAACTTTAAGTTAAGGTTTCTAAGTTTAGGGAATTGAGGTGCAGCTGGAAATCTGGAAAATGTGTTTTCAACCGAAATTCTGATGTAACCATAAAATGAACATTGTATTACCTATTTCCATTAAATGCCCAAGTAATATTAATCCAGCCTTAAACACAGTAATCTAATCTTTTAAAATCTGCCTATTGAGGTTACCGGTTAGGTACCCACTTAAAAAATCCTCTCTGTAGTCCATATTATATATTATCCATTAAACTTTAATGAAATTACCTTTAGCGGGTTTGCCCTATCGGGTTCTGTTTTCACCCCTCAATCTATCAGACTGTCTCAAACCCAAATATCTAGAAAATTCCAAAAATTTTAAAATTTTGCAAAAAATAAACACAAAACTACAAGGCTTGGCACATGGCATGGATGAACCACCGATGATTTGTCAACATTTGACAGGACTGTCATCATCTGTTAGAGGTTTGACGTTTATTTGTTGGCTATTGCTATCTTTCTCATTTACCCAATATTGAAGTTATGAAGAACAGAGACAAAGATATATTGTAAAAAATTATAAATGACATATGTCACTCAAAATTGCCAAATCACAACAAGAATGACAGTGACATACTGTTGCCGAGTCGCCATATTTATTTTTTATGGTTGAGTTGAAAGTGGTGGTTCCTGGTATAAAATTCTCTTTGTATATTTACGTTTTTCTACATAAAAGCTTTATAAAAACCCAAAGTAAGTTTTTTGTATTATCGCACGTTATTTCCACTTTGCACCTGCATAAAATCCTACTCTGGGTGTACAGCTTTTTAGTCCATAACTGCATTAAAAAAGCCATGTCAAGTGGTTGACCCCTACCTATCCCACTGGAATTTGCTGTTTAGGTTTTTGTTCTTGGGCTCGATTTTTCCCCAAAACTTGAAGACTGAGGACTATTTTTACCCACATTTCACTGGTGATTTGGCATGGTCAGGTTTTGATTTTCTAGTTGGGTTACCCTTGTTATGGATGAAAGCAACAAGGAGTAAGTATCCAGTCCAGTGTGGTATCCAAAACACTACCTTATGTATGACCATTTATTTATTGAAGAAATTAGTCATCACCGGATACAAGATATGATAAAACGCCTACCCCTGTTTGATAAGGGGTGCCCATATGATTGCAATACTCAAGCATACCAGTCTCACATTACTCTTATCTTAATTTATTGGAAATCAATATATTATGTTTACTTAGTTAGCAACAACATATTTATGTATCTATACTACTAGGGTGATTCTGAAACACTCTGACAAACTTCAGGGGATGATTGCTGGCATTATTTTAAGATAGAAACTTTCAATAAACCATAGTCACCTCCTGAAGTTTGTCAGAGTTCTTAAGAATCACCCTGTATACATGTGTCTACCATTATAGTAATTATCATAAATCTTCTTGGCCTATGCATATAAGTGCAATACAACTGTTTCCAAGAGTAAAGAAACCAGGCTAATTGGAACATAATGAAGAGCATAATATAGCCTTCAGTTTAGCCTTATTGCATTGCCTGAGTACCAAAATTTGGCGTATTTGAAGAACTTATCCTAGATTCACTTCACACACACAACCACTTTTTTTCATGGTGGAGTTTTTGATAACTTGTAGTGACTGCTTTCTTCAATACATATTACTTGGTCAGACTATACTTGAAATAGGTATTGTATCACTATCATAGTGTTTTTCTTTTTCACTATTTTAATGAATGTGTACTTGTCCTAGCTGTAGGGCTGTAGAACATTATTTGCTATTGTATTTAATTTTTTTTTTTTTGGGATTGCTACTTATATTATTCGTGTTTCTTGTGATGGGTGGCATGCATCTATTAGAATACCAAATATGTGATCATTCATACTGAAGACAGACTTTAGCTCACTTTCATTTAACGTTGGCCATGATGATTACTTTTAATATTGAACACCACATATAACAATAATAATGCATGAGAGTTTTCAGAGTATTGATATGTTTGTAAAAGATTTTTCAGGATTGTCATAATTTACAAACTAGTGTTTGTCTATTACAACATAAACAGATAGGTATTACAATTTGTGCACTTTTAATGGCATGTACGAGGTGTTCATTATGAAACTTCATCTAGCAAGCTATGAAATTTTGACAGAAAAGGATGACATAATCAAAATAGATGGCCTTTTGTTTTTCCATGCTTTTCTTTTGACATTTCACAGCCAACTAGATGAAGTTTCATAATGAAAACCCCATAGATAAGGTATTCAAACAACTCATTGTCTTTTGGCAGATGTCAAATTCCTAATTGAATACTGAAGTCTCATTACTCTCATTGGGTATGTCGTTTCTTGTTGAATAGTGAATTTCAAAGAATTTTGCTTTTTAGGTTTTACAACTTTTGATGTTTGGTTATTTTCATAATTAAAGTTTAATTCAGGTTTGCACCATCTGGTTAGTTTAATTTCTCTGTGTATGCCTTGTAGTGCTTAATTCACAAATTGTAGATTTTATTTTCTCTATTATATAAACTTTATTGATTTATACAGTTTTATGGAAAAAGTATTTGAAAAGTTTGATGTTTGTCTCTTGTTTTGATAAACGTTTTGAAAGCAAAGACATTTTTTGTTACAAAAAACTTTAGTTAGCAACGTCTCTAAATACGAAATAAGTATCCAAAGTTGCAATTTTGTGTAATGTAATTGAATAATCATTTTATATATCAGTCCCCTAATTTGTATCCGAATCGCGTTCGTGTCCGTCTAGATCAATATTCTACAACCTGTAAGTAGATATGAAGTAGGGACCCCCTAAAAGAGTGCGCATGCTGGGCCACTGACGTCATCAGACGCCCTGCGTCCTTTTTATGGGGAGTAGGGCGTCCGAAAGTCTGATCCATTTAGGGTTGTAACTAAACCGACAAAATGTACTTTTTTATATGTGATCTTGGAGTAATGCACATTTTCTCTCACCTAAAGCAGTAAATACTAGAGTGATACTAAATTTGTGGTCACTAAATTTAGTTTTCAGTTGTTTTATTAGAGTATTTACGGAATTACTCAGTTAGTACAATTGGCCTTAATGTTTAGTACAATTGTTCTTCGAATGGCGCGTTATAGAGAAGGCGCTTCTTTCACCTTTAACTTAAGTTTCAGTAGAATTTGTGTGGCTCTATAGAATAGAGCAATTTCCTGTTAAAATGTATTTTTAGTTTCGGGGACGTCGTTATTCTGAGTTTCAACAAAATGTAGGAGTGATTTTAGTTCAAATAATCCTTCAGAAAATCGGAAGTTTAGTTTCTAGCCACCCATCCAAAGAAATTGTTTAATGATACTAATATCAGAACGTAGGATTTAAAAGAAGTTTTTGTGGGAAGGAATTGATCTTTGGCAAGACGTCAAAATTAATCCTAATATGCTAAACGTATGTTTGCCCATTTTGACAATATTTTTTAGAAATTCTCTGGAATCTTTAAGTTATAAATGTTTTTTGTTTCAGATTTACTAGCACCTATAGCAATCAAATAGCCATTAATATTTTAAAGTAAAAATTTGTAAGATAATAATTTTTTACGCGATTTATTAACAAAAAAGCTTTTACTCTAAATACAATACAAGCTGCTATTTCTTGTTAACTAAGTAGTGGTTGGGTTGAGGTCTTGTTGATACCTAGATAATCTAGCAAAGCTTGTGAAACATTAACCGTAGTATTTTAAATAAAGACTGACACATAGTAGAGCTCAAAAGTATTTTCTGAAAGTAAACTTTGGTAATGGTAAACTGGAGGAGATCCGACAATGTCTAAAACGATAAATGCGTATAGAATGTAAGTTATTTTAGTTTTATTTTCGCTTTCTGTTGGAATGTGTTTGTCCCCTATAGTCTTTTCTATCTAATTGCACCTTCAATGCTGCTTACACTTGAAAAAAAACACATTGTCCTACTTTGTTTTGTTAGTTGTCTGCACTAATACGTAACAACTACAATATTTTCTTCATTACCAAATTGACACTTTATTTAATGCGGCAGCAAGAAGATCGAGAGCCTGGGAAAGATGACCGCAATGACGCAAGAGGAAATCGTGGCGGCTGTTCGCACAGTTGCCCAAGGACTAGAAGCACTGCGCAGCGAACATGCCGGTTTACTGCACAGCCTGCCTCCTGATGCGCCCGAGGCGCAAGAAAGGCAAAATTTGGTCCATCAAAGTCAGGAGATGATTGAGCTTGGACTGGGGGAAGCACAGGTAAGAACTCACAATGTGTATGATTATTATTTCGGTACTGTAAATCTTTGACTTTTGGATTGATTGGAAAGGCAGAGACATTTTGCAAAGTTAAAAATTAGCTCCTATATATTTTTTAACTGTTCGGTCTATGCAAACAACGGCCTTTTAGTATTTATCGGAATGCCGTTCAGCGACGCTTAAAATTCAAGGTTGTTCGCAATTTCATTTGGCAAGAAGCTTACCAGACTTTCATTGATCGTTTAGGCGTGAGTCATCGCCAGTTCTTGGCGCCGTTGCCAACATCTTGCATTTAAAACAGAGATAAACCCATTTTTAATATTATAGGTGCTTAACTGGTACTTTTAAAATTCAATTGTTCCGCTTTCTGTGAAATTTACATTTTCTGCTCTAATATACAAGGCCCAACGAACTGTACACCGATCGACGTCACATGGAGGATACACGGTTGATTGCTCTGGAGGGTATTGAATTCCTTTGACTAACTTTTACGCTACATATCAAGTTCATTTCGGTGTTAAATAGGATGCGCCTTTTTGTTGTATCGAAGATATGAAACATACGTCCGTCAATTAGATTTTGTACCGTGATTAAAACTATTAAATTGTACACTCTAATCGTAAAGTAAAAGTTGGCTTACAGTCGGCATAATTGCTTAAGAGAAATGTTATTTCCGTTCATATTTAATGAGCTAATCTTATTTTTATTATCAAAGGTTTATCGGTTTTATACTATCCGGTAAATTAAGTATCAGTTTATGGTCATATCGTTGATTTAAGAGTCACTATTAAGTAGTCGCGTGGCTCCATATGTAGGTCCAAATAATAATGATTCTTAATTATTTCTTACCTAAATTATTCCGTTATACTTAATGGAGGCTGAAGATTTAGGGGTTAAGAATATCTTTAAGTTCACACAAGTTTTATTTGTAATACCTATTTAAATTTTATTAGACTCATTACTTACTTATCTTTTTACAAGTTTATTCGCACTCTTGAATTTTTATGATTTGTTTGTAGTAACCCCGCCCAGCCTAAGAAGATTAATATTAATTATTATATGGGGTTATGGTTCTATGATATGGTGAGGAAAAAAAAACAATGTTCTTTTAGTTCTAGACGTTTCAATGCTTCATCAGTGAATATACACAAAAGACTCTCATATTTGAGATGTGACTGATATTGAACTTTTTTTCTCTGTATGTAATGCTTTTCTCAATAGATTTGTAAAAATGGGTGCAACGTGTCGGTCAGTCTTGGCATCAAGTTATGGAAGCCAAAGCTTGTAGCGCTTCAGAAAGACATTAGGAGCACCCTTCTGTTGGTATCCTAGTTGCTGAGATATTGTGATTGTAAAGTTTGAGTTTGAGACACCTCACTCTTTTTTCAAATTTAAGCGCATCTTCTTGTCTGGCATTTGCGGCAAGGGCTAGGCATGTAATTCAAATTTCATAATCACAATATCTAAACAACTAGGGTACAACACGCTTACCCATAGTAGGGTGCTCGTAACGTCTTGCTGAAGGACTACAAGCGTTGGCTAACTTGATGCCAAGACTGAATATGTTGCACACATTTTCACACAACTATTGGGAAAACATCACATAAAGAGAAAAGAAATGTATCAGTCTCATCTCACATATGATAGTATTTTGTGTATTTTGATTCGTAAAGATACTAAATAGCATCCAAACGTCTGGAACTAAAAGAAATTTGCGAAAAAGACATCGTTTTTTCCTCACCACATCATAACCCAATTTTTTACCCCCATATAATACAGCCAAAGTTCAAGAAAGACGCACGTTTAAACGTTGCAACTATATTTATTAATTATTGCATATTACAACTTAATTGTTGTTCAATCCAAACATTATTCATTATTCAAATTCAAAAATATAACAACTTGCTTCTTGAATCCAGGTTATCATGCACCTGGCCAACCACCTGCAAATCGTGGAGGCCGAGAAGCAAAAACTGCGAGCTCAAGTCCGCAGGTTGGTTCAAGAGAACGCTTGGCTTCGGGATGAGTTGGCATCCACGCAGCAACGGCTGCAAGCCAGTGAGCAGGTATGGTCTCGAAAGCTGATCCTTCAAAACCTTATCTAATTTTCAAAATTTGCATCGTAATTTGTTAATGCCGCAACAAAACAATTATATTCGTCCTGCAGGCGGTGGCGCAACTCGAAGAAGAAAAACGTCATCTAGAGTTTATGCGCTCCGTTTGCAAGTACGATCAAGACCAGGATGAAGGCCAGGGAGGTGAAGGCAGGAGTCAGGAAAAATCGGACCCCGTGGTTGACTTATTCCCCGACGACCAAGACGATGATAGGAATAGTAATAATTTTGCTCATCTGTCAAAGTACTCTTTAAAACGTTCTTTTTTTTGTAGATCTATCCCCCACTCCACAAAACCAATTGAACTTGTCACAGCAAGTCAACGCTGGCTACGAAATTCCCGCACGGCTGCGCACTTTACACAATCTGGTCATTCAGTATGCTTCACAGGTAAAGCATGTTGGGAATTAATATAAACCACCAACACAACAAAAACATTATTTTACAGAGTCGATATGAAGTAGCCGTTCCTCTGTGCAAACAGGCTTTAGAAGACTTGGAGAAGACCAGCGGCCATGATCACCCGGACGTAGCGACCATGCTTAACATTCTGGCCCTGGTTTACAGGTAAAGAAGTGCAAGCTCCTAGAAAGAGAGCAGTGATTTGTAAAGTTGATTTAATAGGGATCAGAACAAATACAAGGAAGCTGCCAATCTGTTAAATGACGCTTTGGCCATTCGGGAGAAGACGTTGGGAGAGAATCACCCGGCCGTGGCTGCTACACTGAACAACCTTGCGGTTCTCTACGGGAAACGGGGTAAATATAAAGAGGCCGAACCACTCTGCAAACGGGCTCTGGACATTAGGGAAAAGGTACTCGGAAAGGACCATCCCGATGTGGCTAAACAGTTGAACAATTTGGCCTTATTGTGCCAGAATCAGGTAAGAGCAGTTCAAATTCTCGCAATTTTCCTTAACGTACAAACGTAACTATGAACATAACAAATTTAAGACTCGGAGCACTCCCGTAAACGAGTTTTTGAAAAGTAGTAAAAAAATCGATTTTAAAAGTAGCCAGAAATCGACCGCCGAAGGGGTCTGTCTTCGAAATTATTGAACTAGTGGGACTTCCGTTAGTGTCAATAAATCAAGCAAAATCTATAATTAAAATTTGGGTTATACATAGGACACTGTTTTGACTTGAAAATGAATTATGTATAATACGATCATAAAAGAAATAATTTTGCGCCAGTTTTGGCTCTAAGGTAGATGTTGGATTTTCTAGTTCGGACATTTTGTTATCTAGAAATTCGACTTTTTTGAGTTGTGACACTATTGCAGACAGTGAGCGATATCGAGAAGAACAAGAGACGGTTCGATTCACTTCAATCGGTCCACTCGTTCTAAAGTTATAGGCCGTCAAACTTGAATTTTGAAATGCGATTTGAAGATGATTGATCTTGATGCCCTCTCTCACATCTTCCAAAGCTTCACGAAAAATCGCTCCGTAATATATATTGAAAATAAGGAGCGACAGAACACAACCCTGTCTCACTCCCCTCCGAATCTCCACCTATTCAGATGTTTCGCCCTCTATTCTGACTTCCGCCGTCTGATCCAATATAGTTGGGTGATAATGCGCTGGTCTCCCTCGTCAACACCAATGGATTTGAGGATCTCAGCAAGTACGTCTGGTGCGAAACACAGTCGAATGCCTTGCGGTAATCTGCTAATTCCGTTCCTAAATCCGAACTGCGTGCTACGAATCTGTGCCTCGCATCTGGCATATGTACGTGTGTGGATGATACGGAGGAATACCTTGAGGACATGGGACATCAAGCTAATCATGCGGGGAAGCATTCGGTTTTTTGGGTATGGTGATGAACGTCGATTTTAGTCAGTCTACTAGTATTCCTCCAGTCTGACATATAGAGTTAAAAAAAAGAGGTGAGGTGGGCTAAGCCCTCCCCATCTGCATCCGCAATGAGTTTGAGCGTTTCCGCGTGAACCTGGTCAGGTCCCACGGCATTGCCGCTTTTTTGAAGCCTGATAGCGCGTATTACTTCCTCTTTCGTGATTCCAGGGCTAGACTCATTAATAGCGTTACTTTTGGGAGATGTTTTGGGTCGAACGTCGTTAAAGAGGATCTTCACATATTCCTCCCATCGTTTTCTCTTTTCTTCAGCGCCCACCAAATGCTCTTATTGGCATCTCTCAAAACACTCTGCTGCTGTTTACGCTGCGTGTTGCAGCGTAAACAGCAGCTGCAGGTCGTACTCATTTTGTAGTGCCTCAATTTCAATGCACCATTTTTTTTTAAACAACGCTCCTTTGCCTTCCGGCACTCTATTCTCACCCTTGGATTTAGTTCTTCGTAACGATCCCCGCCTTTGGCCTTTTCTTCTGTCGTCCATAAGTCGTAGGATCTCATCCGTCATCCACCGCTGCCTGGCGGAGCTCTCTGTATAGCCTATGTCTAGCTCCAGGGTATCTATAAGGGCGTCCTTCAGCATAGTCCATCGGGGTTCCACATCACTCCGTCACGATTATCGGCGGTTTGTAGACGCATCTCCAGGTTCTCGCTAGCTTGGATCCGCACCTCATGGTCTCCAAGCTTTTTGATATTTATTTGCTTCGGTCTGATTTTTCGTTGAGCCTTTTTGAAGTAGCGAAGCTTAAAATCTATCACAACGGGGTTGTGGTCGCTGTTGACGTCGGCACCTGGGTACGTTCTCGCTATGGTTACGAATTTCATAAGATAGTTTTTAACAAGGATGAAATCTATTTGGTTTTTAATTAATCGCGATCGGCCGGAGACCTCCGGGTGTAAAGCCGTCGAAAGTACTGGTTGAAATAAGTGTTGGTAATTGATAGATGGTGTTCTATGCAGAATTGTGCCAAACGAGCTCCTCTAGCGTTAGCAAATCCCAGTCCATATTTTCCTGTTATCTCGTCTAGTACCAGTACCGATCTTGCCATTAAAGTCGCCTAAAACCATTGTTATTTCTGCTTTTTTCGTTATATTTAAAGCGCATTCCAATGTGGAGTAGAACTCCTCCACTGCCTCATCAGGTTCTATCCCTTATTCTTTTTCTCTTGAAAAAACACATTCTACAATCTTATTTTTTCTTCAGGGCAAATACGAAGAAGTAGAAAAATACTATCAACGCGCCTTAGAAATCTACGAAAAACGTCTAGGCACCGATGATCCCAACGTCAGCAAAACGATGAACAACCTCGCCTCTTGTTACCTAAAACAGGGCAAGTACAAAGAGGCGGAGGTGTTGTACAAGCAGATCTTGAATCGGGCGCACGAGAGGGAATTCGGAGCTATCGATGGTGAGCCAGAAAAATTATTATTTTAGATTATATTTTGTTATTATATAATTGGTTGTTAGCTGTGTGCATGACATTTAATGTGTCTGTTGAATAAATAACTTTCATAAAATAATAATTACCTATTAACATCTCAAAATTAAAGTTGCATTTATGGCAAAAGACTTAGTTGAGTGAGAAAATGAGGTTTCTTTGGTCATCTTTTTAGTAAATTCTTGTGGGGGAGTCTTCAGGGATCATTTTTGTCTCAGTCAACAACAATTTATTGACAACAACACATTCAAACTGAAAGGTCAACTAGAGTTTTCAGTAATTTACCATAGTTGCCCAAATCAGTGAGATTTGCTTTTTCGAAATCTATGAAAACTCTTTTTATTCTGCATTAATAGATATGGATTTGCTTCTGATTTTTTTTTTGTTGGATGTGAGAGAATGACCCTTTATTTCAAATAATTCTCCTTTGATTACTTCATATCTTCAGGCCTTAAATGCATGACCGGTTTCGTAGGTTAGATTTAATAGTGTTGGACTAGTAACATAGCCATTTTCTCACATTCGAAATATGTTTGTCTATGCTTCATTGTTTGCCAAATTTAAATGATTTTCAGTATGATTTACTCCCTTTGTTAAGAGAGGGAAAATGTATTGTAAAAATATGTGCATATCAACAGGGATTAGGTGCAATAATAATGATCGTAAATGAAGTGAAAAAAAAAGTTTACCTGTATAGTCTTAAAATTTTTGCTAACCCAGGCTTCACCTCGTACTTAATAGGTTAGGAACATATTTTTAGTAGTGTTAGTTTTAGTAGGTGCTGCCTGCATGTGCTTTCAAGCAGTTAGTATTTTATAGTTACGTGAAAAGGTGCACAAATTCCTCTATTTCTATGTTTTAAGACTCTACCTAATTACTTTAAAAAAATTTGTGCGCCTCGTTGCTTTTAAGTTACATTCCAATAGGAAAATGGCTTGTTTCGTTTGTATTAGTAGCTTAAGCCTTTAGTTATACAGAGTGTTTAATTTTGTATGTCCCTCTCGGTTCGAGTAATATAGCCAGTTTCTAATTCTATATTTGTGTTTTATTTTGTGACTGGTCCTTTCTGTGTTCCGCATGAGTTTTTTTAAACACACTGTATAACTACATACGCATAAGACAAGAATGCCAGGCAAGACTAACCCTTGAGGCTGTATAACATAACGTTTTGTGGTGGTGCATTAGGTAAGTTTCCTGCCGTTAAAGGGTGGTCTCCCAGTGTACGTCAGTTAATAGCAAATTTTATTGCAGTCGACAACAAACCTATTTGGCAAGTTGCCGAGGAGCGGGAGGAGAACAAGGCCCGCAACAGGGAGAACACCCCTTACGGCGAGTACGGGGGGTGGCATAAGGCGGCCAAAGTCGACTCGCCCACCGTTACGACGACGCTGAAAAATTTGGGAGCTTTATATCGGCGCCAGGGCAAGTACGAGGCGGCCGAGACGTTGGAGGATTGCGCGTTGAGGACGAGAAAAGAGGTAAGCGCAGCTTTAATTGCCACAAATTGCCTTTTTTATTTTGTTTTGCGACTGAAAATGGGACTGTGTCCTATTTACATTTTCATTTTAATAAACTTTACCTGAAGTTTAAACTCCGTATTTGGCGTTTATTGCATTGTTTATCTGTCAAAATCTTTCGTTTAACTTTACATGGAGTTTAAAACCAGAATTTGTAAAAAGGGGCCCCAAGCCGTCTTTCATTTATGATAAAGAGATTCACAGAGTATTTGGTCCTGGTATAATTGCGTGCAAGAGAGTAATAATTTCTCTTTCTCTTGCCTCTTAATTATTGTGGTGGATCTCCATAAGTTTTACCCTCTAATGCTAGAGTTAACTCGGTGGCTTTTTGCTGGTTGATTGGGGGTTCGCAAGTGTCGTGTCGCCTCGAGTTAACGTCTGTACCATTCCGACGAAATTCAGCCAACAAATATTGGTGTTTCCGAATTTCTTTTTACAAAATTATACCCCACCTAAGGTTCTCAATATTTTTGAAGTTTTAATACTTGTCGCCCAGACCGACTACCCAAGAAACCCAACTTTCGTTCTCAATATTATTACTAGTCTTCTACACATCAGTTTTTCTCGAATTTTTCTATCTATTTTTTCTTAAAAACCCTTCTTTTAGGTTTTAAAATCATTTTAAAGCTCTTTCTAGTAAGTTCGGAAGGTTTTCACTGAGTTGTCTATAGTCTCTCACTATAATCGATTTTTTCCTGATGTTTGTATCGTTGTTATTGTTCTCCGCGACAACACCGGGGCGGTTTTGCTACAGCGCACCTGCAAGTTAACATCACAGCTGGAGCCGTAACCGCTTCCAGCATTGCTCAGATACGCGATCCGACTCGCATTGAAACAAAAAGCTTTCACTTTGATGAAGTTGCGCACTGTTTGTCACTATAGATTAGCACTACATTCTTCCTGACTAATGAGGCATTTACCGCCGCGCGGAGGCAAATATTTTCAACAACTTCTATCTTTGAGAGGTGAATCATTGCCGCACACCTTGAAACCTTGACACGCGTGACCGATCCATCTGTCAGGGTCGGTTGCGTGATTGTTTTTATTACCAGGATCTTCTTGTTCAGGACTAGATGGCTTCTTGAGCAGGGGGTGTATTGAGGCCATAGTCCCTCTAGTTTTGGCTGCTGCGACCCTGTCATGGGGCGCCCAAGTCAGCCCTTCATCTAGGCCCAAATCCTATCATATTGACGAAATGCTTTTTGAACCTTGCGCTCAATTGTGAAAACCCTTGTGCGGCACTATCCAGCTGGAGGAGCACACCAGCAAGCACTTTAGTGTGCTTAGAGTGAGACATTCGCTTCAAGGCTCAGCCTTATTGAATGTAATCTGAGATGCCTTCTTCTTTACTCTTCTCATAGACAAGGCTTTGGGCACTTGTCTTGAGATTCTGGTGAAAGAGGCTTTCTTGACATTCTGGTGGAGATTTTTTTTACATTCTGGTGCTCGGTTCTTCATATTCTGGTGGAGAATTTTTTTAACGTTCTGGTGCGTGCTTCTTCATATTCTGGTGGAATGCAAGTCTCTTGGCATTTTGGTGAAAGCGGTTTCCTGACATTCTGATGAAAGCGTGTTTCTTGACGTTGTGTTGAAAGGGGGTTTCCTTACATTCTGGTAGAAGTAGTTGACTTGACGTTTTGGTGAAAGCGAATTTCTTGACATTCTGGTAGAGACAGTTTGTTGCCGATACTTTCACGAGTTACTCCCATTATTCGATGTAAATGCGTGTGAGGGAAAATTATTGGATACGGAAGTATGTGATTCTAACCAAGTACGTTTCGAGATTTGGCAACGACCCATACACACTACACGCGCATAGTGAATCGGATCTGAGTCCTTATATTTTGGCATCAAAGTCACTAAGGAATGTGCTGTTCGTTATTGACGTACTTGATTTCTCGTCATTCTAGTGGAGACAGTTTTCTTGACATTCTGGTGATAGTGCGGTTCTTGACATTCTGGTGGAGACAGTTTTCTTCACATTCTGGTGGACTTCATTTATCTTGCGTAAGAGCTTTGTAACAGCCACAAAGACATACAAGAAAGGGTATTCTAGAAACAATGGTCGATATGAGTACAAGGTAATAGGGGGTAAAACAGCTTCCCTTCTACAGGGTGCATAAGATTAAGTAAGGCTTCTTTGTAATCTGATGTTTAAAGTACCTTAAGTTCGCCAAAAAATTCAGTTTTTTCTGAACTTACTTTTCTTTGATTTTGTATAGGTAACAATTTTATTTGATTAATGTTAACTGGCTAGATGATACTAATCGAGCTTAATTACTGCTTAACTAATGTAGCTTTTTCATTTTATTTAATGCCACGCCGCAGCATGTGCAACAAGTAAGTTCGCTTTTCATTATTTTTAGCTTGCTTTAAGGTGTTTGTGTACATAACTCTTTCATCGAATGTTTGAATTATCCTCTTTATATTCTAGAATCAGCAGTGTTTGAATCTTTAAGTCTAAATCATGTAAATCTGTCTATTGTGGGGCACGATTTTTGTGACTAATCAATCTAATGTCTATTCACGTTAAACGTGCTCATTTTGTACTACAAAGAAGCAAAGTTATTACATTTACCTTTGATTTTAGAAATTTTCTGTCTCATTTGCTCGTGGCTCTCGGTGGATAAGAACTGACAAGACTGGCGCTGTGTTTTGTTATTTTGCTTGTGCATCTTTAAGGTGAATAGACTATAATTTCAACGTGTGCAAGTCTTTCAAGTTCAAAGTGCAACAACAGACCTAAATGTGGAAGAATCAAGTACTGTAAAATGGGCAACCCAGCAGAATACCCAGTAACGTAATAATTATAAAAAGAGGATATTGCTGGTCTTTAGGTACCATAGACTGTGAACACAATTTTTTTTTTTTGGTTCAGTCAACCCATTTGCGTATAAGTATTGTTAACTGGTTTCGTCTTTTCAAACTTCACTCAAAAGCCCTCCAAAAAGCTATCTAATTCGGATTGTAGCGGAACTTTTTCTGTAGGTTTATATAGCTTTTTGCATACCGTAATTTGTTATGGCATTATTGCAGCAAGCCCTCGACATCGTAAAGCACTCGAAGGTGGGAAATTTGTTAGTGGGTGACGAGAGGCGCAAGAGCGCCAAGACGTCTCGTCGAGGATCTAGGGAGTCACTCGAAATGTCTTACGATGGAGACGAGGTAGGTGATGGTGCATAGATATGAATTAATTAAATCCCTCCACAGTTAGTCGTGTTAAATCTTTAAAAAAATATAGATAAAGAATTGTTTTCCAATCAACTAGTGTCTCTTCAATCAATCGGTCTATCACTATCACTAGTCGCAGGAGTCGAAGTTGTATGGTAAAGCAATAAATCAAAGATTTCAATTACGTTGATAAAAAAAAATTACATTTGTTACGATTAGCTCTGGAGGTTTTGGAGCTTGTTTGATTGAGTTGTTCCGAACCATTATGAATTTGTTCCTAAATTAATTTATATGCACCGATGGAACAAGCTTCATTTATTATTTCGCTCGTTTGCTTTTTATCATTTGTTTCAGTAGCACTATAGTTTCACCTTTAACATTATCTAGTGCGCTCTTGCACTAAACCGTTTGACATTTTATCAACTCCATTTATCTTATTTCCCTTAATTATCAGTACAGCAGAGCCACAAGCTTATTGCTTTCGTGCTGTTGAACATAACATTTGAGCATTAGACCGTGGTGTTTTCTTAGGGTTTCTGACAAATTGCAAACGGTTGGAGGCTTACAATGGCATTAGGGTGTTTGACTAAGGTTAACCAACATTTCTGATGTAGACTTACTATTACTGTGAAGAGCGCCGTTATACAGTTAGAACTTCGTCGCTCTGGTTCTGAAATCACTCAAAGTTCAGTTTTCATTATAATAATTCTTCTGTGAAACGGAGCTCTCGTTCTACTAACAATGGGTTCCGACAATTCTTCGTTCAAATGCCCATTTATTTTTTGACAGACCAATCCAGCAAGGACCCCGGATACTGAAAAAGGTGGCCTCAAAACCAAACTGTTTAACGCTCTGGGAATTAATTCGCCAGTAAGCAAGCCTAGTTCATAAGCTTTCTATCGTTGTTAATTGGTAATTTCTAACCAATCAAGTACCGTTTTCTTAGAACTTTGTATGTCTGCTAATGGAGTCTTTTACTAAACAGATTACTTGATTGGTCAGGCTAACAATATAAAGGACGAGAATTAATGTAATTTATGGACGATCAAACGTCATTGAACAAACTCAATATATATGATGCATTTTGACGTTTTACCGAGCAACGATATGGTTGGTTTCATCTGTTATCAACTCAGTGTGTTAAAAAAGTGATTTTTATTAACACAACATATTCAATTTTGCTTACCGGTTTAAGGCAGCCAATCAATCAATATACATCTACTAATTTGCCTCATTAATAACTAAGAACGTTGTTCGATGTTTTCAGTTTTAGTTTTTTCAAGTTTATTGTCATTTACTACCTATTACTTGTGAGAAAAAATTAATAAAAAGTAAAAACCTGCACAAAAGTCACAAATATATCGGTTGATTGGTATAAAAAGGAACTACTGTGGCAAACTGTTTCTCTTCGACTTGCTATTTGGAAATAGATTTTTTTCTAGAAAAGCTGAATAATTATAATTTCTAGATAGTCTCTGTTGCATTGTTTCTGCTATCAAGTTAGATACCGGATGACCATTGGGAGGGAGTAGGGTAAATTGACGAGTGCTTTTGGGTATACCGACTTAAAATGTTTAGAGCAATCAATACTGGACCGAAGTATAGAAAGCCTGACAGAAGTAAAAAAGTTAACTGATATATCGTATGTGGGGGGGTGACCCTTAAACAGATTTACATACCAACCTATTTTATGAAAAACTTAAGTTGTCTATGTTACATTTCTTATCACGATCTGTCACGGTCAAAACAACACCCAACACAAATTCCATAACTCTGTTAGTTTAATCTAGAAGTTTTTACTGATAAAAATCAACAGTGATCTAAAATTATTATGTTACTCTGAACAATTTCTCTTATTTTGGTACGATTCGTTGACAATCGCTAGATATATTTTCTGCTGATTTGTTATCATCGAAAAGTGGTCGCTTGATGTTGCTTATCTTCTCTCAATGCATTTTATCCATAACATAATAAATATTGGTTAAATCCTAAAGTTTCACAAGCATAGTCAGCCGGTATGCTACTAAAAGCAACCAATATTGTAGTCTTAGACAATTAATTATTAGTGTAACACATTTTTTTTATACTGGTATTATAATGGAGATTGGTGAGATAGATAGAAGATTCCTACTTTGAGTCGCCCAGTTACCGAACTTACCCCGTAACTAAAATGACTATAATGCAGCGGCTCTACTTATTGGATTGGTGATTTTGTTGTGATAGAGGACCGAAGTAGGTATCCCCTGGCTTTTGCTTATTACAATTCGTAATACACTTTAAGCCTTCACGTTACAAAGTAAAAGAAGTTAAACGACATTCCACCTTCAAATTCTTCTCTGTAAAAGTATTTTTATGTATTATGATTCAGGATCTTTGGCCATTGCATAGAGCAATTCGCAACGTTCAAACAGAAAACTTCATATTTACTTCAATTGGATTATACACATGTTGCTTGCTTTCTATCCTTTGTTAACAAAAGCGAAAGTAAGGATGGAAATAGGCTTAGTGCACTAAGGCCCTTTTATAATTCGCTACTTGACTCAGGAAGTTAGTTATCCTTAGCGCTAGGTCTGTTTTCACAGCGATCACAAACCAATTTCCAACTAATAATCAGGCTTTGATTGGTTAGAAGCTTTGGCGAAATGACATTGAACTAATCGGTTTCTGATTGATAGTTAAGGGATGGTTTAAGTACAAGTTGACAGAAGCCCAGCGAGTTCTCCTGTGAATTACGATGAAGATGACGTCATACGTATCAGACGAAGATAATGAAAGTGCCTCATGGCTGTCAGAAAGAAGGGAGTTGGAGAATTTACCACTTTTTTCCAATGCTTGGCGATATGAATAATGTTACATTCGTCATTTTGTCCACAATTTTTGTATCCGTTTTCTACCTCTTCAATTTATTAAAGTCTTGGTTCCTTAATTTCCTTAAATCACAGATAATATACAGCACCATCCAAAACATTCCAATCTTATTGTTTGATCGAAACCGTATATATATGAAGTTTTTCTGTTTGAACTAGTCATCAAATTACTACCGCAAAGCATCCACATTTCACGTGTGAAGTGACGCAGTGCAATTATTTTTAAATTGAAACTTCATAGTTAGTTTTTTACCACTAACATGCTTCAAGGTATTACACTTACTTCTACTTTTATGTAAGGTTTACGATAGCGGTGTAGCGGTGGCGCATTTTTCTTGACATCGTTTTGGACATGAATGATTTTTGTCAAAATAAACCTGCCTCTCGAATGTTTTCTCTAAAGTCCATAAACGTTGCCCGTCTTATTATTTAATACTGTATTTTTCTTGTAGATATTGTTTTTCTAATATATATGTATTTTATTTTTAGTATAATTTATTTTTCTATAAAACTGCAGTACATTGTTAAGTCGCACTTAATTGCTGACCACTAGAGCTTGTGTTGTAACGTAGCACGCATAAGATATATATAATTTTTGCATCGGTTATACTGTACTAATCAAAGTTGTTATTTAATGGGAAAAACCAAGAGTGACTTTGATGGAACACTATTATTACTTATAAGACTTAACAAACCACTAAAATTCAGCGATGTATTAGGAATTGAAAAGTATTAATAGCACGTGATTGCCTACAGTTTGCAGAGCTAGGACAACGTTCTGCATATACTTATATAAACCAAATAATACTATAATATTTACCTGCAGTTTGTCAGATCTGTTTATATAATAAATCGTTTTTTTTTGTTTTGGTTTTTCTTTATTTCTCCCAAACTGTAAACCTTGGTTATCAAACATATTATTACGATGGAGTTGATAACGTGTGGATTTTTGCACCATCTCACTGTGTTCTATTTTTTATTTATGTTGCTGTAGGTGTACTTATTGCTTCTCATTGTGACATAAAAATTCCCCTTCAACACACCCCGATTCAATTCTACATTTTTCTGTTTCAGACTGGGCTCAGAAACGGAAAATAAGTTTGGTGGAAAGTAGTACTAAATTGTCGTTTGATTCCATTGCTTGCCGGTTTTTTGTCGCTCGCGATATTTTACTATTACTGCGAACAGTATAATTTTTTGGAGTAATCATATAAACATGTGAAGTCAAGCACGTCCGAGTCTAATCTTTTTTTTCATTCTCTTGGACATGCCTAGAGCTGAGCTGTAGCGTTTAGTGCTCATAAAAGTGCATTTATTCAAAATATTAATAAGGCAAAATCAAATTTAAATAAGCCCCTACAATATACTTCTTGACAAATTGTTGCTTTTTAATTTGTCACTTCTTAATATTTACTCTATAAACAGATAATGTTTCACTCCTTACATATTATAAGGGAGTAATAATCAGCCAAAAAAAACTTGATTTAATGAATATGTATCATAATTATTTGTGTTGGCTTTTTATATATTTTTTTCTAAACGATTTACTTTTGAGCTGATCTCAATAATCAAATCAATAAACAGGTTTATTATGAGAAAAGTTGTGTTATTTGTTAAGATATATTCAGGGATATGGTGCCTTCAGCGGCTAGCACACCTTATTAAAACGTTACTCGTGGATTTGAGCTACCTACATACAAAAGTGTTTCATGTTTTGTAAGTATTACCTATTAGTGTTTAAGCTTTTCGTCAATGAATTTCTAAAATGGAATTTTTAGATCTAATTTTGAAATAATATAATTTAAAAATCTTTTGGTCAGTTTTGTTGGGGTCGTCAACCCATATGGCGTATAAATTGCAATTTTGAAATTACAAAAAGAAACTTTTCAGAAAAAAAATTACATTTCAGCATTTGAGGAACTCGTATGACAATTATGAGATTTTTGTAAATATAGAAGATCAATAATAACACAAGTTCTTAATACATGTAACATTTATACAAAAATTAAAACAATAACCTTATTATAAAATAATATTGTGAACATACTTATATTTTTAAGTGCCCAAATCGATGAGCTTTTTGGTTCTGGTAACACAATAATGGCTGTAAGGAAGACTAGTATCTTCTTAACCCGAAGAGTATGTTTGCAGCATTTTATTCCATTCCTTGGGGAAATTTATTTGAACGTAGGCCAGCACTTTTTTGATTTGCTTCTTTTCCTGGTCGGTGCACTGGGGGCAGGATCCCCTGAGGACCAGTGGCGCCAAACCTGTTCGAAACAGAAAAAAGTTTTCATTCACTGCTACACACAAAATCTCGTTAACAGTTTCTCCAAAACTTAAATTCGTTTTTAATTTCAATAAGACCACATTATGGATTTTTGGGGTAAAACTGCGGCGCGTAATATTGGGTAATAAAGCGCTTTCTCTGAAGAAGAGAAAGCCGTTTCCGTACTTATATGCATGGAATCTTCTTATGATATGTGGTCGTAATAATTACGCAACTACAACGTACAGAAAACGTTCTAAATACACATACTTTTAAGACGTCTTCCAACAGGATCACAGGGCGCTTCCCCTATAGCGCACTTCAGTTGCCTTTGGAGGTACCTCTTATCGTTGAGGGTTTTTTCCAACGCCTCGTCGGATATGGGTTGTCTGGTCGTTGATTCCGGATTTTCAGCACAATTCGCAAAAGCGATCAAATCTAAGCAAAGCACCAAAATAGCCGCCAGCAGCCAGAACAAGGGGATCTGCAAGAAGTTTTTCTAGTCATTTTTTTATTATAACCCGGAACTCTTTTTATAGGCATATAGTATAAAAAGTTCTACATTGGTTTTAGAATGAGTTAATCGTCGTAATAATTTTGGGATATAATTTTCACAGCCTAAACAATTTTAGGCTTTGTGTATGGTGATTTCAATTGTCGATAAGCAAAGTACAATGATCAATGATGAAATCATTTTATTTATCGGGTAAATGCCTAAATAATTAAGAAAAATTAGGCAAGTAATCGGATCATTTTTTGTTATTCGCTACGGTACTGAAATATTAAGAACAAGGTTGAGATTTTTGTAGTAAAAAGGTATTTCATGTTAAGAAGGTTATAGATACCTCATCATTGTTTAGTAAGTATTCTTATATTTATGGGGAATATCATAATCCATAGGGTTAATATAACTCCTACCCCCAATGATTTATATCTAAAAAAACAATTCATTTAAGACACACATTATGTATAGTCTATTCATATAATATATCTGCATATAGAATGACGTACACACTTACCTTTAACAGTTCGCCCATTATGTATCGGTGCTTCCAATAACAAAAATAACCTTCCTGAGATGCTTTTAATCGCGACACTACTGGTACTTTATCGAATGCACTTGAATAATTCCAAAGAACAATCGATTTGTTTATAAAAAGTGAAAGTTCTTCGGGGTCTGCTGCTGGCCGCCGCTCATGGCGATTGATGTCGGTCGTGTTAATTTGATATTATTATACCACTTAAGCGTTCCGGTGGCTCGGTCGTATGCAACAATGAAAAGTTTGAAGTCATTTTTTAATCTACGTGACATAACTCTATATTAGGGTCGTGATTATAAAAAGCGGTCGCATACGCTGTAAAATGTTTGTGGTGCCCACGTACTAGACCTAGACATACCGGGTGTCTTAAACTGACTAGAGCTAAACTAATTTTATCATTCAGTCTTCAACTGTGCATATTTTCACATTTTTTGATTAGTTCCGTCTTGCAGCAGCTATTATTTGATATATAATCTATTTTAAATTGTTCATGACATACTTTATGTAGTATGGTGATACTCGTGATAGCAAACGAACCCTCGTCTTTTACTATGTTAACTGTCCCTAAGTTAACATTGCATCTGTCTGTATGTCAAGAAACCCCAACCTATAGTAGACCATATCTTGAATCTGATAGTTCCATCATGTTAAGCGTTTATTTGTAGTACTGTTTATAGTAAACTCCGGACACTATGACTGATGTATGAGCTGCCACTGCTGATGAATTTCCAACAAGAATGGTTTATATCCATGTGGGGCGCCCTTAAATTTAGACATGTCATTGATGTTCAGATGTATGTAGATATATATAACGTTCTTGGTAACTTTGAAGTGAGGGTCATCAGTATTTGGCTCACCGCTCTATTTCCATAAAAACTATGTTCTTAATAAAAAATTCGAAATACTTATTTATAGCTTTTTTTCGGGGAAACTATCGGGTCGATCGCTTACGTCACTGGGGTCAAATAACTATTTGTGGATAAAATGGCGAAGGCAAATTTTTTCACTTATATTTAAATACTCGTTTAAGACCCCTATCTGTCGGTTTTGTTCTGGCTTTTAAGGCAGCAACGGCTTATAAGAGCGACACAAGGAACTGTATCATTGACCTTATAATCAAGAGAAATTTCTACAATAATACAACTCATACAGGGTGTCCCAGAAAGATTTTCCCATTTAGCCTAGCGACCAAGATAGGTCTCTTGAACTACATACATCTCGCCCAAAAGTTAATAATTGTCGAAATGTAAGTATACAGCCCTTCACAGTTGATAACGAGAAAATAACGAATTTGGATTATGGCTCTAAAACACGCTCACTGACGAACGCGAGTATTCCCATCAATTCCAAAGTGTTTTCCTGATTTTGAAGTATTATTTTTTTGGATCGGAACTGACTAATCCAGAACAGTTGTTTTTGACATTTTTTTTGAGCGGCATCAAACAGTGTAGTCAGACATACCGAATTTTCTTACGTGCTTACACGGAAATGATAAATAATAGTCGACGATTCAGTGTCGTGAGCTTCTTTTAGGATATATGTCCTCATTAAAACAATATTTTTCTGTTAATATTCGCATTATATTAACGTTATTTTTACCCTTATGTAGCTTATAACGTCGCGTTAAATAAAACTATAAAAATAGTAAGAACGGCAACACCGCAGCCAGTTTATAAATTATGAAGAACAAATTTGTTTTGACGTTTTAGGATTATCTTCAGTACTTCAGCTACAAAATTATACATTCTGCCTAGAAGCTTTTGCCAAATAGAGGTAATTTAGGAATACATTATAAATATATCTAAAATTAAACACGAAACATGAGGATCGAGATGAAGTTTTAAGTTCCGCCTGACATTTAAATAGGTTGGTCCGCCATATTGCCTTAAGGGGCGTAAATGTCAAATGACGTAATTCTGGAATGATCAATACTTTTAATGCGGTCTAGAGCGGTCACCCGAAAACGCTAATATTATGGGAATCCCCTTTGGTTTATTTTTAGGACAGTTTCTGTATTGAAGGTTGCCGGAAAAATTAGTAGGTTAATTTCGTCCTGCTACCTGCTACCTCAGGGCTTGTTTTGCTATTTTCTAAACTAAAACTGCTTTTCAAATCATAAGCACAGACGTAAAATGTTCAGTTGCAAATAAGTTTATATCTTCTCAGCTCTTGCTCAGTTGCCTTATATACCATTTCTATACCAATTTTATTGTGAAAATTATTTTATAAGAGGTATTCATTATAAAACTTCATCTAGTTGGCTGTGAAATGTCAAAAGAAAAGGATGGAGAAACAAAAGTCAATTTATTTTGATTATGTCATCCTTTTCTGTCAAAATTTCATAGCATGCTAGATGAAGTTTTATAATAGACACTTTAAGTTGTACAAGAAACATTAACGTAAACGTTATTTTTCGAGATGCGCTTGCGCAGTATTAAAATCTTCACGTTAACGGTTTGCGGGTGGACGTTAGGTTGCGTATCTATCTACACGTATGCACTAAACGGAAATCTTAAGCTTCCGACCCTTCCGAGTGTCGGCGACGAACGCCGAAAGCCCCTGAAAGTTTCTGACTTCAGACTTTACTGGGTCACAACACAAACAGCTGATTTCAGTTCATATTTTTGTTTTGTTTTGTAGTTGTTTTGCTTCGAAGCTGCTTGAATTGTTAAATAAATAAAATGAGTGACTCGCTGGGAAAAGCATTTCCGTTAGAACACTTAAAGAATGGATTAAATGTTAAAACTCTAATTAAAAATTATTTAAACACTGACAGATTTGACATATACAGACATATAAAGTTCAGTTGACGCATACGTTTTCGACAGCGTCGTGCACTTAAACAAAACTACAATGATCACCTTGACGTTAAATTGTGTATAAACCATTCACTTATTATTGCCGTCAAGTAGGCATTGGTAATCTGACTTTGACATTTTTATTTTTTATCGTATCTTCTCAACATGTGCAGAAAAGAGAGGGGTATTAGAAAAATAGAGGTTTCAAAGGTAACGCGATGCCAAAAATAAGTGAATGAGGTATAGGTCTACGCTTAGGTTAACGTCTCAATCCGCTTAAAGGGTCTAATGAACACCCTGTATGTGGCAACACTGGCAACCAGAAATTCTACAATTATTGGACACTGTCGCGCAGTGTCCCCCCAGCCGATAATAATGATAATCCGTATTAATCCGTTTAATCGGTGGTCGTTGCGTGGGGGGCGGCTGTGTTCGCGGCTGCCGCCGTGTTGCCGCCGTGTCTTCGGAGGAGATTCGACTACGTGGATGTTCTAAGTCCAACGTATCTTCTTGCGCCGAATCTCTTTTACCACGCTGCAAGGGGGACCCAACTCTTGGAAAGGATCTATTGTCCCTTAGGTCGCTAATTTAAATAATGTAAAATTTTATTGTTTTAGAGATGCCAGCAAGGTTTTATGGTTTAAGACAAAAACCTGCGAAAAGCCAAAAAAAAAACTAATTGAATAGTAATTAAGGAAGAATAAAATTAAAAATTAAAAAAGACAATTTTTAGTTTTCTCCAGAATCTGAAATAAAATAGCGGCGGACGTGAACTTTTTGCAAACAAGCTCAGTGGTCCCCAGAAACGTGTTTGACGGGTACACGAGTTCTTACTAAATTGGAAAAACACAACAAAGAAAACTAAACTAACGACGCAGTGTAGAAGAGAACAGAATTCTGCCAGTAACTGGGATCCTCGATATTATGGTGAGCAAAACACTACTATAATATACTAAATGATTCAACTTCTACAACTACTCTACAAATACTTAATTGCCGGTAGTCTCCTGCGTCTGCAAAGTATCCGCTAGCTGCAAGAAAATAGCCTATTCAGGAAAAGGGCAGAGGTGGGTTGACACTATGTGGCACAACCGAAAAAACACTCCACGAAACTTTTCGTAGGCGGGCAATGAGCGGTGTAATTGTTTTGGCACTAATTAAAGATAAAAATAATTAGCGCGGCGGACATAAAAACGGGATTCACAAAGGGGAAAAAATTACGAATTGGCGATAATCAGAACGGCGGAGCCAAGGACTTTTCTCGCGGTAAAATTCGAACTTTTTTGTCTTCCCGGTTAATCGTCGCTTTTTGATCGTAACTCTATTGAGTTCAAAACGCGTCTTTTTCCTTCGAGTGTCGAAGATCGTCTTTTTTTTTCGCCACCCCCTCGGTACGTCTCATCCCCGAGAAGGTACTGCCGAAAAAATCGATACCACCCTGACCAGTGGCGATTATATGGCGCTTCGGACAGCGCGGGCATAAATTTAGAAAATGAGCTTTTCTGGAAAATGTGCTGGAAAAAGAAAATTGAAAATGTGATCATTGGACAGAAGAAATGATGCTCTTCAAAATGACACCTCACATGACATAGTTTAATTGACAATTAAAGCTTTTAATTGAAATTAAATGTTAATTTCCTGGCTCAGTCAATAAAGACATTAATTGCTCGAATTTACAATCAAAGGATCAGAAATTAAAAGCTCTATCTGCTGAGAGAATAAGATTTTAATTTCAATTAACGATATTCGCAAAATCGCCTTAATTACTAAACTATTGTTCGGGTCACGTACAGGTCTGAAATTCTTTCAAGGGCCATAAATCATTAAAAGAGCGCCTTTGCCGGTCAAAAAAGAAGGGCAATTGTAGTGACCATATTTTATGGCCGGAATTCCCAAGAAATTGTGAAAGTGCCTGTCCAACACTAACAAAGGAAATGCTCTTGACGAAAATAAAAAATATTGCAAACACATGTGCATTTAGGGCCTCATTGGTCTGGTTTATTTCGAAAACCGAAAAATAGAAAAAACTTCCATAAGATTAAAGCTTAAAAGCTTCGAAAGATGGCTTACAGAGTTGCCACGTTTCCACACATGAACTCATATGCAAATAGAGAGGTCAGTTTGCATAACAACACTTAGAAAAGGTAAACCAGAGGAAGTAGGATACGACGCCGGCGTCTGTTACCAGTTTGCTCCAATCTGTCAAGTGTGAAAATGCCAGTGACGTAGCATTGGTATTGAAGCACATAAGAAAATATTTTATTAAAAATAATAATGGAACTAAATTACTATTTGTAACATTATACGTAATATTATTAGCAAACATCGACTTACTATTAAATAAAAATAATTGGGAATTAATAGTCGTTGATAACCCTGGGATTACATCTCCTGCGCCACTAGAAAAACTGCTCAAAAATTTAAATAAAAAAACTGTCTACAAGTTACAGGATTAGAAAAATATTTCCCAAAATAGCATTATTGACTTCACTGCGGTATATGCTAACTCATATTTCGAAGATTTGGATGTAAAATAACTGGTTTTAGAGTTATTTGAAATAACTTAATTGTTGCTGAAAAACGCCCATTATCTGTTTACCTGTGAAACGTAACTCCAGGCTCCTTTCTATAGCCGCTGCTTTTACAACCGTAAACTGCTCATCCCACCATTGTAAACATAACTATTATTTATAATATTAAAGTCTTGCAAAATGAATTTATTGCAGAAAAGCACATAGCCAACGAAATGTTTGGTTTTCGCCTTAGACATGGCGCCTCATCATTTTTGGTAACAACTAAAACTGTCAATATAGCGGAGAATTGCGGGCGTGGTTTCCATTACCATACCTACTCAAAGAATACAATGCTGTCCAATCTCTGAATAGCCGAGTTCGGTAATTCCATCCGTGCGCTCCAGACATAGACCATCTCCTAAAATCTTAACAAGCCAGAGTGAGGTAGACTGATACGACGTAGTAGTGAACGTACGCAATGACGTCAATTATCACTCAAACGTCAAACGTCAACAGTTAATCAGCTGTTAAATGACCTTTGGTGTCTGGTTTATTTATTTATTCAATATTCAATCTTGAAAATTTTATATGTTTATTAATATTCTCTATTTAATGAGGAAAACAAGATTGGAATTGTTTTTACTTACATATAGATAACTTATCGGATGTCCTACACCAATGTGTGAGTGCTGAACGGTAAAATTACGATTGGGGGCAAAGACCACAAGAGTTTCTTCAATGCTTTTTCAGGTAAGCACAGAACTGCCTCTTCAACGTTCAACTTTCCAAGAAAACCTTATTACTCCGGATTTTAATTGATAAAGTAATAAATATTCACGTATCTTTTATATATCAATAACCCAAGAAATATTTAAATGGAAAGCTGAAGTCTAAAACTCGGAACAGTGGTAAGAAACAAAATAATAACCACTATTGAGCACCTGACTAGTGGGTTCTCACTGGTTTTAGCATCTCTGTATGTAATTGCTAGCAATTGGAACATATGTATTAAATAGATCCACAATCTAGTTTAGTAAAGTAGGTTTATTCATTTGGTAAATAATTATATTTTATACTCTGAAACTTGTTTGTGATTGCTCTGAGGACAATGCTTATGATTTTGTCTGACTTGTTATTTTCTATTACACAGGCATGATAATCAGAAACTAAAGCACAGTCACTAAAAGCATCTCATTTGTGCCATCTGCTGCAATATCTTGTCTCTTACTGACCCTCACACAATCTATAATGGTATATGCTCTGTCTTTCACGGTAATTCAATTACACATAGTAATCTACAATTACACTTTGAATTACACATTTACAGGCCTTCAGAATAACTGCTTTATGAACCCTATAAACTCAGATTTTCTTAATTTTTATGGGACTTAAGAAAGCATAGTTTATATCACCTTGTGGGGTAGGGAATTTACCTTACTTTATTGTGGAATAAAACAGTTAATAATTTTCTACTAGCACTGAAAAACACTAGAATTCTTTTAGTCTATTTTAAGATTGAACTTGCTTTTTGGAGTTGTCAGCTTGTTTACTTTATTCTGTTTTTTTTTCTATGTATAATTTGAATAACAGAATAAAAAAAATTGCTATAAAATATTTGACAAGAATTGTTTATTAGCCCATGTCTACACCTAATAGAAGACATTCTATTGTAGTTAGCATGTTCCATTTTCTATAGATATGCAGCTATTCTTATAAAAAATGTTTTTCTTGTATTGAAAAGCATTTCAGCAAAATACTATGAAATAACTCCTGGATCCTTTCATCACTCTTTTTATTTTTACAACTGTAATTAAAAAATTTCAGCATTCCATCATAAACAGCTGTCAATTTAATCAATAAGTCCATACTTCCACCCTTCCAAATGAGTGGCAATACCCAGTCGAACGCACCATTCCAAAGAAGTCAGTCAGCTGACTTTGCCTTTCCACAACCCAGACACGGACTGTTAATGGCTCATTCCAGCGGTACCCTACCTTCCATTTCTTCACCAACAAACTTTCAGCGGAGGACTTTTGAGGGCGCCAGACATTTACGTGATAGGTATTTTTCATTAATTATAGATTTTTTCACAAAATATTAAGTTGAATTTTTAGTTTTAACAGCGCAATGCGACAAATTGAACCGCTTGTTGAAACAGCTAGAAATGTTAGGCAGAACGCTATCACTATATCAGAACTGTTGTCTCGTCCATCTACGTCTGATGGTAATAATGTGAATGTTACTGTCAATATCCAAGAGAATAATCCTCCCGCGTCATTGAGTTACATATCAATCAATCTAGATGGTAAATCGTACTTCTTAATGAATCATCCAATGACTTATTTGAATGATTGTGTAATTTTTAGGAGCTACTAGCAACGAACAAACAAATCAAAATGAAATCGTGGCAAGTAGTCCACAAGAACAAGAACAAATTCCGAATCGGGAAAACGTCTTTAGAAACGATGGCGATGACGTTGAAGTGGGGGAAAATGCCGCAGATAGGGCAAACATTAATCCGCTTCAAGCTCAGGAGGCTCTTCAAGTCGGTTAAAGGTAAAATCTAAATTTTCAGCTGTTGACAAGTGTATTCACTTCAAGGTAATTCTCAAATATGTGCCATTTTTCCTCATTCTGCTCGCTAAAGCGGTATACGACTTTCACGAAGGTATATTCATTCTGGTTATTCTATTTGCAACGTTCTCACACGCAAACACGACTGTCAAGCACGAGGCTCTTAAAAGGGCCAGGCGGAGCAAATTTATCTTGAGTTTAGAGCTCTTTTACATAATTGTGTGTATATTGGCCATTCATTTGCTGTTCGAGGATGATCTGCATAACTTCAACGTAGTTTTGAACCTGGTGTTGATACGCTCGTTCACTCATCCATTGACTGTGTTGAATCTTCTTTGGATAGTAACCATTACAGGTACTTAGCTATTAAGAGTCGATTGAGCTTTCAATAATACTAATGCTTCTAGATTTTACTCTAAAATTGTTAACTGTGATGATAAAAATTGGGTTGACCATGCTGCCCGGGAAAATAATTGACTTCAAGAAAAGGGTATACTGCGCTATATGAATGTAACTTTGGGCATTTTTTTGATAATGAGAGTTGTAGGGTAAAGCCTACTTGTTTATCGAAGCAGTTTCCCAATTATACCGAAGTATAGCGACAATCCAACCTTGGCTGTATTATTTACTGGAATCTTATCAAGGACCCGAGAAAATCGTGGCCGTGTTCTTATCTGCCTTTTACATGATTTCCAAAGGGTCAGATTTGATGTTTAAAGTGAGGCTGTTAAAGACGGCTTTCTTCAAATTGCTTCAAACAGTGGTAAGTTCAGTTCGTTTTATTCATTTGCTTTTTGAGTGTCATCTATGAAGCTTTTCTTTAAGTTTTTCCAAACAGTTGGTCATGGAAATCTGACAGTATGTGTCAATGTTACTGGTTACTAGTTACATTATGAAAACCTTAAAGCGTTAAGGTTGCTATAGTTCCTGTTGATAATTGCATATAATAGTCATTTTAGGTCAGTTCAGTTATCTTTTTAGATTAGTTCTGGTCAGGGCGGGTTAGTTCTGGTTCTGGGCCGGGGTTAGATCAGGGTATTTCAGGTAAGTTCAGGTTAAGTAAGTTCAGTTCAGTTAAAAAATAATCTTTGTATAGTTAATAAATTCGTAACTGTCAAACAGGGCAGCCAGTAACCCAAGAAATAATTTTAAGATTATCAGCCTGACATGGTTTTAAAAGTTTTTGAAGTATGCTCTTTACAATTTAAGATCCTTTACTCTGGTAAATCCGTTTTAAAGAAGTATAAAAGCCAATATTTTAAGTCGTTTTGGCCTTAAAAGTACTTTAGTTTTAAAACGGCTTTATTACGATCTTGAAATATGTTTGATCGTATAAATATTGTTAGATGAGACGAAGACGTAATCCAGTTTATCAAACCAAATAACATTGGAAGACGTAATTTTGTCGCCTATTAGATGTGTTATTTTGTGTCACGTGCTTCTTTTTGTCAGTCACTGGGCACCTCTCCGAGCAAAGAGCAGATCCAGACCGCGGGAGATCATTGTCCGATTTGCCACGATAATTACGACGCACCGGTGCTACTGCATTGTCGCCATATTTTCTGCGAAAGTTGCGTTTCCACGTGGTTTGATAGGGAGCAAACGTGCCCTTTATGCCGCGCGAAAATCGTCGACGATCCATCTTGGAGGGACGGATCCACGTCCTATTTTATTCAGTTATTTTAAGACCCAAAAGCTGTTTTCATATATGATCATCATCACCAGTATAAAGTTTAAGGCATAATGGAATTAACATTCTCATACAATAGACTGTAAATGTTTAAGAAACCTATATGTGATTCGTTTACATTAATGTTAAGGGATCTGTTTATGTATATTGAAAAAAAAACCAAATGGGTAAAACAATTTTTTTTTCACATCGTTACCTCGACTAATTTTATTATAAAATCTCATTAAAAGTCACACATAACTTAGTCTAAAAACATACATCACAGACAACAGTCCATTTCGCTTAGAATGAGCGAGAGTTATTCTTAAAATTACGCTCTAAAACGAGCCCACATGTCACATCAGTATGTAGTCACACTTTTTGTTCGCTTTTTTCTGGAATTCTTTCACTTTCTTGCTTTTTAATGGAATTCTTTACACTCCCTTCGCTTCCCGATGCGCTAGCCAAAGTGTTGATACTATTGGTGCTTGAAGAAGCTTTCAACGAAGACAGCTCAGGATCGATGATCCTCACGGCCTTTAAAGTCGGCGTCCCCAGGTCATCGACTATTGGCATGATAATTTCCCTGGACGTGGATTTGAATTTCGTAGCCTCGAGCTCCTGCGGAAAGATAATAATGTCACTTTTTTATTTAACACGTTTAGTGGAAATGGGACTTACCGTATAGTCCGGGCAACAGTGGCTAAGTTTACATGTCAACCCCTGGCAAGCCATCAAACACTCTCTCTGAGATTTTAAAGACGTCAAGCTGTCCATGCTAGAATTGTGTTGAAAGAACTCGGGCTGAATCGTCAATTGAGTTACTCCATTCTCGTTAAAGAAATCTTTTATGTCTTTCATCACTGTGTGATAAACCTAAGAGATATAAATTTCCTATTACTAAGCGAAGGAAAGTAGGAAACACTAACCTGAGGGTTTTCAAATATTAAATGTACTGTAGAGATAACTTTCGATGCGGTTAACTGCCATATATGGAAGTCGTGCACATTTTTTACATCCGGAAAATGCTTCATAAGTTCGGTTTTCATGGCATCTATGTTGATGGTGTCGGGAATTGTTTGGAGCAGTATCATACAGCTTTCCTTGACTAAATTTTATAGAACTTGATTACTTCGAAGCGAGACATAAAAGTGAACTTACTGTAAGGATAACTTAGCACCATTATAGCCGCGGCTGAGACCAATGATATTGCTGGATCAACAAACTTGGCCATCGACGGCTCGATAAAGAGAACGGTCAGCGAACACACGATCACTAAGACTGATCCCACAACGTCCCTAGTCATCTCCCATAAACCCTGTCGCTTCTTCGGGGCCTCAAAAAGCCGTTTGGTGTTGCCATTAACGACAACCTTATTGAGCACCACTTCTCCGCTTTTAGAGACGTAGAGGAAGCTGCCTTGATGGAAGGTAAATCCACCGATGAGGAGGTAGCAAAGGCCGTGTAAAAGTAGACCTGCAGTGCCTATAGCAAAAAAAAGAGTTCTAAGCATCAGTGTTTAATTTGGTAACGTATTATGCACATAACTG
Source organism: Taphrorychus bicolor (assembly GCA_951812265.1). NCBI lineage: Eukaryota > Metazoa > Arthropoda > Insecta > Coleoptera > Curculionidae > Taphrorychus > Taphrorychus bicolor. The sequence continues at coordinate 18,625,713 of OX638302.1, forward strand.
GTTGTTTTAGTTCAGGGCGAGACTTATATACGGAAAACTCGACTCTATACATGAAGAGAAGAAGTAAAAAGGTGGGTAAGAGAGATAATATTGCTCTTCTCTGTCATGTCCAGAGACCTAGCAGATTTGGACAGAGCCAGGACCCCTTTTTGGCCAGAAATCCGTCGCTTCAAAGGCTCCCCTGACGTAATTTTATCATTAGTGCCTCGCAGCAACTTAAAGCCGGACCGGATATTGATTATCGATTGGGTTTGGCTTTCGTCAGAGTGAGAGTGAGTTTTAGAAAACCTTGGAGCTAAGTCATCTAAGGGCTCTAGCTAGGAAATAAGTTCGATATTCGGTTGGATTGAAAATTAGAAGTAATGAAAATAACGACAGTGGGAACTACTGTTTTGCAATAATTTGACGTTGTACGTAAGACGTCATGACGTCACTTCCGGTGGAAGTCGTCATCAGCTCAAAGGTGCTGACTGCTAAAAAAGGGGGCCGAAACTTTAAAGCAGGGAAGTCTCCAGATTAGCTCGGTGGTCCTGTCTGACTCTTAGCAGCAATGAAATGCACTAAATTTTATAGCCGATTTTTCTACCATTTGTGTGGTTTTTATAATCATTTGTCATGTCAATCCACGTCAGAATTTAGCCGAAACTTTATCTACAAAACTTGGAAGATGTTAATCGATTTCCTCGTTGGTCTAAGGTAGTCGCGCATTCTATAAGACAACCCTATAAGCACTGCCGTTTGAATATACCAACTAGTTGTTTACTAATAGATTTACACCCAAAGGTACACCACTTACCAATACATAGTACAGAGACAGGTTGATGCATGGCATCTTGATGGTCAATATGGACCAAAGTTTGCAGCGCTTCTACGTAGACTGAGAAACTGAACGAAGACAAAAACACGCAGCAGATGAGCATGGTGATCACGTCTATCCTTGCCCAACCGAATGTGTTCATCAGCTTTCGTTCCTGCTTTGTCTTGGTGAGCGAAAGTTTCTTGCCTTTCTTGTCTTGACACTCGTTCTTTAAAGTAATTTCCTCCATGTTTTCCACATTTTGAGAGGAGTCCGAATTGGCGCTGTCCGTATCCGATTTAGTATTGTCCACGTTCTCGTACTGAAACATATTTTCATTAGTTACATCATATTTGGTATTTGGTTATAAATTTAGGAATTACTGAGAAAATTATGCTAATAGTCTGCAGGCACTTATCTGCAATATCAAAAACACGTATTGTTTGTCAATATTCATTTTACTCTACGTGTGGCTCATTAAAAATCTTAATGAATAGGTTTTGTTCATATTAAAAAGAGCCTCGTGATGTCAATAAGCCTATTGTTGGTGATTTTTTCTTGCCTTTAGTAGGTATAGAGTTTATTCGAAGGAAAATGGTACCTACCCACAAAAAAAGGTTATTGAGTCCATAACCTTCAAGACTAGAACTAATCGGATAAAGGATTCAAATAACAAAAAAAAATAAGTAAAATTTAATTTCACCGTTTAAGTGCAAGTTGGAACTAATTTGTGGGCGATCAGGCGACCTAGAAGTCTACTTTTCATGGAATAAATTTCGGTTTTCATGCGTTACAGAAGGTTTATTGTATAACACCATGTATGTATGGTATGCATATATTAAGTCTAATTCTGTTGGGTTATTTCATAGGAAGAACATCAATAATTATTACAACTTTCACGTGTTACTTGACGAGTATATACTCGTAAGCATCTTGCAGTTTTAGTTTTAAAACGAAAACTGTCATGAGAAAAGAGATTGTGGTTTAATCAAAGCAGGTAATGATGAATTAATTCATGAATAAATTAATTCGATAAAATCACACATTTCAAGATGGAACTTTATGATTTTTTTTTAATCCATAGCGTTTATTTCTTCTGCTCTTGAGTGCTTCTGCTCAGGAGCAAAATAGTCGTAAACAAACCCAAATAATAAAAATTGAAACTTCGGCACTATAGCTCTGTGAAGTTTAATTTGATTAAATAAAATTTTGGATTTTTTTATGCTGTTTTTGATGGAAATGATACGATTTAAATCCCTTATGAAAGTAGTAAACCTCATACAGTCCCGTCAGAGTGGTCCCGTGAGTTTTTTATAAGTGTAATAAAGTCGATTCTAAAAGTGCTTTCGTTGGTAGGAGGCGAAAGAGAACATCGAGTAGAACAAAAACTGTTGGATTCACTCCAATCGGTTACCCATATAGAAAAGAGGGGAGAGCAAAGTTTAGGGAAGGGAGAAGGTAAGAAAGGAAAAGAAGGAAGGGGTATTATTTAGGCTTAGTAAAAAAGGAAATGAGGGAGGCAATTAGGAGTTTGTGTACAGATAAAACAGTGGGAGAAATAATAAAATGACGTTTGAATGTTTGAAGCATATGTAAGAGGCGTTGAATGAGAGGCAGTAAACCACATTTAAAAATGTCTTCTTAGCAGTGAGAAATTTTGGCCTGAAAGTAATACAAAATCTCAAAATTTTCGCTTGAAGTGTTAGGCTAAACGTTAAACGATTTTTTTTTAAATTTTCGTAACGGCTTTTGGTCTAAAAGTAACAGAAAATTAAAAACATTTTACCTTAGTAACAGAAAATTTTGAAGTTTTTGAATTTCATCTGTAGAAACACGAAATTGTAGTCTACACGTAACACAAAAACAAAAAAATTAAAAAATGTTTACTTAGTAACAAGAAATTTTGATTCGAAAGTAGTATTAAATTTTTAAGTTTTGACTTTAGTAAGACGTAGTTAGTTTAGTTTGAAACGTAAACCGAAATTTAAAACTGCTTGACAACCAGAATCTTGGTGTAAAAGTAACTAAATTGTCAAACGAAAAATTTTGTTCTAGCAGTTACATAACATTAAAAAAATTCGACATTAGTAACAGAAAATTTTAGTATAAACGTAACACAAAGTTTTTTAAGTTTTGACTTAATAACACAACGTTTTTATATTTTGACTGTAGTAACAAGAAATTGTAGTCTAAACGTATCACAAAAATAAAAAAAATTTGTTCAGTAACTAGAAATTTTGTTCCGAAAGTAACATCAAATCTTTAAGTTTCGACTTTGGTAAGAGAAAATTTTAGCTAAATGTAACACGTCAATCAGCTTTATGATGGAACATTCACGTTAACTTAACAGAGACGTTATGTTAGGCTAACAGGGCTGTTGTAACGTAGAGTATATGTAAATTATAACAGAAATAATGTTAAACTTCGAGTTAACGTTTGTGTTGTGGTTAACGTAAACGTTCTATTATAAGGCTGATTTTGATCTGGAAGTAACACAAACTCATAACATTTTAACTTGAAATGTTAGTCTAAACGTAAAACCAAATCGTTTAATTTTGACTTGGTAATAAGAAAATGTGGTCTAAAAGTAAACAAAATTTACAAAATTTTACTTTAGTAACAGGAATTTTTAATCTAATCGTTACACGAAAATTTGGTCTGAAAGTTACACAAACTCTCAAAAGGTTGACTTTAAATGTTAGTCTGATCGTAACACAAAATTATTTAATTTTGACTTAACAACAAGGAATTGTGGTTTAAAAGAAACACAATTTAAAAATTTCGACATTACTGACAGGAAATTTTAGTCTAAATTTTTAAATTTCGACTGTAGTAACATAAAATTGTAGTCTGACGCAACACAAAATTTAAAAAATTTAACTTAGAAACCAGAAATACATTACATTGATCCGAAAGTAACATCAAACTTTTAAGTTTTCACTCTAGGAACGTGAACATTTTGAATTTTGACTGAAAAAGTTAGTTTAACCGTAACACGAATTCTTTTTAGTTTTGGCTTGGTAAAAAGAAATGTTGGTCTAAAAGTAAAACAAAATTTAAAAATTTTTACTTTTGTAACAAACATTTTTAGACCAAACTTAACTCTAAACGTAACATAAAATTAAAAAATTTACGTAGTAACAAAAAATTTTCATCCGAAAGTAACATCAAATTTTTAACTTAAGTAACACGAAAATGTAATCTAAAGCGTAATACGAAGTTTTTTAATTTTTACTTAGTAAGAAGAAAATTTGGTCTAAAAATAATATGATATTTAAAAATTTTGATTTTAGTGACACGAAAATTTAAATTTAGTTTAAAGGGTAAAGCGACATTTAAAAATTTTCTACTTAGCAGTGAGAATGTTTGGTCTGAAAGTATTACAAAATCTAAAACCTTTGACTTGAATTGCTAGTCTAAGGGCGACTTTTACAAGTTCAAGTAAAACTTCAGATTGAAGAGAAAACACCAGACTTGATGTACATTGTATTGTTTACCTGACGGATAAACAATGCAATGTAGGTTATATCTGGAGTTTTATCTGCAATCTGAAGTTTTACTTGAACTTGTAAAAGTCACCGTAAGGGTGACTTTTACAACTATCAGTAAAACTTCAGTTTGAAGATAAACCACCAGTAGTGACGTAGACTGCATTGTTACCAACAATGTAGTCTACGTCATTACTGGTGTTTCATCTTCAAACTGAAGTTTTACTGATAGTTGTAAAAGTTACCCTAAACGTAACACATATTTTTTTTTATTTTGATCTCGTAACAAAATATTTTGGTGTAAAAGTAACAGACAATTTAAAAATTTTTAATTTAGTAACAGAAAATTTTAATCTAAACGTTACACAACAATTTGGTCTGGAAGTTACACAAAGTCTCAAAAGTTTGACTTTAAATGTTAGTCTAAACGTAACACAAAATTAAAAACTTTTGACATTACCTACTAACAGGAAATTTTAGTCTAAATGTTACAAGAAATTTAAAAATTTTGAATGTAGTAACACAAAATCGTAGCCTAAGCGTTAACACCAAATTAAAAAAATTTAATTTAGAAATCAGAAATACATTACATTAATCCGAAAGTAACATCAAATTTTTACATTTTGACCTAGTAACGTAAAAATTTAGTCTAAAACGTAACACAAAATTAAAAAATTTTTACTGAAAAAGTTAGTCTAAACGTAACACGAATTTTTTTAGTTTTGGCTTGGTAACAAGACATGTTGGTCTAAAAGAAAATTTGGTTTAAAAATAACATGATATTTAAAAATTTTTACTTTAGTGACACGAAATTTCAAAATTTCTACTTAGCAGTGAGAAATTTTGGTCTGAAAGTAACACAAAATCTAAATCCTTTGACTTCAATTGTTAGTCTAAAAGTAACAGAAAATTAAAAAATGTTGACTTTAGTAACAGGAAATTTTAATCTAAACGTTACACGTCAATTTGGGCTGGAAGTTACACAAACTCTGAAAAGTTTGACTTTAAATGTTAGTCTGAAAATAACACAAAATTAAAAACATTTTGCATTACTAACAGTAAATTTTAGTCTAAATATAACACGAAATTTTTAAATTTCGACTGTAGTAACACAAAATTGTAGTCTAAACGTAAGACAAAATTTAAAAAAATATAATTTAAAACCAGAAATACATTACATTGATGCGAAAGTAACATCAAATTTTTACGTTTTGATCTTAGTAACGTAAAAATTGTGTCTAAAATATTACACAAAAATAAAAAATTTTGACTGAAAATGTTAGTCTAAACGAAAGGCGGAATTTTATAGAGGCAGAAGGAGATGGTATAGGTAGGTTTCCTAAAATTTGTTTCCATGTCAACTAACGAAACAAAGCAAAACAAAAATATTTTTGAGTTCATCCCATACCTGAACTAGAAGCGCGTAAAACCCTTAACAACTTTAACTTCTTAACATTTGCTAGATTTAAAAGTATTTTGTCAGACAGATTCCCAACCTCAGACAATAAAAAATAAATAAATAAACTGCGCACTGTCACTGTCAAATATGACAAATTTCAATTTTTTCCAATGTCCTTGTTTCCAACCCTAATTCTTTGTTCTTTTTTTTTTCAACGTTCTTCTTTTTCTATCTAAATAGTAAATTGAATTTTTGGGTCTCTGGAGTTGAGGTGTAAGATGAAATTTAGAAGTTCACCCTCTCCATGATTCCAAATAATCAGAATTTAGTCCACACATCGAAACCAGCATACTGGTAATTTTTTGCTTCAGCCGTCGGCGTGGCTTTATAAAATACTTGACTACTACTGGACTACTTGGACTCTCCAGAGCTACACCATCAGTTTCCTCACAGCAAAGACGGCGCAAAGAACGAGAAGGACATCACCAAGAGCAAAATAGCTTCTAGAATAGCAGGAAAGACTTCATGAAGAGCAAAAAGAAGAACAAAAACAGCTCAGATTAAACAGGAAAGGCGTCATCAAGAACAAAAACAGCTCAGTGAAGAGCAGGAAATCGAAGCCTCACCCCTTTTCTTTAACACCGCTTTCCTTTTGACCCATTTAAGGGTTATAAGGGTCAAAGGGTCTAAAGTCAAAAAGAAAAGTTAAACCTGTCCTCGACTGTAAGCTCAATGAACTAAAAGCAGCCAAAATGAGGTTCAAGTTGACTTGAAACACAATTTCGAGGGAATGAAAGTCGTCCAGAACTCCAATATAAAGTGACAGCCTCAGCAAATGAAATAAAGCGAGTAGAAAGCATAGCGAAACAGAATTGAAAAGACACAGGGGAAAGTAAGTTAGGAGAGTGATCGAAGAACCAGGCAATGAAGTCAATGAAAAAGTAAAAAGGATGTGTAGCTTAGAACTAACAAAGTTGAAGAGAATCTGAAAAGTGTTACAGTTACCAAATAAACGCTTATAGGTTAGTTCAGATTCAACAACATCTTCACTTCCTATCAAAAAGTAAAGCTCCTACATTTGATGTTATTGACAAGTCTGCTGCAGCCTCAAATAAGTCTACAGAAGCTAAGAATAACTGCCTTTAAGGGCGATGGTTCTAGTGCTTTGCAGACGCCCACTGAAGAAAAGTAGCAGAGTTTCGAAGACCTGAAGCTTAATTTGGACTAGCTAGAGGAGTGAATCTATCAAGCTCAGTTTACAGGTAGAACTCAGAGGTCCACCAAAACCATTATTATCCAAATGCTACAGCAATTTGGAATGAACTAGGAACGTAACAAACTTAATACGACTAAAGAGTAGACCCGTAGAGTGAGTTTTTAAAAGTAGTAAAAAAGTGCCCAAAAATCTACCACCGAAGGGGCCTCCGAAATTATTGAACCAATGGGACTTCTATTGGAGTGTTCCACCTTCTGTTGGGAGGTGGAAGAGGGCATCGAGAAAAACGAAAAACGTCGCCCAATAAAGTTTTGGTTATTTTCTAAAAAAAAAAAAAAAAAAAATTATATATATGCTGTTTTTGATGGAAATGAGACCATTTAAGTCTTCTAGGAACGTAATAAACTTCATACAAGTCAGAGTAGTCCGTTGTCCCGTAAGTGACTTCTTAAAAAGTACTAATAAAGTCGAATCTAAAAGTGCTAAAAAATCGACCACCGAACGGGTCCATCTCTGAAGGTATTGAACGAATGGGAATTTTGTTGGTGGAAGGTGGAAGAGGATATCGAGAAGAACAAAAAAAATGTTAGATTTACTCCAATCGATTCTATTTAGTTATATTTTTTAATCTATACCGCATTTGCCTTTTATTTGAAGCAAAATAGTAAAAAAAAATTAAAACTTTGAAGAACTAATTTTTATTATTGGTTACTATATTAACTTTGCTCTTGAATAAAAAAAAAGTGTATTAAAAACCCAATCCTCTGTCAGTTTACGAGATAAAATGCGACGTTTGTTTATACGAGTGACCTCCTGTATCCACGAAACGTAAAACTTAGCCTCGTTTTGCCATAATAATATACAACACGTAGGAAACTATAGCAAATCAAATATTTTCGTGTCCAACACAGACAAGGTTTTTCGACAAACTGCGCTTAGAATAATAAGTAAATTTAGATCTTGAACATTTTTTGATATTCAAAATGATGCGTGCTATTTAGTACCCCTAATGACTCACCTTGATAGTGATGATACAACCGGCTAATGCCAATATGTTGCAAAGCGTGTGGTAAGAGTCCATCAGCAGTGTCAGCGAGTGCGTAAGGTGACTGACGATCAGTTCCACGATGAAGAACAGCACTGTCAATGTCAGTACCACGTAAAGTTGTACCGGTTGGATTTTGCGGAAAAAGTCTTTGACGGGCATCGTTTATCGCCTGAGAAAGATAGTGATATGAATGAGACGATCTAAAGTATACACATTTGAGTGAAAAAGCATTGGCAAACAAACCTGTTTTGAAATGATAGATAAAGCATGTGGAACGCAGGCTTCTGGATCGCAATATTCTCATACTATACGAGCGAGATTTATGCTCGTTTATATTTTTATTCTCAACGACGACCTCGCACTCACGACTGTGCGTAAACGAAAACAAAATCACATACTATCCAAGAATTATCTATAATAATTCTTATCGGTTACCTTCAATAGCGATTATTATTAAATCTTGTGTTATCTCCTCATAATGTACCCTTAATAAAACATATTTATTTATGTTGAGTAGCAAAGGCCTCTAGTTACCGATAGCTTAAGTAAGTGCCTATGTAAATTATCTGTTAAAACATTCGACGTTATCTATTTTTGAGTTGTTTACTGTTACAAAGCAATCAAACTTGAATTGTTCCTGAATTTCGTTGGTTTTGGAGCCAAACGAATCAAATATGAACGAGATGAGTAAATTCGAATTCCAGACAGATATCTGCTCAACTGGCTTTTAATGTCATTGACATTACCAGACCTTATATTTATAGATAATGATTGTAGTATCTATGCCCGTTTATCTTGAAGATTAATATACTATGGTATATACTGATAATGAAGTAAGAATAAAAAGGTACATTTGCGCTAGATATCAGTGGTACTGTGACACGTTACTGCAGTTTTATTAGCTATTACTTTGTAAACGACCAAAATTAGATTAATTCAAGATGCATGTTACTTGAACTAAAAGTGTCAGACATTATCTACCCAATATGTACACCATCGCGTTTTTCTTTTGCCAGATGCCTCTATTACTAACCCATTGGTAAGTAATGTTTCTGAAGCAAGAAGGAAAGTAGTTAGGGTGTTATAAAGTTAAGGCCACTACTTCATCGCCTTCACTGTTAATCAAGTAGGTAATAAAGTTTTATTCTTAGTCAAGGTTTAGACAAAGGCTTTTGTGCAGGTAAGGTCAAGGTTAAATTTATTAAAGGGGTGATAGTGGATTAATTGTCAGATATCTCCTAAATAAGAAAAACCAATGTGCAGTTTTTATTTTGCTAAATGCCCCTATTATTATTAATCTATATATTTCAGTAAGGCAGTAGGTTAGTTCTAGAGCACGAGGGAAAGAAGATCGAGGGGTCAAGAGTGAAGGCCAAAACTAAGTACGTGCCTCATCATGCCCAGCGTTAGAATCAATCTTCTATTTTTACATACCACATTACTAACATATATTATAGAGCGAAGCAGGCCAAGATTAAATTATTTCAAAAGACGCGACATGGACTAATTGATACAATTGTCAGATATCACCAACAGAGTAAGAGCAAAGTCGCAGTTTTTCTTTTGCAACATGCCTCTAACTCAATAGTACAGATAAACAATGATTCTAGAGACGGAGGGAAAGAAGTTAGGACTGTTAGAAAGGTCAAGAAGTCAAGACCAGTACCATCAAGAACGTGCCTCATCATTCTCAGAGTCAAAATATCTGAATCAATCTTCTTTTGACATAGGAATTATTGGAAACTAATAAACGATAGTGTTCTGTTTTGTGTTAGGTGGAATAGGACATCGAAATGAACAGAAAACTGTTGGATTAGAGAAAAAAGGCATCTGCCCCCCCCCCCCCCCCATTTGAATATTACAAAAAAAATAAAAAATATGCCAAGTGAGTCTTTTGAAAGTAGTAAAAAAGCGGATTCTAAAAGTGCTCAAAAAACGACCACCGAACGGATCTATTTCCGGAATTATTGAACCAATGGGAATTTCGTTGGTGGGAGGTGGAAGAGGATACCGAGCTGTTGAGTTCAGTTCGATCGGTCCATTCGCTCTAAAGTTATAGGCCGTCAAATTTGAAATTTGAGAAAAAAGAAGGCATATATCATACCATATCATATAAATTTTTGATTTTTTTTATGTTGTTTTTGATTAAAATGAGACTCTTTTATGTCTGTATGAACGTAACAAACTTCATACCAGTCAGAAAAGTCCCGTGAGTTATTTTTGAAAGTAGCAAAAGAGTCGATTCTAAAAGTGTCCAAAAATCGACTATTAAAAGAGTCTATTTCCGAAATTTTCGTTGGTGCTGGGTAGAAGACGACATCGAGAGGAGCAAAAAAAAAGTTAAATTTACTCCAATCAGTCCATTCCTTCTAAAGTTATAGCCCTCAAGGTTGGAATTTGAGAAAAAAATGTTAAATTTCTTTTATGCTAAGTGAGTTTTTTAAAAGTAGTGAAAACGTCGATTTTAAAAGTGCCCAAAAATCCACCACTGAAAGGATCTGTTTCCGGAATTATTAAACTAATGGGACTTTCGTTAGTGGGAAGTGGAAGAAGACATCGAGAAAAAACAAAAACCATTGGATTCACTTCAATCGGTCCACTCGTTCTAAAGTTATATGCGGTCAAATTTGGAATATGGATATTTTCAAAAAAATTGTTTTATTTTTGAAAAACAGTTTTTTAAAAGTAGTAAAAAAATCGATTTTAAAGTGCCCAAAAAACGAAAATCGAAAAATCTATTTCCGGAATTAATAAAATGGGACTTTCGTTGGTGAGAGGTGGAAAAGGACATCGAGAAGAACCAAAAATTGTTGGACTCACTTCAATCAGTCTACTCGTTCTAAGTTATAGGCCGTCAAAGTTGGAATTTTGGGATTTTTTGGTGGAAAATAGAATAGAACATCGGGAAGATCAAAAAATTGTTGAATTCACTCGAATCGGTCCACTCATTCTAAAGCTATTGGCGATCAAATTTGAACTTTGAAAAAAAAAAGAAAGTCTTCTATAAATATTTTCAAAAAAATGTTGGATTTTCTTATAGTGTTTTTGATTAAAATAAGACCATTTTAATCAGTTTTTTGAGGCCTTTACGAGTTACTTCATTTCCTAAGTGTCAGAATCAATCTTCTTTTGACATACCCTCATTACTATCATTCCACAAAGTATTGGAGTTTGAAAGTAGATAATTATGTGTAATTATCTGAATATTATAATGCCTGCGAATTCTGCGAATTTCGTAAAAACATATTTGTGTGCTTTATTGACTTCCGAAGGGCTTTTGACTCTGTGGATCACCGAAAATTATTAGAGTACCTAGATGTCATCGACATGGACCATCAGAATGTAAAAATATTCAAACATCTATACTGTAATCAAACAGCGAGAATAAGAATCGACCAGACAATTACAGAACCAATCGCCATTAAGCGCGGCGTTCGCCAAGGATCCATACTCTCCCCATCATTGTTCAACATTTACTCTGAGCAGATTTTCTGCAGGGAGGCCCTGGAGAATACCAACACTGATGTCAAGACTGGTGGCGAAATTATTAACATCAAATACGCCGATGACACGGCCCTTCTTGCTGAGAATATTGAAGATCTGGGCTAGAAGGGGGAAGGGGGAAGATCAAAGGGCTAAGCATAAACACTCTCAAGACCAAATGGATGACAGTGGGCAAAATCAATATAGAGCCGAATACCACACTAACACTCGAGAACAACAACATATATAGAGAGGGTTGACCGTTTCAAATATCGCGGCTGTTGGATAAATTCCAGCAATGACCCAGACATGGAAATCAAAGTCAGAATTGAAATGACAAGAAGCGCATTCAATAACTGGAAAACGGTTTTAACTAATAGACATCTAACGTTGAGTACACTTCAGAAAGTGTTGAAGTGCTACTTTGGTCGGTCTTGCTCTACGCCAGTGAAACGTGGACTTTAAGGGTCAATGCTATGAATAAGCTGGAGGCGTTCAAACTATGGTGATATCGTAGGATGTTACGAGTGACTTGGACGTCACATACTACCAACGAGGAAGTATTAGGAAGGATGATACCATCAAAAGAAGAAAATTATCATATTTCGGACATGTGATTCGGACAGTTGGCGGTACTCGTACCAATCGAATATCGCCAACTGATTGACATGACGATCAGTTGGCGGTACTCGTACCAATTGAATACCGCCAACTGATTGACATGATGACCGCCAACTCTTGAACACGAGCACCCCACGAGAAGAAGAATTATGCTTCATCATTAACCAAATTAGGCAAAGGTTTTCATAGACAACGAGAGATCAAGATTAAGGTAATTTAAGACTCAAGACAGTCCATGGACCAATTGGACCCAATTGTCAGATATTTTTTACACGATAAGAACAATTCTGCAGTTTTTGTTTTGCCAGATACTTCTATTGTGGACCTTTGTCAATAATTCACGCAAAACATTAATATTCTAGAGTATGAGAAAAAAGCTAGGAGAGCCAAGACCAGGTAGTTACGTCTTCAGTCTCAGTGTCAGAATTAATATTCTTTTGACATACCATCATTACTCACATTCCACAAATTATTGGAATCTGGAAGCCGAAAGTTAAATGTTTTAATGTTTTATTAATAACCAGAAACCAATTTAAAAGAATGACCAATTATTGGACGCTAACTACTCAATAAGAATAAATTTATAGTTTTTGTTTTGCCAGATGCCTCTATTATTTTCCTAAGTCGAAAATGCAGAAAAAAAAATTTATAGAGCAAGAGAGGAAAGAAGTTGGTCATGTCTTTTTCAAGTCAGTCAAGTCAGTTTAATTTTTAGACACAAAGTCAACTGTCGTCATAATCAGCTTTTTTTCCTCATTAGCAATCGCAATTTCGACTTGACTCAAGCAGAAAAATGATAAATATGTCTAATCTGTGGATAATAAAGTTCATGGATGAATTGGACCTAATTGTCAGACATTTCTTACACGATAAGAACAAATTTGCAGTTTTTGTTTTGCCAGCTGCCTCTATTATGGACTTGTGTCAATAATTCAGGAAAAATATTAATGTTCTAGAGTATGAGAAAAAAGCTAGGCGGTCCAAGACCAGGTAGTATTACGTCATCACTCTCAGTGTCAGAATAAATCTTCTTGTTTCATACCAACATTACCCGAATTCCACAAATTATTGGAATCTGGAAGCCCATAGTTATATGTCTTAATGTTTTATTAATAATCATTTATTAAGGCAAAGGCTTATAAAGCAGGTCAAGATTAAGCTAATTCAAAAGAATGACCAATTATGGGACACTATCTAGACAATTAAAACAAAATTATAGTTTTTGTTTTGCCATCAGATGCATCTATTATTGCCCTAGGTCAAAAATGCAAAAAAAAATCTTTATAGAGCAAGCGAGGAAAGAAGTTGGTCATGTTTTAGTTTAATTTTAAGTGTACCCCATTAAGAAATGTCGTCACAATCGGCTTTTTTTCTTATTAGCAATCGCAATTTCGCCTTAACTCAAGCAGAAAAAGGATAAATATTTGTCAAGCAACAGGCATCAATCACCGTATTTGCCGAGCTAAATCGACAAATTGGCGTTTGTTATACCTATCAAGTGATTGTTACCGCAAAAGGAAATTGACCGGAAATTTTCATTTAAGTAATGGACGTCTTCATTATGTACACGTTATATTGATGTCTGCATTGTTTGGCCTAATTGTTTCACATGCCCACAGTTTTTTTTTATTTAATATATGAAATGTTGGAAAAACAACTCACCTGTCCGCTTTCATGAACAAAGATATAACCCGAACGATATAAATCCGATTTCTCTTGTCTCGTACTTGGCTGAAGATTTTCTGTTTGATAATTTTGAAATGGGTCTCTATTCTATTATTCCAGTTTGTTTATTGAAAGATAAACCAAATTGTTTAGCGTTGTAGTGCGGTGTGGAAAAGAGACATTGTGGTTATCAACATCATTATGTCAACGGCAAAAGCTTTTGTTTCCAGCTTAACGACGTTCTCGAAAACTTTGTGAAAGATAAATAAAATTGTTAACAAACTAGGAGGATAATTTAATAACCGTGCATAATATTTTATATAACCCTTTGGAGCTAATTGCTGCTTTTAGGTGGTTTTAAGTAGGCCGGTGCAAGTAATTAGAATTTGACGCGCCGTTCATGGTATCTTAAAAATTCTTTTGCAACCCAAAAACTGCTTACTCACCCAAATATCACGATTTGATGTTTTATTAATTTCGTTTCTCATCCTTTTATTTGTGCCATATGCAAATATCCGACTCATTTTAATTTTTCCAAGATCAACACATTCGTTATTACAAAGTTCAAAACGCTACCAGAAATCGTTTATTTCGAAAATATTTAAATTAATATTTATATTATTATTTGTTATTGCAACAACGTATATTTGTTATTGCCACAACATAGGAAAAAAATTCCGAAAAAGCAACGTAGGTACCTATTCGAAGTTCTTCTGACTAATACATAGCCTGTTTGTCTTCATCAGTATTAGAATATCCAGTGGCGGCAGGAGAACCACTAGGTACCTTTAAAAAAAACTTTTCTAACCTTTTTGTAATTATAGAATTTCAATCGTACTTTGTAGTATTTATAATGTTTTAGTAATGTGGTTTACAATAACGTTTTTCTAACATCACTATAAAAACACATCTTTTGATTCCCTTTGATGTTAACCCGTTTTGATAAGAAAAAAACGTGTTTTTAACGTAGCGTTTTAAGTTAATTTATTTAGGAATTTAAAGTTCTTTAAGACGTGTTAGTTCAGGTTAGTAATTCAGTTATTTTTTATTTTGTTTTTTTTTTATTTTTAAACTTTTTTTTTTGATAAATTTATTGTCAGTTTTTCCGATGTAGTTTTTCTTTATGTCTCAATTACGTTTTTTTCATTAACGTTTTAGTTATGTGCTGTTGTTGAGCTGAAAGTTGACGTATTGACTGACCTTACTCGTTATTTCCTCAAGTTTGCAATGTGTTTCCTTTTTAACGTGTTTCTGATGTTATTTGGCCTAGTGGGACAAGTAACTAACTGTAGGTCGAAAACAATTGAACCCTTAAGTCAGCTCTCTCAAATAATTTGTATTTAGTAGTTCAGGCCACACGTTTCGCTTAAAAGGGCACCATCAGGTCGCCACCAACACACATGCTGTTCTTAACAATCTATCCCAGGCGGGAACATGACGTCATTATAACGTCAACTTTTGGTGATCACCTGACGAAAAAATGACAAATAAATGACGGCGATTTTTCCACGTTATAATGACGATTTAGTGACGTCATAATTACGTTATGTTTAGTCTAATAATTTTTGTGTATATTTAATTTACCTATTAAATGTACATTTAACATATTTAAGTGACAGATACAATAAAAAAAATTATTATATGACAATGTCATAAAATAACATTTTTAGCTTCTTCGGCAAAAAACTCTAATTTAAAATATGTAAACTATTGATAAAATTATTCTTTTTGCATATTTTAAATTGCGGTGTAGCTGCTTCGTGTCACTAAAGTAAAATTTTTTAAATATCTTGTTATTTTTATACCAGATTTTCTTGTTACAAGTCAAAATTTAAAAACTTTGTGTTACGCTTTAGGATCAAAATTTCTTGCTACTATACGTAAACATTTTTTAATTTTATGTTACGTTTGGTCTAAAAATTTCTGTTACCAAAGTAGAAATTTTCAAATTTTATTTTACTTTTAGACCAACATTTCTTGTTACCAAAACAAAACTGAAAAAATTCTTGCTACGTTTAGACTAACATTTTCAGTAACAAAATTTATTTTATGTTACTACAGTCGAAATTTAAAAATTTCGTGTTACATTTAGACCAAAAATTTCCTGTTAGTAAGGTAAAAATTTTTTTATTTTGTGTTACGTTTAGACTAACATTTAAAGTCAAACTTTTGAGAATTTGTCCAGACCAAATTGTCGTGTAACGTTTCAATTAAATTTCCTGTTGCTAAAGTCAAAATTTTTAAATTTTCTGTTATTTTTAGACCAAAATGTCTTGTTACAAGATCGAAATTAAAAAAATTCTTGTTACGTTTAGTCTAACAATTCAAGTTAAGCTTTTAGATTTTGTGTTACTTTCAGACCAAAGTTTCTCACTGCTAAGTAGAAATTTTTAAATGTTGTTTTATCCTTTAAACCAAATTTAAATTTTCGCGTCACTAAAGTCAAAACTTTTAAATATCATGGTATTTTTAGACCAAATTTTCTTGTTACTTAAGTCAAATCTGTCATGTTACTTTCGGATCAGAATTTCATGTTAGTACGTAAACATTTTTTAATTTTTTGTTGGGTTTGGTCTAAAAATTTCTGGTACCAAAGTAGAAGTTTTTAAATTTTGTTTTACTTTTAGACCAACATTTCTTGTTACCAAGACAAAATTTTAAAAAGTCGTGTTAGGTTTAGACTAACATTTTCAGTCAAAATTTTAATTTTGTGTCATGCTTTAGACTAATGTTCACGTTTTTACAGTCAAAACTTAAAAATTTGATGTTACTTTCGAATCAATGTAATGTATTTCTGGTTTCTAAGTTAATTTTTTTTAATTTTGTGTTACATTTAGACTACAATTTTGTGATACTACAGACAAAATTTAAAATTTTTTTGTTACATTTAGACTAAAATTTCGTGTTAGTAATGTCATAATTTTTAAATTTTGTGTTACGTTTAGACTAACATTTAAAGACAAACGTTTGAGAGTTTGTGTAACTTCCAGACCAAATTGTTCGTGAAACGTTTAGATTAATATGTTCTGTTACTAAAGTCAAAATTTTTAAATTTTCTGTTACTTTTAGACCAAAATGTCTTGTTACGAGATCAAAATTTAAAAAATTCGTGTTACCTGGATGGTATAGCAGGTAGAGGAAAAAAAAACTTTCTATCTTCTATTGAAGAATGCCGACGTTTCGACCAAAATTTAGTCTTCTTCAAGGCTATCTTCTATGAAGGGAGATAGTGAATAATTATATGTATGAGCGATCCACCCAGACCCAGGACAGATGCCTTATTCGGCCAAACAAATATTGTAGGGTCTGGGTGGATCGTTCATATTTATAATTATTGACTATCTCCCTTTATAGAAGATAGCCTTGAAGAAGACTAAACTTTAAATTTCATGTTATTTTTAGACCAAATTTTCTCGTTACTAAGTCAAAATTTAAAAACTTCCTGATACGCTTTAGATTAAATTTTCATATTACTTAAGTCAAAACTTAACAATTTTATCTTACTTTTGGATGAAAAGTTTTTGTTACTCCGTAGTAACATATTACAACATTAATAACATAAAATAAAAAAAAATCCGTAATTTTTTAAATCTTATGTTACGTTTAGAGTTACGTTTGGTCTAAAAATTTCTGTTACCAAAGTAGAAATTTTTAAATTTTGTTTTACTTTTAGACCAACATTTCTTGTTACCAAGACGAAACTAAAAAAATTCGTGTTACGTTTAGACTAACTTTTTCAGTAAAAATTTTTAAATTTTGTTTTATGTTTTAGACTAAATGTTCACGTTACTAGAGTGAAAACTTAAAAGTTTGTTGTTACTTTCGGATCAATATAATGTATTGCTGGTGTCAAGTTAAATTTTTTAATTGTTGTGTTACGTTTAGACTAACATTTAAAGTCAAACTTTTGAGAGTTTGTGTAACTTCCAGATCAAATAGTCTTGTAACGTTTAGATTAAAATTTCCTGTTATTCAAGTCAAAGTTTTAAAATTTTCTGTTACTTTTAGATTCTTTTAGATTTACATCAAGTTTTCAAGTGAAACTGTTGAGAGTTTGTATAACTTCCCGACCAAATTGTGTGACGTTTAGATTAAAATTTCTTATTACTGAAGTAAAAATTTTTAAAATTTTTTTGTTTCTTTTAGACCAAACTGTCTTGTTACGAGATCAAAATTTAAAAAAAACGTGTTATACATTTAGACTAACAATTCAAGTCAAAGGTTTTAGATTTTGTGTTACTTTCAGACCAAGATTTCTCACTGCTAAGTAGAAATTTTTAAATGTCGTTTCACTCTTTAAACTAAACTTAAATTCGTGTCATTAAAATCAAAATTTTTAAATATTATGTTATTTTTAGGCCAAATTTTCTTATTACTAAGTCAAAATTTAAAAACTTCGTGTTAAATAATAATGTAATTTTTTTAATTTTATATTACGTTTAAAGTTGCGTTTGGTCTAATAATTTCTGTTAAAGTAGATATTTTTAAACTTTGTGTTACTTTTAGACCAACATTTCTTGTTGCCAAGCCAAAACTACAAAAAAATCGTGTTTCGTTTAGAATTATATTTTAGACTAAATTTTCACGTTACTAGAGTGAAAACTTAAAAGTTTGATGTTACTTTCGGATCAACGTAATGTATTTCTGGTTTCTAGATTATTTTTTTTCATTTTGTGTTACGTTTAGACCACAATTTTGGGCTACTACAGTCGAAATTTTAAAATATAGTGTTACATTTGGACTAAAATTTCCCGTTAGTAATGTCAAAATTTAGAAATTTTGTGTTACGTTTAGACTAATATTTAAAGTCAAACTTTTGAGAGTTTGCGTAACTTCCAGACGAAATTGTCGTTTAACGTTTAGATAAAAATTTCCTGTTACTAAAGTCAAAATTTTTAAATTTTCTGTTACTTTTAGACCAAAATGCCTTGTTACGAGATCAGAATTAAAAAAATTCGTGTTACGTTTAGACTAACAATTCAATTCAAAGCTTTTAGATTTTGTGTTAATTTCAGACCAAAGTTTCTCACTGCTAAGTAGAAATTTTTAAATTTCGTTTTGCCCTTTAAACTAAATTTAAATTTATGTGTCACTAAAGTCAAAATGTTTAAATATCATGTTATTTTTTGACCAAATTTTCTTGCTACTAAGTCAAAATTTAAAAACCTCGTGTTACGCTTTAGATTAAATTTTCGTATTACTTAAGTCAAAACTTAACAATTTCATGTTACTTTCGGATCAAAAGTTTTTGTTACTACGTAGTAACATATTACAACATTAATAAAATTAAAAAAATACATTACATTACATTTAGAGTTACGTTTGGTCTAAAAATCTCTGTTACCAAAGTGGAAATTTTTAAATTTTGTTTTACTTTTAGACGACCATTTCTTGTTACCAAGCCAAAACTAAAACAATTCGTGTTACGTTTAGACAAACTTTTTCAGTAAAAATATTTAAATTTTGTGTTGTGTTTTAGACTGAATTTTCGCGTTACTAGAGTGAAAACTTAAAAGTTTGTTGTTACTTTCGGATCAATGTAATGTATTTCTGGTTTCTAAGTTAAATTTTTTAAATCTTGTGTTACGTTTAACTACAATTTTGTGTTACTAGAGTCAAAATTCAAAAATTTTGTGTTACATTTAGACTAAAATTTCCTGTTAATAATGTCGAAATTTTTTAATTTTATGTTGCTTGTAAACCACAATTCCTTGTTATTAAGTCAAAATTAAATAATTTTGTGTTACGTTTAAATAAACATTTCAAGTCAAACTTTTCAGAATTTCTGTAACTTCCAGACCAATTTTTTTAATTTTTGTGATACGTTTAGACTAAAATTTCTTGTTGCTACAGTCAAAATGTAAAAATTTGGTGTTATTAAGTCAAAATTTAAAAAACTTTGTGTTACGTTTAGACTAAAATTTTCTGTTACTAATGTCGTTTTTTTTTATTTTATGTAACTGTTAGAAGAAAATTTTATACAAAGTAAAAATTAATAAAATTAGTTTTACGTTTAGACTAACATATTAAGTAAAAACTTTGACATTTTATTTACTTTTAGACCAAAATTTTTGGTTGTCAAGCTAACGTAAATTACCTCTTACTAAAGTCCAAACTTAAAAATGTAATACTACTTTCGGATCAAAAACTTCAAAATTTGTTGTTATTAAGGTCAAAATTTTTTAATTATTTTCTGTTTCGTTTAGACCAAAATGTGTCGTTACGAGATCAAAATTAAAAAAATTCGTGTTACGTGTAGACTAACAATTTAAGTCAAAATTTTGAGATTTTGTAATACTTTTAGGCGAAAATTTCTCACTGCTAAGTAGAAATTTTTATATGTCGTTTTACCCTTTAAACTAAATTTAAATTTTCGTGTTACTAAAGCCAAAACCTAAAAATTGGATGTTACCTTTGGATCAAATTTTCTTGTTATTAAGAAAATTTTTTTTATTTTGTGATACGTTTAGGCTAAAATTTCGTGTTACCACAATCAAAATTTTAAAAAATTGTGTTACGTTTAAACTAATATTTCCTGTTACCAATGTCGAAATTTTGTGTTACTGTTAGACAAAAATTGCTAGCAAGTCAAACATAAAAAAATTTGTGTTACGCTTTAGACTACAACTTTGTGTTACTACATTCAAAGTAAAAAAAAAAAATGTGTTTTACTTTCAGACCAAACGTAATAACACCGTGTGTTATTACGTCAAAATTTAAAATGTTTATAGTATTTTTAAATTAAAAGTTTTTGTTACTAAAGTCAAATTTTGTAAATTTTGTGTTACTCTAAAAATTAACTAAAGGCTTACATTTTTTTTGTTACCAATTCAAGATCAAAATGGTAGTAAGAAAATTTGGATTCTAGAAGCTTTTTAGCTCCTTAACGTAGCCAAAAATATATACCTCGGAAGAAAACCGTTCGTATCAAATAACGTAATTCTCACGTCGCAAAGTGACGTGATTTTGACGTCACAAAATAATATCGTTTGACGTTGCAACATGACGTCATCGGTCTGTGACTTACGCCCGTCATTATGACGTTGTTTCAACGTCATCCCAAAACGTCTTTGGTCACCAATGCTTATCAAAATTACGTCAAAATGACGTCACCTTCCCGCTGGGAAATCTTTTACAGCGATAAATGGACTTTTCTCACGATTTTAAGAATTTGGTATTCATCGTTGCGTTCTTTGATAGATCTCTTAATAAAAATTGCTGAAGCCCGTCACTGTATGAGCAGATAAAGAAAGAAACCCAAGTATGCAGGTACATACCTGTATGCAAAATAATCAGACAACCACGTACGGAAAAGTGCAAGTTCTCGCCTCTGGAAGTCAACGATCTCAGAAAGATTTTTAGTCACATAAAAGTGGGCCATTGCCCAGCGTTAACAGCGTGGGTTAGGCTGAGATTAGCATCAGCGCCTAGTTCACGTGTATTTATTTATGTATATACAACAGCACATACATTTCACAAATTTTGAACAATCATAAAACCGAGTCTTTACCACCTACGAGCACCTCTAAAATGTATGGAAGTATATATAAGGATTTACTTTTTTGTATACTTGTATACAGTACTCTGAACAGCTTAGGTACCAAATGTGGTTCTCAATAATTTTTTCATGATTAGAATACATTTTTAATCCCCCTCCGATAATTATTGTTACTAGGTATCAATAAGTAGAAATACTTAAGATTCAATGCGGAATGGAATTATGAGTATTTTATTATTATTACCACTGTAATAAAAATATAAAAGGAAGCGATTAAAGAACTTTGGGTGATGTTTAATGTAGCAACACTGCCACATACTAATTCGTTTACTGTTAGAACCCGAAGGGTATTGTTAACTCAGTGGGGACAATTTTTAATGTAAAAATTCGAATATATAATTACTCATACTCTATTCCGTTATTTTTTGCATCGCCGAGAGTCAGGGAATTGTCCCTGTATAATATCGATAGCTGTTGTCCTTTTTAATGTTGTCAAAAACAAATTGATACAGTTACATTGATAATCAAAAGAGGTAAGGTGCTTTTACGTTTTGTTTAGAACTGACCGGCGTGACGTCATAACTGTCTCAGTTTTGACCAATTTGCTAATGCTGAAGGCCCCGTGTCGTTCCTGTCAAACATGATCTAGATGTTTAAAATCTGCTTTAAATTTAAGCCATTTTTGAAAGTTCTGTGTAGTCGAAATCTAAAATGTGCCGTCGTACACATTTTATTTAAAATATAAGCTCAGAAGACCGTAAAGTTATCGATAAAAGTGTACTTTGCAGGCATAAAAGTAAACAGAGAGAAGAAATTTTATTCGATTATGGGCAAGCACTATAGAATAATCCTAAATTCCAATCGGTTATCACTGCTCACTGTCAGTTATGTTATGTTGAAAGATGTTAAATGTTCAAGGCCAATGGGATGCAGAAAATATTGAAACAGACTATACTTTTCAGATTTCAATGTAGTGGGCTTAATAAAACGGAATCAGGACGAACAAATATTATGTATTTACCGGCTAGAGCAGAAAGCTTAAAGTCTTTGTTTCGTAGTTGTTTGGGAAATTTTCATTATTCCATACTAGACTCACTCGTTTGCTATTAGTTGTCTTTAATATATGTATTTTGAAAAACTACAATCGTTAATGTAAAATATTAATGAAACTCTTAAAGACGCCCAAAGTACGTAGAGTTCATGTTGACTTTAAAAATTGATCATTGGTTTTCAGGTTAACCAAAACACGCATTATAAACGCTACCCCTTAAATGAAAAGTTTTTCCGACGTTTTATAAAGCAATAAAAGTATCTCTTTATTTGTCCACAAAAGAGTGATCCTTTTAAACTTCTAGGTACAAAGAATTTCAAGAAATCTCCAGGCATAGTTTTGCCTATTGGTGTTAAGTCCATTTCGAAACAAGACAAAAAAAATACGTTTTTTGATGTTTTTGTTATCTAGATAAAATTATCAACACTGATGATGAAAAACGCGTAGTTTTCATATACCTTTCAGGAAAGCGAGAGACAAGTAGAGTGAGTACCTACGTCACGAATTACTACAGATTATGTGTTGTATCAATAATGTAGTTTTGACGTCATTCCGGGGTCCTAAGGCCTTATTGTTAATTTTACATCAATAGCAAACTTAGGAAAACAAAAGAGGGAGATAATAAATATGTATCCATGACATCTCATGTACCAGTTGCATTATACCTATGAAGTGTCAATGTATGTAGGTAGGTAATTATATGGTTATAGGTATAAAAATATTACCAAATATCAACATCGATTAGACGTTTAGGCAGAAATGTGGTTTACTAGGAAGGTATCAGTAGGTATTCCATATATTATATGCGTCTGATTACGCATTAAATTCAAAATTATTACAAAATATGTATAATTGAATTTTTATCTGATATTATGTGCTGTATTACATTACATACGAAATTTATGATACTAGTGACTGTTACACCAGGCTGGTATCACACTTTCTCGATTAAGGATATAGGTTCCGCGTTAATCTCCACGTAAAGTTAAACGAAAGATTATGCCAGATATCTGCGTCAATTCATCAAATCCGGAGTTTTAACGTTTGCCAGAGTTTAAACCGGACTTATATAAAGGGCCCTTAACTCATGTTCATTCATCAACATTTTTGTATTAGCATAGTAAAAGTAAATGCGGATTAGAAATCATCGCATATAGCAATTTCATATGTGTGCCATGCTAGTTTAAAGTAAGTAAGGTCCTGCAACACATATATATAACTCATTCACTTATTTTTGCCTTCTCGTTACCTTGAAATCTTAATTTTTTTCATACCTATCTACTTTTAGCACATGTTTAGAATTTACGATAAAAATATTACAGATCAGATTTCCAACGCCTATATTTGATATCAACAATAAGTGAATGGTTTATAAAGTTGTTCATTTTGTAGTGCCCTTCTATGATTCCAACAAAAACATTTGTTTTGTGTTATATTTAGGTACCTACTACTTTGCTAGGAATGCTACGATGATTTGTTTATGTGTCATTTCATTGTTACAGATTTACGATTTTTAGTCGTTTACTGATTCTGTACACATTTTTTTATAAAAATTTCCTATTGTATAATAAAAACGTTTAAAAAAATGTTTCATATAGAGGCTCACATACCTCTAACACTTTACAATTGGCCACAAATTATTCCCAAGGTAAGTCCTGCCTTGGTCATTATTACTTTGTTAAAATTTACGTTTTTCTAACAAACATATGTCATTCTTTTAATAAGTTTTATTCAGTACCATTAAAAATTCGGCGGTTTTTTAAGAAGCACCATCCACAGCGCGAAGATTACGAAGAGCACATGCTACTCGAACAGCGGCAGCCCACACAAACGCACCTCTCACTTTCCAGCAACGTTCATTACTGAATTGTTTTTAATCGCTTCTCTCTCGAGAATTCGTTATTGGTCGTCCACTTCCTAATTTTGACCAAGTATCGTTTGTACCTGTGTATGTGTATGTTGTTCTTTCGGCCGTTTTGGTGTCTGAGGCGTAAATGTATCTTCATGTTATCACATAACATAGGAAGGTCTTTGCGAAGACAGTTGTAAATTATAACATTTTTATGAGCACCAGAATAGAGCGAAATATTTTTAACGCAGAAGGTCCCAATTTTTGTTTACAGCCCCGTTTCATGGTCTTTCCTTGTTCTATATTTAAACTTTTGTGATGGATTTTGTTAATCGAGCCAGTTATACATAGCGCAACATTAAAAAAATTCCGTAGTTATTGTCTCTAAAGATAAAGAAGGAGCGAGTTACGTTAACAAAGGACTTTAAAAAGGGTTGCTTGTTGTTTTATAGTAAACCATAACCCATACAGCTCTAAAAACGTTGGATGCTGCTAAAGAACATCCTTCGGCAGAAGCGACCAACTGAGTTGTTGACATAATGGCGAATGTAATTTTACGTATATTCATAAAAGTGTGGTAACTATTCTATTAAAACTCCCTATCTTACAAAAAATGGCTGATAAGACCATCCAAAATTCTCCTGTGCATGAAGAATCAAGAGCTGTTCGCACTTCTCTCATTTTTTGATCGGACTAAGGCGATTTCAATCCCCTATGAACGTACCAAAGATAATAAGAGTGACTCAAAATGCCTCCAAAGCACATTCTAAAAGTACCTAAAAATGGATCACAGAAGGGGTCTATCTATCAAACTATTGAACCTACGGGATTTTGTTTGGTCGAAGGTGAAAGAGGACATCAAAAAAACGAGTAACCGTTGGATTTACTCCAATCGGTCCACTCCATCGACCACAGAACGAGTCTGTCTCCCAAACTATTGAACCCACGGGATTTTCTTTGATGGGTACCGACAAGTAACCGTTGGATTCTCTCCAATCGGTCCACTCGTCCTAAAATCACCGGAGGTCAAATTTGGAAATTGAACAGAAAGAGTGAATTGTTGGTCAATTTCGAAAAAATGTTGGTAATTTTTTTTTGCTGTTTTTCAAAGCAAATATTCTTGGAATAATTTTATTTCTTCAAAAATATTCCGAAAAGTCTAAGGATATTCCTAGAATATTTATAAAAGAATATTCCCTATAGAATATTGGAAGAATATTACTAGAATATTCAGGGTAATCTGGGTAGTCTATAAGAGCTAGATACGCACTTTTCGTTGCTTAGACCCCTAGCGCATTGTAAGCCACACTCGTGAACTTCATTTTTATGTATGTCCCGCTGTTATTGTAAATAATAATCGAAAAAAGGGCCAGTTAAGAGACAGATTCTATAATTTTGCATCGAGGACCAATATTCAAATTCAATTGTAGCGAATCAATATTCAAAACAATATTCTTCTTCACCCTTCTACTAGTCTGGTAACTGTCCAAACATAAATCTGGATCCTTAAATATAGTGAAAAGTTATGCTTTGCAAGTAAAATAAAGGGGGTTAGTGCCAAAATTTAAGTTTCGGCTCTCTTAATTTCAGAGTAACCACGAAACTATTAAGATTTGGACCATACTAAAATATATTTCTCGTTGGCTTACGGAAGTCATGAATTGTCTTGGGCAACCCTACAAACATGGTGATATAATAAACCTTGGCAGGGCTTGACAGCACGGTTACCATGGTGACCGACTATGTAGCCAATAGAAACTCATTTCGCCCCGCTAAGGCCAATATTGAATTGCAGGCTTATATTTATTTAACTTCCTTAGACCCACTAGATCAATATTCTAGAAATTTTGAAACGAATATAATTTCGATGAAAATGAAATAATAACTACATCTAATGTTACAATCATTTGCTATATTTGATTACCTCTTAACTTAAAAAAGAAGTGAAACTCTTGAAAATCTAGGTCAAAAACTGGTGGTCAAATCACTTTTCTCCGATAGAAGCAAACGCATCAGCTTAAGAATCATACTCTCTTAGTAGAAAGTATTAACCACGATTTTATGGTCCGGGCGCTTATTCTATAGGAAAGAGTGAAAGTGAAAGTGAAAGTAAGAATTTTGACAACCTTTTGATTGGTCAAAAAATTCTGTTGACGAATTCCATTGCCCAGCAATTCTCACTTTCACTCTTTGCTATAGAATAAGCGTCTAGGGCCTGTAAGAGGGTGAAAAATTAAACAAACGTAGGTACCTACTAATAAAAAGAAATTAACTGTACGTGTTAGTTCGTAAACCTTTTTCTGGTTGAAGGTAAAGCTTTGGTTTTAAAAGTGTTTATACACAGGTACTGCAGGCTCTGTCTTTTCCAATTTGATGATGATAAATGGATCTCTTTTAAAACAGCGGCATCATTTGGTAACCGCATTTTACCTTCAAATGTCCGGTACGATCGCACCTTTTTTTAGAATTTTTCTGGTGCAGCCGCACTCGTAGATTCACTTACACAAACTGGGTCTCATTGATTTACCTTTTAATAAAGAAATATAGAACTAATCAGGGATTTCTGTCGTTTGTCTCAGACCAATATGGTGACCTTCAAAATTCAAATTCTTCAAAATTGCTTGCACTTTGTACACTAAATACAGCTACAACAGTACCAAAACAGTTGTCACATAGACCTTTTCAAGGGATAGATAATTATTCAAAACGTTGCGTCTAAAATATTCGTAAATTAACAATTTCCATGGTCTCAAAGTGAATTTTGAAGCCTGCTACATTGAAAAAAATTATTGAACCATGCTTACATCGTGCTAGCGCTCCGGATGCCGGCCATTTCACAATATCTTAATAAGTTGAAGAGAAATGGATAGATGCCGTCGAGTAACGCGGTGCTGATCTATTATAGATGGTTTATTAATTAAGTGCAATGCAGTAGGCCTCATTATTTTAATTTTCGTTTTGCAGTGTATTAAACAATACGAAGACAGCAGTCGCCACATACCTTTTTGAAGCAATAAATAAATATCTAAAACTTTGTGTATAAAATATTTGCAAAGGTCTAAAAGCAAGGACTCGAACCTTTTTGGTTTTTCGATTCCGGTACCGCTTTGTTTATTATAAAGTGAAAAATTAGTGTTCGGGTTCTATTTTCTTAATTATTTTTTCATAAAAAACTGTTCCGGTTTGGATTCCAAAGATTTTTTAGGTACCACACAAGGTTCCAGAAGAAAATTTGAGATCCTTAAAAAATAACGTGACCGGCGGAGTTTCAGTTTCGAGCAAAATTATGAGATAACATTTCTAAAAACTAAAAATTTTAACATAAATTAAAACTCTAAAAACAACTAAAAATGTATGCTATGTCTTTCGGTTTTCCTTTATAAAGAAACTCCGATATTTTATCTTTGTCTTAACGTTGTGTAGGAAGAAAGAGATTGATAGAGAAAACAATTGTTTCTCTCTATCTCCTTCTATATTCTGCGCCGTATGAACTCTGGCTGTATGGCCATGTCTATCTCTCTATAGTAATAAAAAGTGAAAACCGAAAAATACCGTTATTTTTTAACAAAATTTTAGCGGTTCCGGTACTTATAATATTTCAAATAGATATGGCCCTAAAGATTCCGATTTCAGTTCGGGTTCGGCAAAATTCGACCGGTTCCTGTTCCGATTCCGGTATTTTTCGATTCCTGTACTATAGTCCCTGTCTAAAAGTGAATTTTGAAGTCTGCTACATTGAGCAAAAAAATTGAACCACGAGTATATCATCTTAACGTTCCGGATGCAGTCCATTTCGTAACAGGTTGATAAGTTGAAAAGAGATGAATAGATATGTCGTTGTGTAACGCGGTGCTGATCTATTATACATGGTTTATTAATTTAGTGCACTGCAGCAGGCCTCATTAGAATTTTGAAGCCTACTACATCGAGAAAAATAACTGAACCACGCGTATATCATACAGGGGCTGCGGATACAGTCCGTGTCACATTGAAGGTAGTGTCACCTTGTGGATTTTTACTTTATGGTAGCCGGAATACCTACATTAACGGTGACTTTTACAAGTTCAAGTAAAACTTCAGATTGAAGATAAAACTCCAGATATAACCTAGATTGCATTGTTTATCTGTCAGGTAAACAATACAATGTACATCAGGTCTGGTGTTTTATCTTCAATCTGAAGTTTTAATTGAACTTGTAAAAGTCGCACTAAATCGAGAGTCATAAATAATCAAGCTCAATTAATCCCATATTATTTATTTATGCTTTAGTTAAAACTTTAATCTTAGCCACAAGAAAAACTTATAAATCGGACAATATGTGCTCACTCTCGCTGAATCGCCCCCATCCTGTTCGGATCCTGGCTCGGATAGTGAACGGCAGTTTTCGGAGGTGGTACGGTGACGTCCCCAACTCCAGGTGGCGCTGTCGCAGTCGTTGCCGGGGTACTCGCACCAGCAGCGCTACTAACTACCGGCGAAGCAAAAGGAGGCAATTGAGGAGGGCCGTGATTGAAAAAGAACGGCGGTAGAGGAGGGGGGCCAAACATGGGCGGCACCATAAGAGACGGAGGTGGTGGCATGCTCGGTAACGGAATGTGGCCTGGCTCCAGATTGAAGAAGTTGTTGCTGAGCTCGGGTAACGCGCCCGGAAGGCCTGGTACTGCCGGGTACATTTCCTCTGCTTGTTGGTGTGCGGGTCCGGTGCGTCCTTGGGAACGACCCCATTTGATGGTGATCCTTCTTCCTCCCAATATCAGTTTGTTGAAGGTTTTTTCTGCCGCTGTTTCCGCAGCTCCTCTGGTGGTATACTGAACGAAAGCGCACTGTTGCTTGGGAACCAAACTAATCGACCTAATTTCTCCATACTGGTAGAAATGGTCTCTGTAATAAATTTATTACCCAATAACCATGAGTTAAAAAACAGCACTGCACATTTCCTCACCTTATATCCCCTTCTGTTAATGTACCCAAGTTACCCAAATATAATGTGGTGATAGTTTTATCCTCAGGCGGTTCTAAAGTAGGCATTGCCGCAGCCCTCTTGAGCAGTTTATCAGCCACCGGGTCGTTGACACCATAATAGCGATCTTTGATGTTCTGGTCAGCCAAAGGATCTTCAGGATCTGTTGGTTTCTCATGCCTGTAAGGACATTCCTCACCTAAAAAAAAACACTCACAATATTGCTTTATTTCACTGACTCCACATTATCAATTACCTCGTCGACATTCCCCTTTCACCCAGAAAGAACAAACATGAGGCCGATTTCTTTTGTAATATGGTGCAGTTCTTGCCAATCTTATCAGCAAATCATTAGGCTCTCCTAGCTTTGCATTCATACTCCCAGCATCTGCTTTATTTAACTGAAACAAACATAAATAAGAAATATTCATTACCTCAATACTTTTATATTTACTCTTTAAATAAAAGCTGGATAATTAAGAGTGGTAGTAACTTATGAAAAAAATAATTTATTTCACCCACCCATGTACCTCGCATTGTCTTGCCAATACAATTCTACTGTCAGTTCTCTCAGAAAAATCTAATTTTCAGGCTGCATTTTATTGGAAACAAGTTATCTTTAAGAGCAATTTTCATTTACATTGACTTTTCATTTGACACAAATTTCAAAAAAAACTTTGAATAGAACTGACAGTAGAATCGACATCATCTGTGCTTAGCGTCCTTTATTTATTAAGGTGAACGTTTGGATAGCAGGTGTAGGACAAGAAGCTACTTCACTTTTTTGAAATTGCCAACGTTTCGACCTTTATTTGAGGTCTTCCTCAGGGCCTTTTCAATCAGTGAAGCCTGAGGAAGACCTCAAATAAAGGTCGAAACGTTGGCAATTTCAAAAAAGTGAAGTAGCTTCTTGTCCTACACCTGCTATCCAAACGTTCACAGTAGAATCGATATTTACAATAAAAATTCTGTAGTTCCATTTGAATCACAGAGGAATAACTAAATATAGAGTCCTTTATTAATAAGGGTCGGTGTGATGTTGACCGCTCTCAACGTCCGAAAAGACGACAACTGTGCTGTAGGCGCACAGCAAACTGACACATATTTTCATGGTTATCTTTCTCGCACGTCGCCCATAGCAGCGTAAAAAAAAGTTACTCGTTGCCATAGGACAAGTAAAAAAGTCTTTTTCTACGATCATTTAAAAATAAAGAACTTTTGTCATACCTTGCCCTAGCCAAAAACGTAACTTTCGTTTCTAGTGAGAGAAAATCCCATAACGTTAACTTTCGTCTCTAGTGACGAAAGTAAGTTGTTGTAATTTCGCCTGAATATCGCCAATTAAATCCGATTTAGCTGGTCTAAACAACCATGGAAAATGGTGATATCATACAAAAACATGTATATTTTGCCTGCCCGCGCCTCAAAAAAGTGAATGAAAGTGTTGAAATTTGACCAAACTGAACTCATTGACAGTTGAGGTGTTATGTTGACAATGACGCGCCTCAATTTTTGAAAGAAAATACTCTATAGAGATTATTTTTAAAGTTAATGAAGACTTAATGTTAGCATGGTCAAAGAAAAAGTATAGTGTTTTACTCGTCAAAAAAGCATTTTCTCTCGTAAGAGAACAGTTTACCAACCGAGGCGAAGCCGAGTTTGGTAATTTCGTCACTCGTTAAACAATATACTATTCGCGCACGCCGTCATTGCAGGGGTAGCAGAAAAGAACTGTGAACCTTAATCATTTATAAAGTCGTTAAAGATGTCCCGTATTAGTGGCAGGTGGACTTTTATACGGTTATAGAAAAAATGTTGTTCCTAATTCTTGCACAAAGTGTCTTTCGCGCACTTGACTGCTGCTCGAACGGTACGCGTAGTTCGGGCAACAGCAGTCGCGTGCGCGAAAGTGTTACTTTGCGCACTTGTTAGGAAAATAACTATCGTGTCTATTTGGTGCTGAAAAGTGCTTGTGAACCGCCGCAAATTTCCCGGTTCGGCGGCCATTTTTTGATTCCCCTCGCGATGCGCCATGTACATGTTGCAAGTAAACAAACTGAGAATGAATGACTGACGGGGTCTGTCTATAGTTTTAATGACTATGATTTGAATAAATGAAGATTGCATATTTTCCTTTCACAGCGGCTTTGGTTCTGGTTGACATAAAAATGGCAAACCAGCTGATTTTCACCAAAACTGATTGGTTGGAAATCACCAGGTCTGTCATTTTTACATCAACTAGAACCAGAACTGGTGCGAAACAAAAATGACTATTTGGCTTTCAGTAAAACCAAAAATGCTGCCTTCTTGAGAATATTTTAAGGAAATATTATATGAATTACAAATTTATATGACATTACGAAATGCAGCTTGAAAAACCAGATGCACATGCACTGGCTGCTAAACTTCGCTCAGCTCCACCCCTTAATTTTGAGAAACTCTAAGAGTAATTGCTATCTTTATATTCTTATAAAGAAAACAAAGGACAGGAATAGTCTCTCTCATAGTGATCTTGCACATAGATCTGGGAATTAGAATATATATTTGACCTCGTTTTGGTTTCCAAGGGTCACTTGATGCTACATTTTCAATCCATGGCAAAAGATTGATGCTAGTAGTATATAACTAATAAGAATATGAGTTGCCCCCATTGACTTTAGTACAATACCATATTTTTAGTGTGAATAGGTTTGACAAAATTGTTGCTACAGTTCCTAGTTGGATATCTTGTATATCATTAAGTTTGTCTCTAAATTGTAACTGTTTATGCAATTTGCCTCTATTGCCTTCAAACAGTAGAACCAAAAAAATATATATACAAGGCTTTAGGTTTAATGGTTGTGGTGCTGACTTATAAAACTCAGCATTTCTGTGCATAATGGCATAACTAAGTAGTATCTTTCCATATTTCCATACAATCTACTTACCTCTCTCTCCATATTTTGGATATAATACTCCTTGTTAACATCGCTTTTTGGTAGGCTATCCTTCAGCTTCAAAGCAGCATCCCTGACTTGAATTGGTAAACCGTATTCCAAATCTAACAGGCATGTTTGACAAACGTTTTTGAGTTTGCTGCAAGTTTGGCACACTTCAGTTTTCTTAAAACGCATCCGAGCCCCTGGGCACCATCTAAAGACTGTGAAAGGTCGTGAACAAATTTTGCATTCCTTGCCATAGCGTTCTTTTGTCATTCTGATGTAAGGGTTGTCTCCAAGGCAAGTTTGACATAATATTGGGAAGTCCTGTAGAGGGTCAAATGAGTGATTCATAGAGTATAACGTGAAACAATATTACTTACCGCGTCTTCCCAATTTTGTCTGTTGTAGGTATTAGTAGTTTTGGATGTGGCCATGACTCTTGCTAATTACACCTGGAAATCAAACTAAATACGACTTTTCTTTATAGTGTTTCTGATGGTTCAGGGTTTTGTAATCAAGCAGATATTTGCATAAACAATAAAATAAAGTCAAAATAATAAAAAATACCATTAACATTTCCATCCACAGCAGCGAACTTTCAACGTTGCAAGGTAAATTGTCGTAGGCCCTACAAAAGGTGCCAAAGCTCTAAATAAAAATTTACACTTTTCCACTCGATAGATTAGCACTTTGAAGTGAAAACGCAGAGAATAGCGCAATAATTAACGAGAAAATCAAAGAAAAGTTAATATTTTATTTTCTGAATTTCCTCAGAAGAAAGATGACAGATGACGTTCTGGAAACTGACAGCTGTCAGCTTTTACTGACAGATTTTTCAATTGTCACTTGCTTAAAAATATTCTGTATTCCTGGTAGGCTGCAGTCAGATTCATATGCCTCCATGATTTTCTCTACTGACTAAGAATTACGGCAAAAGTATAGATTATATAATAAAACTGCCAATTTTATGAAAAAGACTAGTATATTATTGATTAATAAGAGTGTTGTTTAAGTTTAAAATCTGGAAGTCATGTTTGCTGGTGATTTTCTTTTGTTGTTGTTGATTAATTAATTTGTTTTTGGGAACACGAACCGTTTTTTTTTGAAAGAAAACTCGTAATTTTTTGTCAATAAGGAACTCAACGTGAGTAAATATTGACTGGTCCTTCGCAGCGAACCGTTGAGAACGACACGAATTGCACGTCCACGTAACATTTTGGTCCGAATCGAGCCGGATTGGAATCCAAAAATCTATGGTATTACAAATATAACCACGACATGGATGAGGAAGTTGACGTCGTCAGTGAATGTCAGTTGAATCACGAACATATTATCACGAAGAAAGGCAGGCATAGTGAAAATTAGGGAAGGCAACCGGTGAGTCCGTTCCGATTTTCTTTGACTGCACATTTTCCATCTCTTAAATTGCCAATTTCCATAATACCTGCATAATAACTACTATGGTACTATCTCCTCTCGTCTCGTAAAACCCGTGTATACAATTCCCGATCAAATCGATTGTTACTATTGTTGGAAATCGGCAGTTTGCTTTACTTTCACGCCTTGTTTTGAAGCTCGTTTTGTAAACTGTTTATATACCACCGTAAATTGGAGTTTGGAATAAACTATCGTAAGCGCACGACAATCTATGATTCAAAAGGGGTAGTTGGTGAGCTAAATCTCAGTACCCTCTCATTGCTTTGGTTTTACCACGTACCTAATTTCCTACTGAAAATAAGCAGCGTTAGGGATATTGGCCAGAAATGCCCAAAAAAGAAAAAAAGGATAAATCCAAGGAGGACGATGTTGTAGTTGCTCCTACCGAGGGTGAGGAATTTCGCGAGTTATTGCATGTCCGTCGCGTAGTCATTCAGCGTTTGTTGCGTTTCGAGCTGTTTCTGCAAAGTAGTAATGGTAAAATTGATCAATTCCAACTTGAGATCCGCCTTAAAAGTATCGAAGAGGACTTCCAAGAATTCGATAGAATTCAAACAAGACTAGAATTCTTAGAACCCAATGAGATAGACAACCGACTCGAAACTGAGTCAGCGTATTACTCTTTAATAGCCGAAGCCAAACAATGTTTACATTCATCAAGTCAGCAGCGTTTGAGTAACACGCCGATATCAGTCCCCAAAGTTGAAACACAAAAATCACTCGATATGGGAAAATTACCCCAATTGGGATTACCGTCTTTTTTTGGCAGTTATGACTCATGGTTTAGCTTTAAAAATATTTTTGATTCTCTTGTTCATAACCGTGCTAATTTGACCGAAACAGAAAAGTTATTATATTTAAAGATGTGCTGTAAGGGAGATGCTTTAAAACTCATTAACGAATTAGATATAACACCCGACAATTATACTATCGCGTTAGAATTATTGCAAAAAAGATACGAAAATAAAAAAGCGGTAATTAATTTTCATGTAAAAAAAATTTTGTTTGACTTGCCAAACGCCACAAAAGAGTCTGTAGTGAACATTAGAAAGCTTTTGGATACAATTCAACATCACAAAGCGGCTTTGGAAAAGTTAAAGTTGCCGGTTCACGAATGGGACGCTATGTTGGTTCCTATTATCTTGAGTAAACTCGATGACCGCACCATTCGCGAATGGGAGATCAAGCAAACGCAAAACGAACTTCCTACGGTAGAAGAACTAGTGGAATTTATAAACAGAAAGTGTTTTGCCATGGAGGCAGTACGCGATTCTTCCAGTTTTTTTGTCAATAAACGAGATAAAACTGATAAAAGAGAACACCAATCGATAAATCATAACAAGAGTGGTACCACGCAATCTCAATATCGACCCGTTGATCGACCCAATTACTCGTATTTGTTAACGAAGCCTTCGGGTAATAAATGTCAGATTTGTAACGAGGGACATAATATATATCAATGTTCTCGATTTCTAAGTATGTCGTTGCCTGATAAGTATAACGAAATTAAAAAATATAGGCTATGCAGTAACTGTTTAAGACAGGGGCATATTAATCAGGATTGTTTGTCAGGTGGTTGCAAGAAGTGTCATAAACGCCATAACACCGCGTTACACACTCAAAAAGTTTTACCAGATAGGGAAACAAACGAAAGTATAAACAATAACGATGTATCATGCCCATTAGCAGGTGGACAGAGAGCGTCGCTATTCGACTCGCGAACCGACTCGCTTACTAACGCATCAGCTGATTCGAACGAACCACGTAGGCCTACAATGCTAACGATCGGCAAAGGCCAAGAACACGGTAATTTTTCAGAATTAGGATCGCACACGAATATTAGTTCACGCGAAGCAATAAAAAGTCCGATTTCTTTGGCTTCTTCTAGCTCAGCAAATAATCAAATATTGCTCTCGACAGCTACAGTTTTTATTGCCGACAAAGAGGGACGTTGGCACAAGTGCAACGTTCTACTTGACTCCGGAAGTCAATCTAATTTGATGAGTGAGAACTTGAGCAAAAAGTTAGGTTTGACTCTTCAAAAAGTCAACTTGCCATTGTCCGGTATTAGTCAGATCGTGACAAAAATTGACTACCGTGCCCGAACGAGAATAAAATCTAGAGTAGGTCAATTCGAAATTGATTTATCTTTTTTGGTTTTGCCTGTGTTAACAGAGAAATTACCTTTGATAGGATTCGATAGGTCGTTTTTATGCATCCCGAAAGGAATAGAGCTTGCTGACGATTATGTTGACAAACCAAAACAAATTGACATACTGTTAGGCGCAGAAATATTTTTTGATTTATTACAGAGTGGCAGGATAAAGCTGGGTCCCGGTTTACCTATTTTGCAGGAGACTGTTCTCGGATGGGTAATGTCGGGTAATCTAGTTTCTTTTGAAACGCAAAACAATAAAGCGGTATGTAATTTGTCAACGACTAGCTTATCTAATAAGATGTTGAATGATTCGCTTACGAAATTTTGGCAGCCAGAAGAATTTGCAAATTCGACTTTTCTCTCGAAAGAAGAACAGTATTGTGAAGAATATTTCTCACAAACAACTCAACGCGATATCGACGGTAGTTTTATAGTGAGGTATCCATTCAAGGATAATTTAAATAGTGGTTTAGGCGATTCTAAAACGACTGCATTAAAGCGATTTTATAATCTTGAAAAACGACTCGACAGAAATCAAGAACTAAAAACACAGTACGTTGAATTTATGAACGAATACGAGGCGTTGGGTCATATGACATTGCAGGGACCTCTTTCAGAAGACAAGTCTAATCCAGGTAGTTGTTATTTTTTACCGCATAGTGCGGTATTGCGCGACTCCATGACAACTAAGTGTCGTGTAGTATTCGATGCTAGCTGCAAGTCTAGTACCGGCATATCTTTGAACGATACGCTCAGGGTAGGTCCTGTAATACAAGAAGAGTTGTACTCTATCTTGCTGCGATTAAGACTTCGAAAAATAGTACTAAATGCGGACATAAAAATGATGTACAGATGCGTACAAATCAACAAAGAAGAACGCGATTTTCAAAAAATATTGTGGCGTTCGAATACATCTAAACCAATTAACGTGTTCAACCTTAACACCGTAACTTACGGCACGTCCAGTGCTCCTTTTCAGGCAACACGCTGTCTTGTTGAACTGGCGGATCTAAATAAGCTGGAATTTCCACATACATCGAATATAATAAAAAAGTCATTTTATATGGACGACTTATTAATAAGTGTAAACTCAGATGAAGAAGCTTTACAAATATACGAAGAACTCAATCAGATTTTAGAAAAGGCTAATTTTAGGTTAAGGAAATGGTCGTCAAACAGTCCTACGGTTTTGAATAAAATTTTCGAATTAAATCACTGCGAAAATTCGGATAACTTTATAATTTTTCACGAAGATAAACATTTAAAAACACTGGGTGTTGCTTGGGAGCCCAAGCAGGATGTTTTAAAATACTCGGTAAATGTCAAACAAAAGTTTTCCGCTATAACTAAACGAAGCATTCTTTCAACTATCGCGCAAATTTTTGATCCACTAGGATTGATTGGACCGGTGTTAATCAGAGCAAAGTTAATCATACAAGCGTTGTGGAAGTTAGAGTTAGACTGGGACATTGAAGTACCAAGTGATCTAAAGAAACATTGGCTAGAATTTTTGTCTCAGTTTGAACATTTAAACGAGATTAAAATTGAAAGGTATGTAGTTACCTCAGAATCTGTTTCTGTCAAATTATATGGTTTTTGCGATAGCTCTGAGAAGGCCTATGGTGCGTGCATCTATGTCGGCTCAGTAGATAGAATGAGAAATCAGAAAACTAAACTACTTACCGCAAAATCCAGGGTAGCGCCCGCGAAGAAAATAACTCTTCCCCGACTCGAATTATTAGCTGCTCACCTTCTGGTGAAACTAATGAATAAAATACTATCCACACTTGACATAGAGATCTCGCAAGTGAAATACTATACCGACTCCAGTATTGTATTAGCGTGGATTAGAACCGAACCCTCTAATCTTAAAACATTTGTCGCGAATCGAGTATCGAAAATTAACGATTTGTCTAAAGTAGCGGATTGGTCTCACGTTCCGAGTGGAAGCAATCCTGCTGATGTAATATCCAGAGGTTTGAGCCCGCGTGAATTGCTAACATGCGATCTCTGGTTCAATGGTCCCTGTTTTTTGCAGGATCATTCAGACAATTTTGATCAGTCGGATATGAAATTCAGTTTATCTGACAACGCTCGGTTTTCGGAAGATTATTTGTCGGAAATGAAAGGAAATCTGACTGTCACTAACACTACTTCTACCACTCAAAAGAACGATGAAGTCGAGTCTGATATTTTCGGCAGATTCTCAACAATGTACAGATTACTTAAAGTGATAGGGTATATATGTAGATTTAAAAATCGCACTTTAAGAAAAATTAAAGCACAGTCCGAAGTCCTTACAGTTGAAGAAATGGACGAAGCATTATCGTTATTAATTAAATTGGCACAAATAAACGTTTTTCGAAAAGAAATTTCTGATTTAAAGAAATGTAACAGAGTCTCTAGCGACAGCAAAATTTTGAGTTTGAATCCGTTTTTAGACTCAAGTGGAATATTAAGAGTAGGGGGACGCTTAACGAATTCTGACGTTGGATTTGATCAACGGCACCCTGCCATATTACCGTACAAACACAAGTTCACAGACTTGATAGTTATGAATGAACACATGAGAAACCTTCACGCAGGTGTTCAGAACTTACTTTCCATAATTCGTTTGAGGTTCTGGATCATAAATGGCAAAAACGCGATCAAAAGCAAATGTATAAGATGTTTCAAAGTGAAGCCGAGAGCATCGAAATTTCTCATGGGCTCACTACCAGCGGCTAGGGTTACACCGTCAAGGCCTTTCTCAAGTTGTGGCGTTGATTATGCAGGACCTATATTCGTAAAAGAAGGGGTCTTACGAAGAGCTAAATTAGTGAAAACTTATATGTGCATTTTTGTATGTTTTGCCACGCGCGCAGTGCACATTGAACTTGCTAAGGATTTAAGTACGGAAAGTTTTTTGAACGCTTTGCGAAGATTTTGCTCGAGACGTGGAAGACCGACCGATATTTACTCGGACAATGGTACGAACTTTGTAGGAGCAAGTAATCATTTTTTGGAGTTATATGATCTCATAAACAATAAAAAACAATTTGAATCTGTTTCTACATTTCTGGCCAAGGATCGTATCAAGTGGCATTTTTTGCCTGCTCGTAGTGCCCATATGGGAGGACTTTGGGAGGCTGCGGTTAAGTCCACTAAGTTTCACCTTCGTCGCGTTCTCGGGGAATCTTCTTTAACATACGAAGAAACTTCTACTTTGTTAGTGGAAATCGAAGCATGTCTAAATTCGCGCCCTCTGATGCCGATTTCCAACGACATTAACGATTACCTTCCTTTGACTCCCGCTCATTTCCTTATCGGAGACTCATTGGCTGGTTTGCCTCAGCATGAAATTGAAAACTTGCCTATGTCTCGACTCACTCGTTACCAACGACTGCGACGACTCCAGCAACAGTTTTGGCACAGTTGGTCGAGAGATTATATTTCCAACCTTCAAACCCGTCAGAAATGGAAAACAACTGTTGACCCGTCTGTAGCTGTTGGATCCTTAGTATTGCTGATCGACGAACGAAACCCACCGCTTCGATGGCCCTTGGCACGTGTTATACAGCTTCATGAAGGAGCCGATCATGTAGTGCGTGTTGTAACAGTACGTTTGCCTAATGGAACCTTGACGCGACGAACAATATCAAAAATATGTCCGCTACCTCTTACTGATTAATTATTAAAAAGTAAGAACTTTTTAACGGGGGCGGCATGTTTAAGTTTAAAATCTGGAAGTCATGTTTGCTGGTGATTTTCTTTTGTTGTTGTTGATTAATTAATTTGTTTTTGGGAACACGAACCGTTTTTTTTTGAAA
Organism: Taphrorychus bicolor; assembly: GCA_951812265.1. Taxonomy (NCBI): domain Eukaryota; kingdom Metazoa; phylum Arthropoda; class Insecta; order Coleoptera; family Curculionidae; genus Taphrorychus; species Taphrorychus bicolor. Next base: position 18,665,112 of record OX638302.1, read on the forward strand.
GAAAACTCGTAATTTTTTGTCAATAAGGAACTCAACGTGAGTAAATATTGACTGGTCCTTCGCAGCGAACCGTTGAGAACGACACGAATTGCACGTCCACGTAACAAGTGTAACTAGACAAAACTAAGAGAAATTTGGATTTTTTTTCGATGTATGGGTAGGCAACACACTATAACCGTCTGCATTGATTCTTGTTTTGTCTGATGCAATTTGTAAAAAAAGAAAAATTAGCAAATTTTCAACTATTTTGAAGTACGAACTACATGGAGGAACCAAATGCCAATACTTTCTTTAAATTGGTCTCGTTCTTTTCCTGTGTTGTAAGTCCGCCATGTTTCTTTGACGCTTTCGCGCTTTTTTCTGTTTAATCACAAACTTAATTTGATTTGCTAACCACCCACAATACACGGGTTTTCTTTTAAGTGGTTTTAGTATGTAATTAATTTTAAACAAATAATTTTTGCATAGCAGTTTTAATTGTTTTTTTTTGTAAAAAAAAAGAAAAGCATAATCCATATCGTAGCTTTTTTTAAATCAACTTAATTCCATAACTTAATTACAACAAGGCAGTATACAAACAAAATTTTTCTATGTGCTAATTACTAACTCTTACAAATAATATGAGTCTGTAAGTATTGTAAAACATCCTTGCTGAGAGGTATGTCCTTTAGGTAGGCATCAAAGTTCCTGCACACACTGAAGAGACTCCGCCGAACAGCAGCTGTTACTGCTCCTTTCATCCTGCAGTTAAAATTGTCATATCCTACCATCTTTCTTGTCAATGCAGGGACTTTGTTCAACTTATCGAGGCTTTGTTTCAGGTTTACCAAACTAGTGACTATTGCTGGGATGTCTTTTTGAACCACACCAAACTTATCCTCTTCAAGAGATGTGGTTATGAGTCCTGATATTCCCTGTGAGGCCCATATAATCAAGTTTCCATTAGCCAAGCACTTACGGATGTTAGCTTGGGGCAGCTCACCGAACAGAAAATTTATTCCAGTCACTATTTTAAAAAAGTTCCAAGCAGAATTTACTCGATTGTAGAGATTTAGTAAAAAGCTGTTAGAAAAGGAGAATTCTGCTACAGGACTTTTGGAGACATCCACAAAGCTGTAATTGTCATGTTCAATGAGTGCCATGTTTCTTAAGTTTCTAAACCGATCTGGACTTTGAATAATTGGTGCTTGGATCACTTGGGCCTTTGTTTGCTTCTCTGGTAGATCAATGGTCTTGTTTAGCAGCTGTGTATATTCAGTAAATAGTTTTAAGATATTTTCTACCAATAAATTCCAATTGTGAGGATGCCCTCCTGGATTGGATATAGTGAAAAATACTTGACGTCTCATTGGTGACCATTGGGCTAATAAGTGAAGATCTAAGCAGGCCAAGTTCTGCACTATAGGCCACTCATAATTGGTTATACTTTCTTGCAATGTTAAACAGCCACAATTGTCTTTTACTAGTGGGAAGTGCACTGGTTCAGTTAAAAACAAGTTAAAATAAAATCTCATCAAATTCATATTGACATAGTAAAGAGCTCCAAAAAACCACAAATGGAGGTAAAGAAATGCATTGGCTTCCACCTCATAATCAATTAGTCCAAATAGTTGTTTAAATGCAGTTTTTAAAGTGTAACCATATATATAATAAAAGCAAGAAAACACTATTGAAGGCCAAAATGAGTGGGTCACTGACTCTTGGATCAGTGGCAGCAACTGGCTTTTCAGTTGCAAAAATTTTCTTTGATGTATTACTGGAAACGCTAAATTTTTTTCTGCTATATAAACCTTCACAAAGTAATACAGTCCTATCCACAAACCACTCAATATTAAAAAGAAAGTTCCTTGGTTTAGACAGTAAGCTTGCCCTTTACAGACTTCTGTCAAATTTTTGTACTGACCGCCAGATATGGACAAAAATAACCAAACCAGAGTTCCCCCAACACTGACATGAAGTAGTAGCAATACTAAGTTATGGATGGAAAAAGCAGCAACAAACTTCTGGAATCTTGTAGAACTGTAAGTTGACTTCATCACATAATCTTTGGCACATATTAAGCTTTGGGCGAATATAACTGTGATAAATGGCACAACAAACAATAGAGTGCTGGCCGATGTTGTGGTACGTATTGTTGCCACTAGCCATTGAATAGGATGAAAAATGTTGATATTGGCAAAGAACACATATAACTGCAGTATAAATAATTGTGACACCACACTGGAAGTTACCGCATAAGACAGTTTACGAAGAAGCAAGTCTTTGTATGTGCAAGTTTGTGGGGTAGCTACTACTAGGTTAGGATTCATTCTCATCCACTATTTTTTCAGCACATCCCGTAACTTTCCACAACAGCACTTTTTCGGTTAATGATAATAACTTTTATGAAAATATCATTACATCAAATCGGTTTTTTAATACATGTAAGACTAATTTTGTTAATTTTTCTCTAGTTCTTCGGCTTCCGTTAAATTTTGAAAATGGAAAAAAAAGTTTTTTTTCGTTTTTTTTCTCTAACCTCTAACCATTTGATTTGACGTTGACATCCGACATGTGCAACTGGAATTGAGTACGGTAATTATATCCCGAGTGCTCGGGATATCAGTCTATCTCACTCTAGGTTGTTAAGTTTTGGGAGATGGTCTGTGTCCGGAGCGCTCGGATGGAATTCTCGGCTGTAATGTCGAGCACCGAGTACACCGACAAAAGAAAAAAAAGATTCGCTGGGAGCAGCTTGGAACAGTTCCGAAGCTTGAATTCTTGGGCACCAACATATACAAGGTGTTTCAGAATAATATCAAGGACTAGATGATATGTTGAATGTTCATATTTAAGGCAGTGAACTCGGCATAACTTGTTCATTTATTATTTTTTTAGTTTTCACTTTATGCATCTTGACGACGTCAAAGTTTGATGTTTTTATTTTGTTCTGCTTTTTACGGATGGATCAGTCAAATGTTACAGCGTTTTCGATTGGAAGAATTAATGTAAATTTAACGTGTTATAGTCCCTTTTGTTTTAAATGTCAATGGAGTGGTATGGGGTATGGTATGGCAAATGTCACACTAGTTTTGCACCATTGTCTTTTTGTGCTAAAGTTCTCAATCGAAAACGCTATAAAAGTGACATAAAATGTCAGAAGTGATATTGACAGTGACATTTGTTTTGTTTTTGGCGGGAAGCCCAGCAAAAACATAAAATTAGTGTCAAATCTGCATTTGTTTCAGTTTGTGAGTATTTCAGTTTATTTTTCTTTTCTCAACTCTCTTATAAGGTTTATACGCAAAATGAAGTGCACTATACCTGAGATTTCGTGGCACAATAGAGAGCCGGTGTTTTCAGTCGATATTTACCCGGAAAATGCACAGTTTTATAGGTTAGCTACAAGTGGAGGAGATTGTCATGTATTGGTAAGGAAAATTCTACTTTTTCTAATTTTCTAATAAATTTGGGTAATGGTACCCTATACTCCTTTAATTATACTATGTCTCTCACACCTACTCTAATAAGTACCTATAATCAACTGTTCAAAGAATTGAAAAGGCACAGGGTTTGGATCTCAATAATTAATATCCTAATATTTATACTTTATTATCTATTTCTGTAGATAGTGGTTCTCTGGTTTGTTAAGATACCAAACGCTAAAGACAGTTTTATGAGCATCCCAAGAGCATAAATAAATCAATTTTTTGGCTTTCCACCAATGAGTACCTAATTGCTATGGGTGGATTCAAAGTGGTCTTTTACCCACATGTTTTTTTTTGGAAGGCAGTAGATATCAGCAAAATTTAATTAACATGTCTCCTGACCTAGAATAAAATTGCTGAGATTCTGTTATTTATTTGATTGACTTAAGAGCTATTTACTATTTTCTATTTGGACATATTTCTATTTGGACAACATATATGAAGTAGATGTGCTGTATATGCTTAATGTTTGTGGCTTACAAACCTCTGTACAACAATAATTAAAGTTTTATATTTAGTCACATATAATTTATATTTTGAAGATATGGCAAATGAACATAGCACAAAATGGAGCAGTGCATCAAGAACTAATATCTGACCTTACCAGGCACCAGCGATCAGTCAATTGTGTTAGGTGGTCCAGTTCAGGGAAATATTTAGCATCTGGAGACGATGATGCCAATATTATTGTGTGGCAACTACAAACAGATAATATACCTTTGCTTGAAGGTAAGTAATCAAAATATATAACCACTCATTTGTTTCTTCCATCTGTTAATGTCAATTTAATACTCTCCCATAGTAAGTCCAAGAAAATATCCTTGGAAACTCAACTCTGCCAAATTTAAAACATGTCCTTGCCTACCTTAACTTGGCATTAACAATAATGCTATCAAATACAACTTTTATAATTCGGACATTCACTAAACTGGGTACTTCAGTAATCTGAAGCATGCTTTTATTCAGACATTTTTTAATTTTTGCTGGGATTGCCCTGTAATCTGGACACAAAAAGAATTTTGCAGTTTTGCTGAAGCATAATGCATGAAAATCAGAGTGGAGAATGTGTAATCACATTTCATCTATTACAATTTTACCAATATGCTATTACAACAATATACATGTATTAGCCATCTTTCTTTAACATCTGTGCATCTTACTAATAATGCACACTTACTACTTATGAAAGATGCACCTTTCTAATAAACTGCATATAAAATAGGCGAAACTGGTGATAAGGAGACTTGGATTGTGTACAAAATTCTGAGGGGACATAAGGAGGATGTATATGATATCTGTTGGTCAATAGATGATTCTAAAATTCTGTCTGGAAGTGTTGACAATACTGCAATTCTCTGGGATGTAACTAAAGGCAAAATGGACCATATTTTGTCTGACCATAAAGGATTTGTGCAGGTAAGGAAATGGCTGTATAGGTTACACTCTTGTCAAAAAAGAATCAGCTACATATTATATGCTCAAGTCTTACTAAGCGGTTGAAAATGTCCAACTAAATCAATTTAATCAAATTACAATTTTTTGGTTATATTTCGACAAGCACTTTTGTTTGTTAAATAAATTAAACAAATGGTGCCAAGGAAATGCTCTGCATTTGTTAGATTTAAGAATGCGCCAATTTGCACCCTTTTATTATAAAATTCAATTATATGTATGCGTTGTGTCCTTTCTAATTCAATGGAACTGTAGATAGCAGGTGTAGGACAAATAAGATAAGCTACTTCATAGTTGCGAATAAGCCAATGTTTTGATCTTTATTTAGATCTTCTTCAGGGCTTAATTCAGTTTGAGAAGTATGTCACCTAAGCTATATGTATATGTCTTCTACCGGACATATCGCAAAAACAAAACAATCAATCCATAAACAGACAATGACCACATGAGTTAAGAACAAACGAAACACCAGCCGTCACGAACAAAATAAACGATCGAAGCATCGTTTATTTTTTTCCTGACTGCCAGCATCGTTTATTTTTTTCCTGACCGGCAGGATACTTCTATCGTTTATTTTGTTCCTGGCGCCTGGTGTTTCGTTTGTCCTTAACTCATTTGGTTGTTGTCTGTTTGTGGATTGATTGTTTTGTTTTTGTGTTGTGTCCTGTAGAAGACATACTTCTCAAACTGAATTAAGCCCTAATTGAAGCCCTCTCGAACTGAATTAAGATCTAAATAAAGATTGAAACGTTGGCGTATTCGCAACTGTGAAGTAGCTTCTTATTTGTCCTACACCCGCTATCTACAGTTCCATAAAGTTCAATATTTAATTTTTGTAGTTTATTGGTAGTTTACAAATAAATATTTTGTTTTCCTAATGCCAGTCTTATTTAGGGTGTGGCATGGGATCCAAAAAATCAACTTACCGCCACGATTAGTACCGATCGAGTTTGTAGAGTATTTAACACTACTGGAAAACAGGTTAAAGCACGTATTCACAAAGGAAAAATTACTGCAGGTATTGTTTTAAGCTTAGAATAACGCAGAAAATTCTGTCTTTGCATTTCATATTGTCTGAAACTTTCTTACATTTTTCAAGCTGTAACTTTAGAATGGTAAGTGTATCTTAGAAGAGTGAATCTTTTTGCTCGAATTTAAACATTATTTCTAATCCGTTGCTTTTTCAATTAACAACGTTTTATGTGATCAGTTCCAGAGGGGCATTTTTTAAGGGACAAGGAGGTGAAATATTTCCACGATGACACATTTAAATCATTCTTCAGACGACTACAATTCACTCCAGACGGTTCCTTGCTTATAGTGCCCTCTGGACATTTAGAGACTGAAAACTGCAAATCTGCGCTTAATGCCACTCTAATTTTTACATTAGACAATTTCAGTGTGTAAGTATGATTTCTTCAGGTCAAGAAGCAGTAAAGAATTGTATCTGGTTTTAGACCGGCTGTGATTCTTCCCATACCAAGACTCAGTAGCACAGTGGTGCGCTGTTGCCCTGTTTTGTATGAGCTGAGAGAAGAAGGCCCTGAGCCCATAATTAAACTTCCTTATCGTATGGTTTTTGCTGTTGGGACTGACCATGACATTATTCTATATGACACCCAGCAAGTTTTGCCTTTTGCGAGATTTCAAGACATCCACTACACACGTTTAACTGACCTTAGTTGGTCCCACGACGGATTATTGCTGATTGCCTCGTCCACGGACGGATTTTGTAGCCTTATCACATTTGAGTTAGATGAATTGGGTGTGCCTTGGCTGAAGACGGAGAGCGACTGTGCGGATAATACCTTAGACATTAGCGGATGTGAAGAATTGTTAGAGAAAGACGAGAATGTTGACATAACCAATAAATCCGTGACGTTAGATGATACAAGTGTATTGCAAGAAACTAAGAAGAGGAGTAGTTTTTTGGAGCAATGGGCGCTGAAAACACCGAGCAAAAAGCGAAAATTGGAAGAAAATTGCGATAAGAAGAGGCCGTCATCTTGTGACCGAGGAGCGACTGAAATTATTGAGATCTTGGATTCTCCGCAAAAGAAACTGCCAGAGGGCCAGAGGACGCGCGAAGTTGAGACTGAAGTAGCACTTAAAATATCAGATGGTACGTTGAAAAACCGCCAAACTTACCAACTTTTTTATAATTTAAAATTTATCTGATGCCTGTTACGAATTATGAGCTACGTTTAGGAAAGAAAACTTGCTGGTTTGCTCTGTTTATTTTTGTTGCAGATAATTGTAGGATACCATCCACCACTACCCCAAGGAGGATAAAGCCAATTCTTTTGCAAGCAAAACAGAGTTCGACGCGAACAGAGAATGATCACTCAAAGCCCAATGAAGAGGTGAAAACTTTTATTCATGTAAGTACCACTGCAGACGTAGCATCTGTAAACTCAAATGATGAAGGAGATGTACAGCTGAGCGAGAAGGAACGGAAGAGCCTCGAACAGGCTTCACAAAGCATTAAGGAATTTTTCTCCAGAAATCCGAGACGGGATTTTTCCAACAGTAGTGAAGCGAAGCCGATTGCAGTCAAGAGAAAGCCACAAAACTTAGAGGCGAAGCCCATTGCCGCGAGGAAAAACGTTGCAGAGCCCTCTAGTCCAGGTGGGATATTGTTGAAAGCTGAAGAGATAGCAAAAATTGATGAAAAAAATAATATAACAACCGAGAATGTTGAGGTTCTCACGACAGCCAGTGACATTGAATGCAAGGAAGAATACAAAATCACTCCTAAGAAAACAAAAGGTACGACGAAAGACCGCGAGGCTCCGCCCAAAATCAAGGTGTCGTCGCTAGTTAAGAAAGGCAAAAGCTCAAATGTGACACCTAAGAAAGCGAAAAATTCTTTGTTGAATTTCCTTACAAAGTCTTCGGAAAAAGACAAAAGGGCCGATGAGGTCCTAAGGGAAGAAAGCGCGGCTAGAGACTCGTGGACTTGTGATGTCTCTAAAGAACAATCACAAGTGACAGCTGCGGCAGATCCTATAGTGGCAGACGACGATTGTAGTGAGGATTTTCGTTTACAGTTGGAAGAATCACAAGAAGCCGCAGATGAGCGTACCACTAATGAAGCAACAAAATCAACGTCGATTTATGGAAATGAAAATAGGCAAGAAATCTTAGCGCAGTCTTCAACTCCGAAGACTCCCAGACGAGTGCAATTAATCACGTTATCCAGTCCTGGAAATAAACCGAAAAAATTGAAATAAATAAAACAACAGCTTTATTATGTACATACAGTGTTACTTATAAATCATGAAGGTCAAGGTTATGTGCACGTTTGTGCTTTTTAAAATGGTACCTACTGTATAAGTAACCATTCTATTAAAATTAGGTAAGTCGTACTTTTTATACTCGCTTTAGTTCTGTCTTACTGTTATTTATTAAATAATCTGATATAGATAATAAAATAGACGCATAACATTTACTCCTGATACCACTTAGATTTCTTGGTGTTAACGAGCGAATCTCCCAGTTTCCTTTTATAGCTGTTCACCATTTTCGAAAAGTCATCTTCCTGCATTGACCTGTTCATTTTCTGTTTAGGCTGCTTGATGAAATCCTTCTTCCTCTCATCTAGGGTCCTCTTTGTCATCTTTTGCTTCCGTTTTTCCTTCTTAATGGTTTCATAATGTAACTTTGCCTGCTGAGTCAGCTTGTACCTGCTTCTCATCTTTAGCACTGCACCTTCTTTTGCAGTAACTCCGGCAAACTCTGGGGCAGTAACACTGTCGGAACTAATGTCTGGAATGCGTTTATCTTCGACTGCTGTGGGATTATAGTCCTTAGATTTGGGGTTTTTGACTCTCGACTTTTCCTGTCTTTTTAATTTGGCTTTCAAGGCAGCTTTACTCTCGATACTAAAGCATATAATGGGTCTCTGGGTTTTGGAAAATACGTTTGGATTATTATTTAGTGACCGTAAAGCAGCCAGTGCGTGCTCGTGCTTGGTGAATGCTACAAACCCGAATCGTTTCGACTGGCCAACTCCCTTTGAATCTACGTTCTTAAAGTCTCTCATAATTCTCGCTTCTTTAATTACGGCACCCTGACCCGCGTGCTTTGCTAAAAGCGCTTTTAGCTTTGCGTCGTCCCACGTGGCGGGAAGATTGTGCACGACAAGACGTTGCCTTGAAACGAATGTGTTTAAATTTCGAAGCATTTGAGTTTTGTACTGCTCAATTTGAAGTCGTTTGGCCATGTCGCTAGCAGATACACCTTCTGCTGCTTTCGAACCCGCTAATATTACTAGAAAATAAAGTGATTTGGTTAATACAATGTGGTATAATTTCAATTAAGTTCAGTTTGAAATTTAGAATTTTTACTTTCATCCACTGTGAAATACAGAGCAAAACAATACGAAGTCAAAGAATCTTTACCTCCCTCTTTTACAAGATACAAGTTCCTTGAATCCTTTGGTTTTCCTTTTAGTTCTTTTTGTTCCCTTTCCTTATTCTTCATTTCATTCCGATCAATTGCTGGATGGCAATCTAGTACATTTCCTAACAGAGTTAGTTCAGTTCCAGCAGTTAGAGCTTTTTCTGCATCTTCCTTATTCTTAACAAAAAAAAGAAAAGCATAGCTAAAGTGCATTAAGGATATATTTATGCAACTGTATGTATGAAAATTTTAGTTTTTCAATTACACTTAAAAACTACTAATTCTTGACAGCCTCAAGTGTTCAGCGTATTTGTTTTTAGGTTTGGGGTTGTACAATTTTATTATCTTATTTAACAGAAGAATTTTTATCAAATTGGATAGTGATTTTGTGAAAATTAGTTTTAGGCAAACTTGAGGGTGAACTTGCTGAATTGTCCTCAAGATGTTTAGCTGCAAAGAAGTTATTGTGAAAAGGAAAAAATTAATCTTTTACAAACTTTCACAATTGCAGAGTTTAATACTGTAGGACGAAAATGTGGTTTTTTATTGCATTTTGTCCCTTTCCCAATAACTTCCTTGAAGTTCAAAACTGTTTGCTATGTTGGTGAGCATGGCTAAGAGAGATTTGTTGTTATAACACAGGAATGTTTCTACAGATTTGATTCATCTATAGGGGAGGATTATTGTACCACTCTATTGATGGTTCAAAAATAAATATGTTTTAATAAATAAGATAACTCACCACAAATTTGACAAAGGCTGTCCCTTTTGAATGTTCCGTGAATTTATCCATACAGATCAAGGCGTAATATATGGAGCCAAATTCAGACATGCGCTGCCTCAGATCCTCATTTGTTGCATGAAATGGAACATTTTTTATAAATACAGTTCTGCCTTCTGTTACATCATGTGATTCAAATCTCTTAGCTGGGCTTAAATTGTTTGTCTCAGGTACCTTCAACATAATTAATGTCTTGATAGTTCCTTGTTGGGAATTGGATCAAAATGAAAAAACACTACGCCACTTTTAAAAGTATCCGCCTTTCAGCAGTATACGGGGTGTTCATTATAAAACTTCATCTAGTTGGCTGTGAAATGTCAAAAGAAAAGGATGGAGAAACAAAAATCCATTTATTTTGATTATGTCATCCTTTTCTGTCAAAATTTCATAGCCTGCTAGATGAAGTTTTACAATGAACACCCCGTAGTACTGCATAGTGCACCTCAGGGCAATTTTAACTTGACTTCGGTCCTCACTCCAGTCACTTGGCACCAGATTTTCCTTCAGTACATCCGCAACCCCTTAAAACCATATAATATCTATTATCAAATTACATCTATGCTTATGGTTGGTAATGTAATGCATGACATGTACTACTATACCATAAGTACTGACTGAAGAGTGAGGAGCTGAAAAACCACTTGGAGAATCAATAGCCTCGTGCTGCGTTCAAGCGGACCACCGGTTATTCCCGAGAATTACCGAAATTATAAACTCAAGCGAAATGGTTATAACCCGTTAGACAAACATGACGTCATGACTTGGCCTTTTGTCATGTGATATTTACGTCATCGGTTGACGTCTAAACTTGCGTTTAAAACCGCAAATTCAACCTACCAAGGGTTGGAACTCCGGTTATAAATATGCATGTGTAAACTACTGGTAGACCAATAAAATTGATATTGATTGCAAGCCGTTTGTTACTGGAGTTGCAGAAGAAATGTAGCAAAGATTTTGACAATAAAAAAAAACACCAAAACTGAAATTTCGAGTTTCACTTGAAAACGAGCAGAGATTCCACTGCTCATCGTGTAAATAACTCAATAAAGACAATGGAAGTCCAAGATGTTTTGCTTAATAGTACATCATGGTCTACCACCTTTAAACAAACATAAGGGTGTTCATTTCAAAACTGCCTCTAGTTGGATGTGAAATGTCAAAAGAGAAAGATGGATGAACAAAAGTCCATTTACTTTGCTTATGTCATCCTTTTCTGTCAAAAACTCACAGCCTCCTAGATGATGTTTCTAATTAACACCTCATACTTTCCAGCCCCTTGACCTGAGGATGGGGTGATTATCTAAACAAAATAACTTAGTGTGAGGCTGTGCATGTTCAGTGCTAACATATTCTTCGCACATTAAGCCCTTGGAAAAATATCTCAGATGAATGTAACCAATGTTCATTAGAAAACGCCATCTAGAAGACTATGAATTTTTGTCAGAGAAGGATGACAATCAAATAGCATTTTTGCGTGAGTGCTCTTAGAGTATTCCCATTCTTTGTTTTCTCAATAAGAATGTAAGGACAATACTCTCAGGCCACCATCACATACAGCGGAACGGAATGGAGCGGAACGGAGCAGCAATGTCAATAATGTCATTACACATGTCAATAACGTCATTGCACATGTCAATTGCTATTTAAGCTTTTATCTGATTGGTTTAAATTCAACTGTCAAATTACGCTCTGTTCCGCTTTTAACCAAATTCCGCTGTATGTGACGTCACCCTCAGAGCAGTTTAGAGTAATGATGCAAAAACGCTGAAACTAAACAGACTTTTGTTCCTTCATCCTTTTCTTTTGACATTTCACTCCTTCACAACTAAGGTACGTTTTCAAACATTTTCAAACAAACACCCCTTATATGAATTGGTGCATGATTTTTACCTAAGTCCTAAAAGTTGCCTGGTTCATAACATACCACACATGTGAGTCTTCAACCAATGGGAGTAAGTACACAAAAAAATTCTCTGGTTACAAAGAAAAAAGTAAAATATAGAGGAGATTCTAAAAGTTCATTGGTTAAATGAATTTAACAAATTTATACATGATCAAATCAATAGAACAAGAAACTTACCATTACCAATGATTTTTGGTCTTCTTCATTCTCCTCCCCTGAAGAATTATTGTCTTCTGCACTCTCAGAATCTTCATCTTTAATTTCAATTTGATCTACTGGTGGTTCCTCCTTTACCCCATCTGTTTCCTTTTTAATGTGAGCTTTCTGCACATTTTCCTTTGTAAAAGCATCTTTTGGTTTTGCAAAATTCACAGTCAAGTTTCTGCCCATAAATGGTTGGTTGTGAGTATGATGTTGGGCTTTTTTGGCAAACTGCACCATGTTGAACTGTATGAAGGCGCAACCTTTCATTTTGCCATCAGCCCTCTTCAATACGTCTATAGTCAATATGCTTCCATATTGCTCAAAATGCTTTTTAATGTCCTGTTCTGTAGCTTTAAATGGCAAGTTTTTAACAACCAACCTTGCCCTTTTTTCTTTCAGAATTTGTTTGGACAGTTTGCGGTTTTTGAACGACTTCTTTTTGGCTTTAGGATACGGTTTTTCCTGATTCTCCCACTGAGGGGCAGACGATTTTTTACCTATAGTAGATATAGAATATTGGTAGATGTTAAATTTATTTTAACCGAGGTTTGACTACTCACGTGGTTGATTCTTTGACATTGTAGAATGAATAATTTTTAGCTCAATTGTTATTACCTTTCTTTAAAATTATTTATTACGACTTTGAATGTTGATTGTAGTTTGTAGTAATGTAAAAATAAAAATCAAAATAAAAGCGTAAAACTAACCACATTTTTACACATGTGTTCGTTTCCTATGAAGGTGTCAAAATAAAACTTAAAATTAAAGCTGGTCACATGATCTGATATGAAAACTGTGCAACGCTATCACGTGATACTTATTACGTAATCACATGGCAACCCACCATACAAGGACGGTAAACAAAACAGGATGGTCCACTACCATTTAAACAACATGGGCCAAAAATCGTGACGTCAGCTTAGTGCAGACTTGTGAGCGATAATGACGTCATTATTTGCCGAGCCCCGTAGCCAACATTGCCACTGCTATTACGGCTGTCAATAATATCATGGGACTATTCCTGTCATTTGTTTTCTTAATAAAATTATAAGAACGGAAGTAGTCTTAGAGCGGTCACCCGAAAAACCTGTGAATATTTGATTTGACATCTCGCGATGATTATTCGCGGGCGCGGGTTATTCGTTTTTTTTTATGATCGTATTCTAACATATAAACTTTTTTTTAATATTTCTCTTGTTGCTGTGATTGCGCCGATTGCGTTGAGATTTTGTAAAATTACAAGTACACAATACCTGGACGCTTATTCTATAGGAAAGAGTGAAAGTGAAAGTGAAAATTTTGAGAACCTTGATTCGTCAAAAAATTCTGTTGACGAATTCCTTTGGCCAGCAATTCTCACTTTCACTCTTTCCTATAGAATAAGCGTACTTGCTGAATATAAAAGCCTCAAATTAAAGTGGAAGAAAGAAGGCAGACAAATATCCTTTCATTTTTTCACAAAAAGAAAAGATGTTCTATCACTTAAAATAAGAAATAGGTGGATTCAGCTTTGCCAATGAAGTGATACATTCAATCCAGATATCTCGGCAATATGCTTATTACATTTTACGGCAAATGATTATGAAAGAAACTTCCTAAATAAACTTTTGGGTAAGTACATTCAGTATTAAGTACTTACATTGGTTCGCTCGTCCTCAAAACTTTCGCATTCGTGTCTTAAAATTGCACTTTTAACACTTACATCACATAAATAGCTATTTTGAATGCATGATAACCTTTTAAACAATAAAACACATAATGGCTGGCAAGCAATTTTGAAATATCCTGACGCCCTGACTACGCCTTATATAAGTACGTACAACCAATAAGTATTTGTACCTATTCAGAAAATGTTTCCTAGTATCTAGACATCAAGAAAATGTGACGGTACATTAACATACTAAGTATAAGTGTAAGTATCCCAAACTCGTAGTTGTTTATGGTGTATTGAATACAGTAGCTTGCAACCCGCTTTTTAAGCCTGCATCAACGTACTAATAAACCTACTTTTGAAATCAGAACTATTTGTATTATTACTATTTTATAGATCCTTTCATACTTATCGACACTTCTGAGATCTTATTTAAACCAATACAGGATAAACAGAAGCACAGCATATGTCAAAAAAACTATGCGTCCGCGGAATAAACTCTAATGATATATCTCATCAGAGCACTAATATGACGTCACGCCGCGGGTACAGAAAAAGAGGTAATTGGGCCGTCCTGTTAGTCTAGCGTTCTTGCCCAACATACACCTAATTTATTTAAACTTAAGCGTTTGGTGGTTGTTTGTCAGTATCTCTGTCCTTTGTTATCACCACAGGAATAAAAGGTTAGAACCTGTCTTAATTCATAAATTAGCTGCAAACGATTTAGACTATTGTCATTTGGTTGCGTCATATATTGTTTACCTTCTCAATCAAATTTTGACAATTAATATTTTTGGAAAACAATTAAAAACGAGGTCAATATTAGTAGTTCGGTGGTATATTTGATACTGTTATCATCATATCATTTGAATAGCAGTAAGTTGTGCTTATCTACCCGGTGAAACCGCTTACCGTCTACCGCACACTGCTGCTAAAAGTCGGTGTTCATTGTTTTTTAACTGAATAGTTGGAGCAAAGACAACCTTCAACAACTGTTGATGTCATCCTCTAGAAATAGTTTTACTACTATTCAACCAAGTGGTAAAAAGCATATTTTTGTTAAAAATATTTATTTCTTAACAGTGTCTGAAGCTTGTAACATATGTAACAAATCAGGAACTGTATAAATAGTAATTTAGTGGCAACACCCTTTTGCCACCAATATGGTTTTTGAGAATGTAATTTCGCAAATTTTGAACAAGGCATTGGGAGAGTTTGTGGAGAATTTAGATGGAAATCAACTTAATATTGGTATTTGGGGAGGTAAGCGATTTTAGATCATTTTTCTATTACCCTGGTTTCCCCCTTCAAACATACTTTTATATGTATTTAATTCTCCTTAGGTGATGTAAATTTAAAAGACCTAGTGCTGAAGTCTTCAGCTTTAGAACCTCTGGATCTTCCAATTCAAACCATCTATGGGAAAATAGGTAATTTTGTTCATTATTAGTGCATTTCATTTAGTCCATTATCCAGTCATTTATTAATCAACAGTTCAAGGTGTATATAACATCATTGCTTTATTCTGGTTATTGTGAGTCATAGTATATATAAAAATATTTGTTAACTGATTTAAGATTAATTGGTGTACCTATTTAACACCTTTATTAGAGATATCTAGACCTAATTAATTTTTGACTTAACAGGCTTCTGCTGATGTTTCTATTTATTTAAGGTAACCTGGTGTTAAAGGTGCCATGGACCTCAATCTATACAAAGCCTACAGTAATAACCATAGAAGATGTCTATCTTTTGGCACAGCCTAATCAACAAGTGGCTTATGATCCTCAAAAAGAAGACAAAAGGTTGAAGTTTTCAAATTTTTGCCATTATTCTAGTAAAGTTGTCTTGCTTGTTGTGTGTTTAGATGTAGCCAAAATAGTTTTGCTTATTTTTTTTATTGTTCAATAATAGTATATTAAAGATACACATTTTCTAATAGAGAGCATTGGTCCACAAATCCATGTAATAGATGAGAGTGGTAATGTTCTTATGGAACATGTATTTATCTTTAGTTTATACCTACAATTTATTTATTCAAACATATAGTAATTTTTGTTGTTTGAAATTAAGTTGACAGTGGGACATTTACTAGGTAAAGATGGGGGTGATAATATATTTAATTTGCATTTCTACATTTACCTATTATTATTCAGAATATTTGATATCAAGAGAATCATGTATTGTTCATCATGTTGCAAGAAAATTGCATTTTTTAGATCTGGTGTATGAAGCTGTAAACTGTAAATGCATTTCTGCAGTTTCTAGTATTGAGCTAAACAAACCGAATTAGAGAAAATAATTAAATAATTGCAATTTCAAAATTTGAGTCAAAGAAGATGAAAAAAAATTAACTTCATATCAAGATCTAATAAGTTGTAAATGAATGTGGGTGATTTCCAAATTGATGGGCCTAGCTAAAAATTTGTGGATTTTTTTGGTACTTGTTTTTCTAACTATTTATCTTGCAGACTGATAGAAGCAAGGCGAAAGGAAATTGAAAAAGTAGAAAATGCAAAAAGAGTTGAAAAAGATAAAGATAAGGATCCTGGAGATCCCACTCTGGTTCAAAAAATCATTCAGCAAGTCATCAAAAACGCCCAAGTTTATATAAAAAATATACACATCAGGTTTGTCAGTTTTTGAGAGAACTTTTGTTAAATAGTATTTGTGTACTTTTTAAATTTCTCAGATATGAAGACAAAGTTACTCATCCGGGACGGCCTTTTTCTATTGGAGTTACATTGGCGGAATTAGTTGTGGAAAGTACTGACGCCAACTGGAAAAAGGCCATAGTAGAGGAGGTTGACAAAATATATAAGGTAAGTGAAATATCATTAACATCACAATGTTAATTCGTTGATACATACATAGATTGTTCAATTGGAAAGCCTTGCGGTTTATTGGAATTGTGGCTCGAAGATTTACTCTGAGATGAAACCTGCAGATCTTATAGCTCAGATGAAAAAAGACATTTCATCAAAGGATAACAAACCTCCTGGCTACACTTATGGTAACATTTTTTTTTCACTTGTTAAGACAAAGCATGATGTAGGAGGTTGCATTTATATTTTAGTTGTTGGGCCCTTATCAGCTGGAGCTCGGCTAAGAATGAATCCAAAGCCTGGGTCAGATCCTCAACCTTACAGCATACCCATGTATCACTTAAATCTAGACATGGGTAAACTATTCATTGGTATTAGCAAGGCTCAATATAGAGACATAATAGCTCTGGCTGATTCCATGGACCGTATGGCAAAAGGAGTGACCTACAGTAAGTCATCTTCTCTGTATGGTTTTCTGGTTAATGTTGGTGATTTTTAGGAAAATATAGACCAAATGTACCGTATAAGGGACATTACAAGGAGTGGTGGCACTTTGCTTACAAATGTGTGCTTGTTGGGGAGGTTCGACGGGTGCGTGACAATTGGAATTGGCAACATATGCTTGCTCACCGAAATATGGGAAAGGAATATGCGGAATTGATGCGGAAAAATCTTAAGAAAGCTGTATGTATAGCTTTTTGTGCTTGAATATTTTTCAGTATCTCATTACAGTGCTCTGCGTCGGAAAAAGTGCGTCTCGATGAGTGCGAGAGAAAGTTAGATCTCACGACTATTGTAATAGTTAGGCAAAGGCTGGAACTTGAAACTGAAAAACTAGAGGAGTTGCAAAGAACTGAGAGCAAAACCTGGTTTTCTGGGTGGTTTGGCGGTGCAAAATCCTCAAAAACCAACTTGGATGACATGGAGAAATCTTCAAATCTACGTAAGATCGTTGTTTGTTTTTTTAATTGTAAGGTAATGTTGTTGAATGCGTAGTGAAACAGTTTGAGAAAGAAATGACGCCAGAAGAAAAAGCTCGGCTCTATAAAGCCATAGATTACCAAGAAAATGCACCAGCTACAGTGTTTCCAGAGGCGTTTGTTGACAAGTCTCTAAGCTTCTTGTTAAGGTGAGTGAATTTTAAGTTTATTTATATTTATCAGTTGGAAAATTTGTGAAAACTGGCTAGTGATAGGAATCTCATCCAACTTGCAAAATTCAGTTATAATATATTATATAAAAAAACCTTATGAATCAGACTTAATGAGGGCTCATCTTTCTCTAAAATGTCGAAAAAAAACCTTAAATTTTAATACTGACCCCTTCTAATACTGCTTCCATAGCTCAACTATCGAAGCAATATTAGAAGATTGTATTGACATTAGAAAAATTGACAATTATCGGTTGGAAAATTTGTAAAAGCTGTCAGTGATAGAAATATCATCTAACTAGCAAAATTTTGCTAGCTAGAACTTTCCGCCAGTAGCCAGTAGTAGACGGATATGCGTTGTATTGTTTTTGTGTAAAGTAGAAAAAATGCAGTAACTTTTATAATACTGTTACGGGATACGGGTTCGAATAATTTATCATCAATTAACTACACACTTTTATTTACTTTTAACTATTACAACACCGTTAAAATACAATTACTCTCTACTAACAATTCGCACTGTTCGTTTGTCCGCTTATTTACTATACTGCACTATCTATTCGATTCCAGCTCGCGGGAATCGCTGGTATATATACCCGACCTGAACATACTCGCGTACTTTCGAGAACGGAGGCGACTGTTCCCGGTTCTCGTTTAGTCAAGAGGGGCTCCCGGGGGCCGCGGTCATCGCTCGGCGTTGCCGCTTCGGCCTGAATCTTTGTGAACCGACGCGACGGTCTGGCGTAACATTGCTCCCTCTTAGTTCTGATCGTCCGGATCAGAGAAATCTCGACGACTCTAAGTCTTTAACCGTTCAAGATGAACTACTTTCATCTTTGCTCTAGGGGTACGTATACCACGTCGTTGATCTGTTTGATGACTGTATATGGACCTTCCCAACTTGGAGACAACTTGGGACATTTTCCTTTGTTCCTCTGTGGATTATACAGCCACACCAGCCTTAAATCCTGCAGAATTCGCCCTTAGGTCATATCTGGCTTCCATCCGATCGCTGGCAATCTTTATCTTTGTCCTCACTTTTCGATGGATTTCCTTTAATCTTTCTCGAAGTTCATCAGCATAGTTCTAGACATCTTGCACCAGTTCCTCTGGTGAACCGTACAAATCTACCAAGTTCTTTACCAAATATAACCTTGGCAGGGGTATGTCCTGTCATGTTATGCACTGCACCTCTGTAAGCCATCATTAGAAGAGGCAGAAATTTGTCCCAATCTTTGTGGTCGGCTACCATTTTGCAGAGGTACTGTTCCATGGTTCGATTGAAACAATCGACCCTATGCCATCTGATTGTGGATGGAGCGGAGTTGTCCTTGCTTTGCGGATTCCCAGAAGTTCCATGATCTTCTTGAAAAGAACGAACTTCTTATGGTACGCCGAATGTACTGAAGGATTCGTCACCACACTTTTATTTACTTTTAACTGTTATAACACGATTAAAACACAATTACTATCTACTAACAATTTGCACTGTTCGCTTATTTCGCTTATTTACTACACTGCACTATCTATTCGATCCCATCTCGCGCGGCTTGCTGGTTTATATAACCGGCCTGAACACACTCTCGTACTTTCGAGAACGGACGCGACTGTTCCCGGGTCATGTTTAGTCTAGATGGGTTCCCGGGGACGGGGTTGCGGTCGGCGCTTGGCGTTGCCGCTTCGGCCCGAATCTCTTTGGACCGACGGTCGGGCGTAACAATACGTTTTTTCATATCCAGTATTAACAACTAGCCCCTTTCCAATCTTCATGATAGATTTTCTACTCAAAGAGTCTAATAACTCATTTACTTTGTGTAGGTCACTAGACGTTGAATTGCGTGACGATGATCATCCGGTGAAGACAGTGGTCTTAACAACTTTGAAAGGTGTCAAAGCTAAGTTGGACACCCGGGTGGCTGCTTCTGCTCTAAAGTAAACATTCACTTCTAAATGTGGTTTATTCTGTCAATATTTTTATAATGATGATTATTAGGGTCCATATAGCAATCGACCATTTGAAGACCGACGGTCTGAAACAAGACGACTTCAATCCAGTGCTCATTGCTCCGGAGGAGAAGGAGGTAAAGGGTGTTAAAAGCTTATTGGAAGTGACATTCGAGACTAATCCTTTGGATAAAAGGTTTGTGATAGTTGGAACGTTACTGTTTGACTGGAATTAGTGTGTTTTTAGATGCGATCAAAGAGTACATGTAATAGCTAAACCCTTGAGGATCATTTACGATGCAGTTACGACAAACAAAGCAATAGACATATTTAAAATACCTCCAGATACTTCTCTTGACCAGTAAGTGGGGTTTTAGATATTGATTTTTGGATTGTTGCTTTACTGTTAGTACTAATAAAGGATATCGGCGGCCGCATCATCGAGACTCACTGATGTTAAAGAAATGACGTCGACAGGTCTTCAATATGCAATCGAACAACACACCCGTTTAGACATAGATATTACATTATACGCTCCGCATATTATCATCCCCTACGGGGGTAAATACGCAGAACTGCAGAACGTTTTGGTTGTCGATTTGGGTCAAATTAGAATTTTCTCATCTGGGCATCGGTCGTCTATTATGGAGGTTCGTATACAACGACGGGAAGTCGAACAATGTATTCACCCGTTTTCTTCAGGTTAGACAGTTATACCAGGAAGGCTTGGCTCAGGAAGAGATTTTTGAAAAAATGAAATTGCACAGCTACGACCATTTCAAGGTGGAGCTGACCGATTTCCAGGTGTTGGTGGCCCAGGGCGAGGAAAACTGGAAGCAGTGTCTCGAGCATTCGGCATCCACAGAGATGCACTTGCTGAGACCGTTCAGTTTGAGCTTGGAATACGCCAAGTGCCTTATTCCTGACGATCCCAGGTAAGAAAATACAGACATTGTACATAACCCTGAGAAAGATCTCAATAAAGGTCAAAACGTTAACATTTTACTGTTTTGTTATCCCATGCCCATTAATGTTGTATCCAGGCTCCCGCACCAGAAAATCACATGCGACCTCCAAGCTATAGACATCTCCATATCAGATGCTAGGCTTATGCTCCTCGTTGCTCTTCTGACTAGCATTCCCTTGCCAGAGTCTGAGGAACCTCCGGCCGAACCTTTGAAGGTAAGACTACTCTTAAAGTTTGGCCCGTATTTCGATTAAACGCATTACTAGAAAACCAAAATCACCGCCTCAACCAATAGTATGCTAAAGTGGCAAGAAAAGTTACCAGTGGCCAAAATGCCCGTCAAAGAGGATCAACTGGAGTTGACTCAATTCCAACTCATGGAAGTAGCAGTTCAGCTTTCAGGTTGGTTGCTATTTTCCCATTAGTAATCGCAGGGTTAATTTTAAATATTATATAGAAATATCAATCGTCCTGAACCAGCAAGAAACGTTGTCGTCAGCGCTTCAGGAGCTTGCCACATTTAAAGTAACCACTTTGTCGGCTGATTTAGTTCAAAGGACGTCAGATATGACCGTTACACTGCTTCTGGGTAGCGTTCGCCTGGCTCAGACCAGGCAGGACAAGGTTATTGAAATAATTAGTGCGCCCACTGCGGCAGATGGCCAATGCCTGTTTAAAGTAACATTCACACAGGTATATATTAAAGGCATAGTTCTTTAGCACTCCTTAAACATTACTGTTTGTATGATGCAGGCAGATCCTAAGTCCCCAGACTTCCACACAACTCATCGCTCTTGCGAAGCAAGTTTGGGTGTCGACTTTAGTATACTGAATATAGTGCTCCACCAGGAAGGTTTACTGTCACTAATGGCGTTCAGTCAGTCTGTTATGGATACTATAAACGATATTACAGCCAGCAAGTATACTGCTGCTCGTGGTAAGTTTTTGGCTTTATTTATAAACCTACAAGAGTGCGCTTATTCATAAAATTTTGATAGTTTCTCGAAGTTCTAAAATCATGGATAGGTTGCCCTCGATATCTGAGTTAAGTGACTCCATCAAAATCGATCGTCCCAGTCAAATCAAAAAGAAACAAACCACAGTGGTGGAAAGTATTAAGTTTAAAATAAATGCCCAGATTCAGGAGGTCGCCTTGAAAATTGCTACTGACGCGTATGTATCATGTATATAAGATATCCACGAGGAATATACTTATTTTAACGATATCTATCAAAAGGTTTAAAATTTTCGACACACTCTTAATGAATCTCAAACTTGTTTCATTGCCTTCTCATATTATTTTTACTATCTTAAGTCATTGCACAAAGAAAAGTTAAATCACAAGTATTTAGATCTGAAGATCGAGGAGGCCAATTCAGAATCTTTGCACTTAGTGTAATCGTGGGTGATTGGTAGAATTTTTATAAGTAAATTCATCTTGTTAAAACTACCTGATTTAGCTCAAATATTGAAGCGATGAAACAGAAAAACTGCTTACCGTTTCATGGAAAGGGTGGTCCAAAAGTAATAAAGTATTTTGCGCCTTTTTAATAAATAGGTAGGTGTTGAATAGCGGGTGTAAGAAGAAAAGCTACTTCACCTTTTTAAACGTTTTGATTTTTATTGAGATAGTCCTCAGGACTTTTTCAGTTAGAGAAGCATGTCGCAACGCTCACAAATAACCATCATCGATCACAAAACAGTACACCATGGTAACACAAACAAATCATAAATAGATTTGCCCAAACATGACGTTTTTTTTTGGCACGGCACGGACACAGCATTAGTAGGTCGTAGGGAATAATATAAGTTGTTAGACATATTTATGTTAATTCTATTAAATTTTTTCAACTTTTAAGGTATTTTATAAAATTTCGGTGCTCCGCGACACTCCGTTAATTATATTTATTTAAGGGCTCTTCTAGAGCATTATTTATCGAAAACGAGTATATTCCTCTTGGCCGTCTTTGTACCTACAAAAACAGATGTGTCTATCTGTTATTACATACAATCATTTCAGTATGGATATAACCTCTTTTGCCATACGAGGCATGGACGCCGATGTTTCCGTCAAAGCCACTTACACGCAAGTGGTTACCAAGTTACGTGAACTTGTCGTAATAGATCTCAATCCAGCCACTAAACACAATCTGGTAAAGCTTGCGTTGTTTGGCGATACGGCAAATGCTTAATAATTTTTGCCATTAAAGATCCTGACCACCGAAGCTGACAACGCCATAGTGGCTCGAGTGGTTCTTAATAATTTGGAGGGCGAATCTCAAGAACCAGACATCGACGTCGACGTTAAAATGGGAGGTACTAAGATCGTATTCGTTAACTGGTTCGTGGTGAATGTCTTGGTAAGCGTGAAGTGACATCTGTGAATTGACATGAGCAGTCTTTTAATATATTGCGAACTTTTGCAGAATTTCTTAAATCAGTTCCAAGCCGCCCAACAAGCTGTAATGGAAGCCTCGCAAAACGCGGCACAAAAAGCCAAAGAAAACGCCAAAGAGATGTATCAGAAAGCCACCAAAATCGCGCTTGATATCAGGCTCAGGGCTCCGAAGTTGCTAGTACCGGTGAGCAGTCAGAGTACGGACGCCTTGCTATTGGATCTCGGGGTTATTTCCATTAAGAACAAGTTCTTGGTTCTGGATGCTAAAAGCGAGGTAAGGTTTTTATACTATCCCGTGGTTCTGTTAAAGTTCATATCGAGTTTGTTGTTATCTTTTTGCTTCAAAGGGCACTGTACTGTCGTTAAAATTTTTGTTAGTTTAGGTCCACCGTATTTCAGTGGTTTAGTAGGCATCTTGTTAGTTCTGTTGATGTTTCATACTTCTCTACTTCAGCCGTTTTTCAAGCAAAACACAATGAAAAAGTCAGCTTTTGATAAACATAATATTTAATACTTGAGGGAAATATTTGGGGGAATAAGAGACTGTAATTTTTTTTTGGTCAATCTGTTTATTTGGCGAAGTTTCGACTCATTTGGTCATCATCAGGCTAAAATAATACACCACTAATAAAGAGATTTATTATTGATTATTTATTATTGATGACTTGCGTCCTTGCGCTTGATGCAGTGGGTGGTTCTGAGTATGGGTTGAAACGCCGCCAAATAAATAGATTGACAAAGAAGTTTCTTACCCCCTATAATATTCCATTTTACTCTTAGAATTACGATTATTTTACCGATAATATGTAATTCACTACAGGAAGGCTTCTCAGCAGTAGTTGACGACATGAAAGTGACCCTAACCGACTTGCAACAATCCAAAGTTAAGTTGGATTCGAAGGAAAACATCCTGGAAGAGTGGAATATGTTAAAACCCATCAATTTTGAAATACGCATCAAGAGAAACTTATCCGCCGGTTGGTACAAGGCGATCCCGGACGTCGACATAAGCGGCAGGATTAAGCTGATAGATTTACACGTCTCGCAGGCCGACTACTGTATGATTATGTCAGTTTTGAGCGGCAACCTACAAGAGGGAAAGGTAAGATAAATATCGAATGTTAGACATTTCTGCATTTTAAAAAGACTATTATAGGTACTTATAGTTCACTATTAACTACTAACATTTTACTATAGCTCTCTATTGGCACTTCGTTCTATTAGCTTACTTATACTCGTTTTAGAATTAGACTAAACTCGACCTGCCAGTCGAGGTCTCTTTTTATACCTAAAGCTTAGAAACTAGAAAATTTCTTAATATTCGTCGAACAAGAGAATACCTCTAAACGTTTAAATTGCACAAAAGTCGAGTAAATAAGGTAATAAGTTACCCTCGGCTTTGTCGAGACGCGACAGGTCCAAAAGTCGCTCAGAACTCCACCGTCTGGCGCCTGCACCAATTATTAATAATATTTCTATATTCCAGGTCGAATCGTCAGCAGCTGGTGACGAGGCCACACAGGTTTTGTCACGTACCTCGGTTGTGTCATCTGCTACCATAGAATCTGCGCCCAAGGAATCTAAGTCAGATTTAACGCCAAAAGATCAAGTTACCATTTTCTTAAAGTTCACCTTCACGATGGAGGAGCTGATTTTGAACCTGTATAGCGGTGGCTTTCAGTCGGTAAGTTCACTTATTTGCTGTCTGGTGTATCGGGTTGACGTCACGTGAGTTTCAGAATATAAAATCGACGCCTGAAAAGAGAGTCACCAACCACCTGGCCAAATTCTCCTTGAATGGGTTGGCAGTAAAGGGACGCATATTGTCCGATCAATCTATAGTTGCTTCCGTGTTGCTGGTAAATTGTTTGTTAGATGATATGAGGAAGGACCGAGAAGGAAAGCTCAACAGAATGATCGAGCGGTGAGTTTTTTGTTCTCCTCTGTCATCATACAGGTCCTGTTAGGATCCATCCAATTAGGGATAAATTCTAAAATATCTCTGCTTTGCCAAATTTGCCGACGTTTCGACCATATGTGACCATATTTGGTCCTCCTCAAGTATATTTACATGAACTAAAAGAAAAGATATGGTCAAGAAGCCTTGAAGAGGAGCAAATATGTGGTCGAAACGTCTGCAAATTTATCAAAAAAACGGAGGTGTTTTTTAAATCCACACAAATAATTTTTTTCTTCTCGAAATTCTCAAGTTCGAGACGTTAAGGGCACACATTTTTTTAACTGGAAGCTTTTTACACTATGCCATGATTTTATTGGCAATTATTATCTTATTATCATAATAAAAACTAAAAGAAAGGATTGCTCTGTTGAGATGGTCGACTAGCTCCAAATCCAACACGTACTCGAAAACGCCTAAAGGCCTTAGGAAGCGCGCGCCACCTTCCGGGTCCTCTTGAAATGTAATATTTTGTATTGTAATGGCCGCGCTTCTGGTGTTCCTGTTAAAGTTTTACTTCTTCATTGATATTGATGCATAAAATAAAGAAAAAGTCCGATATGACGTGAAATTTGTGTTTAAATTGTTTACGGGTCCACTGTCTTAAAAATGAATAGTAAAACATAAGTAAGTACCAGAATTTTTTCCCTTTTTATTGCATCAAAAAAGTGTCTGACACAAACTTGTTTTAGTTACGTATTGTACCTACAGGTTTGTTAATATGTTTCATAAGGTCATAGAACTAAATTTTGCTACGTTTACTTCACAAATTATATCATAAATGCAAAAAAATACAATACATTTTTTCTTACTGCTTGAGGAAGAAGGGGGGAGTAGAGTAGAGTAGACTGTGGAGTGAAAGGTGGCGCCCTCATCGGTATTTATTTATGTTACGTATCGGTACAAGGCCGCTTAGGTTACAGGTTACCGCCGGTGTAGCGTCTCAAGATCTGTGTCGCCGGCCCCAACTCCACCTTTTAGTTTTGAGCAGTGACTTTGTACTACTAGACCCAGGCTTGTTGTAAATATAGTATCGACGTATTTATATAAGCCTGTCTCTTTCGTCGTAACAAAACTCCTAATATTTTGTCATTGTCGTGGAGCCGTAACAATTAGTGACACCAACGGTGACATACGAACTTAAAAATTGACTATTCCCATCCTTTGGTTTCTTAATAAGAATGTAAGGATACCAATACTCTCGGAGCGGTCTCCCGAAAACCCTATTTATTATAATAAAGAAAAGTCAGAAAATCAGGAAACGTCAAGAGAGACAAACACAAGAGAGATAAGCTTAACGCAGATACCGTAATGTAGAAAGAGATGATCAGAAAAAAGAATGTTGGAGGTCTAGGAAACAGCGTGTATTTCGGCGACGTATAGCCGTACTTGGGTCTAGTAGTACAAAGTCACTGGTTTTGAGAAACTCTGAGAGTAATTGCCCTTTATATTCTTATTGCGAAAACAAAGGACGGGAATAGTCTTAGTGATCTTTAGAACCGCTATCCAAAACGCTGTTTGTTAACTGCAAAGTCCTTGCGCATATAGGTGTGCACATTAGCACAAATCCGACCTGGTTTTGGTAATTTCTCCCGACATGAACGTTGAATTTTGTTCATAAAACTCTACGTAGAGCTTATGCTGCTGCTCAGAAGTTTTTTCGAGATTCAGTTTGACATTTGCAATATTATAAAAAATGCAGAAGAAAATCCAGGAAGGCAAACAAAACTAGAAAGCAACCATGGCGGGACCGACAATGGAACCGACGTTGCCGCTTCGCCTTTTAAATAATTTTGCTTTGTTAATAAAACAGCTAAAAATTTTAAAAGATTTTCTCGCATTCTGATAGTACAATTCAATTCACTTTGGAAATTGATCAGAAATTTGACATTTTTTAAACCATTCATTGGGACTCTTGACTATTTCTAACAATCTTGTTTTATGCCGATATTGTTAACTTTTACTTAACAATAAGGCCACCATAGTACCATTTACACAATATCTTGTTAAATGCCTCTTTAAATAAACGAGCTTTTTACAGATACTGTTACATTAATAATGGTCAAATTGGTAAGGCCGTTAGTAGAATATTTACTTGGTTGTTCATTTTTGAAAAATTACGTGGTTCGTTGTTTAGGTATTGATAAACTTCTTTGCATCAATCGCTTATTTAAATGCCCACTGATTGGTTATTGTTTATTGATTTTTTAGATCCTTAACTGAGGATACCTCATCGCTAAGTCCAACAGACTCGACTCAACAGGCGCGAAGCATGATCGATGTGACTTACCAACAGAGTGGTAACGACATGTTCGCTGATATTCGCGTATTTAGTTTCACGTTAATCCTATCGGTGGAATATCTAATGAAAATCTCTGAGTTCTTTACAAATCCCGAGGACAAGGCAGCGTCTACTGCGCCAGTGAGCCGAAAATCAATCAAGAGCACTACCACTATAGGTAAAAATATCTGATCACTGTTTTTATTATTTGTTAAATTTAATCAGTTACTGTCTACTGCAGCGTCGCAGAAATCGACTGCGGGCGCAAATAAAGCTTCGCAAACCGGTGATGGCAGTAAATCCACACAGATAACTCTGAATTTCAAAGTAGAACAGCCAGACATAATCCTAGTCGAGAACATGGATAGCATAGATACGAAGGCTTTGATTTTGAATAGTGAGGTCGTCGTAAAATTGCGCATCAATGGGGAGCATCAAGTGGTTAATGGTTTAATCAAAGATTTGCAATTGTACACTTGCAGTTATAATCCCGCCAAACGGGCTGAGACAAAGGTTGACTTAGAACCCGACATTTCGAAGTTTGAAATAAATTATAATTTATTGTAGGGTAACGTGCTGCACCCGGTGACAATCAGTCTGGCAGGCAGCACTCCCGAGGGCAAAGGGTTGCATGTAGAGTTGCTAATCGAACAAGTGATTTTGAGGGTCTCACCACCAACTATAGAGCTCTTGAATAGGTACGTTAGTTGTCTCAGTTTCGTTCTTTTCATTGAGAGCGGTATTCTTAAAGTGTTTTAGCCACAATGTCAAAAGGCCCCACTTCGGATGAGTCAGCAGAAGAGGAACAGTTTATGTTCCAATCTTTATGGGAGCAGAAACATTTCAAAGACAATGAATTTTGGTTCTTGAAAGGAGACGAAGCGGTCGAGGCAACGGAAGATACCATGGCCGTGCAAACTTTTACGAAATCCACTTTACAAGAATTATGCATCATTTCGATTCCTTCAATCGTAATTACCATGGAAGCTGGCGTAGAAAATAAAACTGTACCACTTTTGTTGTTTGAGACATCTTTACGGGGCGCTGCTAGGAACTGGAGTTCTCAGCTGGGTGAGATCAAACTAATAACAGTTTATATAACTGGTACAAGACGCGGGTTGGTTTTGTAGGAGTGGAAACGAGGCTTACACTTCTTATGGGCTACTATAACAGTCGATTGGCTCTCTGGGAGCCCTTAATCGAACCGGTGGAAAAGAAGCAGGGCGATAGATCTGTATTTGAACCGTGGGAGCTAAAGCTGGAGCTTTCCATGAACGAACCGGATGATTCTCTGAACTTTACCAGTCCTATTTCAGAAAAAGGAGAAGAGGTATTTTATTATAAGCGGCCTGCTTGGTGTTTTGAAACGTATTACGAAATATATTTTTAGGTGGAAGTTCCAAGCAATCAGCCTCCGGTAATGAGCATCGATGTGACTTCTGACAAATCCTTGGAATTGACGGTTACAAAAACTTGTCTTGAAGTGCTCACCAATCTAGGAAAAGCTTTTGCCTCGGTTATGAAACCTGAGAAAGTAGTGTCCAGTGACGTATTGGCACCTTACAGGTGAGTTTTAGCCAGCGATGCATACGGCCCGCAAACAGGATCGCATGGTATAGTCATCGATATATCTAAAAAAATTATTTAGGACCCCAATCAAAATTTCATTGATGATCTAGATTGTCGTTATAATGCTTATGGTGCTTGGAGTCGTATTAGAAAAAATCTACTTACCTAACCAGATGAAACTCCACAGGGTACTCAACGAAATTGGTGAAGATGTAACTCTTCTTTTGGAAGAGAGCTCCTTTAAGATCGCGGAAGGCGGTTCGTTGGAAGACATCAACAGATCAGCAGTTGTACCTTTGGTCTTGAAGTCCGTCCAACCTACTGCTATCCAATTAGGTATCTTTTTTTCCATGTTAGTTTTTAAAATTAAATCTCCAATGCCCGCTTTACTTAGGAAAGGAGCTTAACCGTAATGAACAAGAGAAAAACTATTTCCTTCATGTGAGAGTGAACAAAACCAATTGCCAACTCAGCCTGCCAGTAATCAGGGCCGACAAACGCTTCTTTATGCTGAATTGCGCAAAGGATGGCAACAATTGGGGCCTGATTTCAGATGTGAAGGTCGATGAGGGAATCACTTTTGTTACCATCAGAAGTATACTACAAGTATAAAGTTTCATCCCAGAGCTATAGGTTGAAGCATTTCTAAGTACATTTTTAGGTCTACAACCACTTTTCGGTCCCGATAGACGTTTACTACATGACGGCCCGAGGCAACGAACTGGAATTAATCGGAGCAGTGGAGCCTAATGCTACCTTAAATCTACCCCTTAAAGCTGTGTATACTCCTACCAGCGAGTTGTTTTTCGGCTTGTCAGGTTACTGCGTTACAACGCTACCATATGTCTGGAGAGAACTGCAGGCCAACATGAACATGGTCAAAGTGTTGCAATGTCCGGTTATTCAGGAGCAAGTGGAAAGCGGAAAGAGCCCCTTTTTGATCAAAGCTATCGGGGAAATGGAACAAGTAAGTGGACAAAGCTGTATGAAACTTCGGCGAACACCTTCTGTCTTCTTCTAAATCT
The DNA here is from genome assembly GCA_951812265.1 of Taphrorychus bicolor. NCBI lineage: Eukaryota > Metazoa > Arthropoda > Insecta > Coleoptera > Curculionidae > Taphrorychus > Taphrorychus bicolor. The sequence goes on from OX638302.1 coordinate 18,695,090, forward strand.
GAACATTTTTTTTGTAATAAAATTTTTTTTTTTAAAGGTTTATTACGAGAATACCAGTAGGCATACCATGGCCAGTACCTGCTACAACATTCACTTAAGACCTGCAGCAATTTTCAAGAACTTTTTGCCATTGCCCCTTATAGTCTGCGTGGATGAATTGGCGGAAGAAATTGAGGTTTGTGTGTAAAATTATTTTTTTTAATGAGAATTACAATATTGTTTTCCAATTTAGGTAAAAGCTGGGGATACGTTACAATTGCCTAACGTAAACCCTGGCAAAAGTGTCATTGTTCTAAGGGTAAGTAAGGAATTGGTCTCTATTTGAGACTTTTACTAATTTACCGAGCTTAGCTTCCAGAGTACTTGGAGAAGGAATGGTCATGCCGTAAAGAAACTGAAGAAGAACCCGAAGAGTTCCAAGTGTGGACTTTTCACAGTTACGACAGTCCTACCAAGATGTCGCTCGACTTGGGCATGCACACTGAAGACAAACAAGGCTCGTTTATCTACTCGCTGTACTGTCCGTTCTGGATGCTGAATAAGACTGGATTGATGATCGGCTACAGGGTGAGTAAAGGCGATAATAATATTTATTGAGTTTCTAGTAGATTGCAGTATACTATTGATTTCTCTACAGGGTCTATACCGTTTTTCGAGTTTAACCATGAGAATCTCGGTGAAAACTTTTTCATAGCCACTTCTTGCTTTCTTCAACGTGGTATTTGAAATTTAAAATCCGACTTTTCGTTTTCATGCAACCATGATCATCTTTATTTTTGTAAATACGGATTCTGATTCTTTTATATCGGACTCTGATTCTACTTGCAATTCTGCGTTCGGTGATATGCGAAAATTAATAATTTTATTAAGTTTTGAATTAGGTTTTGCTGATATTGTGCTGTGATTGTTTAAATTTGTTTATAAAGTCGGGTCACAATCTTTTTGGCCACTGCAGACTACAGACTTTTTTCATCTGACAATAGTTTAGTCGGATTGGGTTGAATTTTCATACACTAGAAGATGAAACTGTCTGTTACCATACGGATGACGCATTTAAAGTATCAATTACTTTTAATGGTCCTTTTCAGTTTACACACAGTATTTTTTTGTTGATGAGAAACTAAACTAAACCTTAGCACCAAAAACAACTTTTTCCAAATTTTCGTATCATGACCTGCTTTACTACTAGACACGGTTTCTGCTGAACACATGTACTCATCAGAGTGAGTAATACAGATTGTATAAAGGGTTGTTTAAATTGAAGCGCCAAAGCATTATATATGTTTACAACGCAGCAAACTTTTACTGCTTTTAATTCTTATATTGTATCAACAAATGTTAACAATTACATAATAAAATTAGCAAAATCTAACCTAAAAGTTAATCTTCTTCTTCATATTGTGCCATGTCAGGCCCCCCTGACGTTGACAATTACGATGGCGAGCTGATCCCGGTCTTCAGCCACTCTAAACAATGGTTCGACGCTATGTCTGCCTGTCCATTCCCGGATGTTCTTTAACCAGGAGATTTGTTTTTTCCTACGCCCCTGCGGACTTCTATTTTGCCCTTCATTATAAGCTGTAGGATCCGGTAGCGATTTCCTCTGAGGACATGGCCGAGGTATGCCAGTTTTCGGCATTTAACTGTTGTCAAAAGCTCACGAACTCTATTTGCCCTGTCTAAGACTGCTTCATTTCTTTGCAAAGCTACCATGGGTGGTATTCTTAGCATCCGTCTATGTAACCACATTTCAAATGCTTATTGACGGTTGATTGTGGCAGCTTTCAGTGTCCAGACTTCAGCTCCGTACAACAGCACAGACCAAATCTAACATTTAATCACTCTTTGTCTTCAGGTTCAGGCTGTCATTACAAAACAGTGATCTCATCTTCCGGAACGTTGTGTTGTTGTACATCTAATTTCCCTATCCGGGTCGAGTTGCTCGGTGATGTAGCATTCGAGGTATTTAAAATTGGATACTCTCTCAACGTTTTGTCCATTCATCTGTAGTGACGCGTTGAGGTATGGCTGACGGTTAAAGACCAGAAACTTTGTCTTAGCAACATTTACATTCAGTCCCATTTCCTGTGCACTGCACTAACACAATTTATGGGACCCTGAAGATCATCACATAAAATAGCCGTATCGTCAGCATAGCGAATGGTGTTAATCAGCTCGCCGTTGATTTTGACCTCCAATTCTTTTTCATATAAAGCCTCTTTAAAGACTGTCAGAATATAGGTTGAACAACAGTGTAGACAGGATACATTCCTGTCGAACGCCTCGTTGGATTTGACGTTCATCTGTAAATCTTCCATTGGCTCCAGCTCCATCCAGCAGTACAGGTTCTTAATTATACGTAAATTTTTTCCATCAACAACAGTATCTCTCAATGTATTGTTGCGAACTCGGGGTTCAATAATTCCAGTGTAACGATTTCTCGAAAACACTATTTATTTACTCCATAAATACACACAGGTACAATTCGACTAGTAAATAACTCACTACTAAACACTTTATAGCCTTCTATTATCGCTTCGTAACTTTAGCTTACTTATAGCTCGATTAAAATACGACTACTCTTAACCGCTCGCTCTATGCGCCTTTAATATACACTCCTAAAATCACAGAAAAACCTAGAAAGTTCTTCATAAGAATTCTTGAATAATCTCACATAAAAAAAAAGGTTGTAAACAACTGCCGGATTAAACGGAGCAATAAATCACTCGTGTCAGCTATGATGCAGCGCGGATAGGTCGCGAAGCTCCACCAACCAACGCGTTGCCCCGCCTCCGATGCGGCGTCGCTGCGAATCGTAACATTGCCCTCTTCCTAAGGCTGTTCGTCCCGAACAGATAGAGTTAAATGGTATCGTGCTAATCGATCCAAATGAACAACCTTCATCTTTGACCTGGGGGTCCGCTGGATCCTATACACCACGTCATTAATCTTCTTTATAATTGTATAAGGGCCTTCCCAATTTTGGCTAAGTTTGGGCGACTTCCCCACCTTTCGCCGCGGATTGTATAGCCACACCAAATCACCATCCTGGAAGCCGCGGGAGTTAGCTAGTAAGTCATATCTTGCTTTGGCCCGATCACTGGATATCCGCAGTTTATTTCTGACTTGTTCATGAACATTGTTCAGCCTCTCCTTAAGCTCCTCCACAAAATTCTCAGAGCTGAGCGACTCTTTTTCTGGTGTTCCATACATCAAATCCGCAGGAAGCGTCATTTCCCTTCCGAACATTACTCTCGCCGGAGTATAACCAGTGGCTTCATGCGTAGAGCCTCGATATGCCATCAACATGAGAGGTAGATGTTGGTCCCAATCACGCTGATGATCTGCCACCATTTTAGACAGGTAATGTTCCATAGTCCTATGAAACCTCTCTACCATTCCATCCGACTGTGGTTGCAAAGGAGTTGTTCTGGTCTTGCGAATTCGGAGAAGTTCCATGACCTTCTGGAAAACAGCCGATTCAAAATTTCGGCTCTGATCAGAATGAAGTTCGAGAGGGACCCCAAATCTGCAGAACATTTCATTTACTAGCACCGTTGCCACAGTCGTTGCTTCTTGATTAGGCAGGGCATACGCTTCAGGCCATTTAGTGAAATAATTCATGGCGACCAAGATGTATTTATTGCCTGACTCAGTCTGAGGAAATGGTCCCGCGACATCAATTGCTACCCTCTCGAATGGAGCACCTACAGTGTACTGCACCATTCGGCCCCGTGATCTTGTTCGAGGTCCTTTTGTGGCACAACAAACTTCGCACTTGCGGCACCAAGATTCGACGTCTTCATGATAGTTCACCCAGTAATACCGCTCTTTAATTTTGGCCAAGGTTTTATTGACCCCAAAATGACCTCCACTTGTTTCGTTGTGCATTTCTGTAGTACATCTGATTTTCTGCTATCAGGAACAACCAACTGACTGACTACGGACTTGCCATCCGGACTCTCCCACGCTCTCTTCAGTAGTCCATTTTCTATTTTAAGAGAGTGCCACTGGGCCCATAGCGCCTTCAGGTTTGGACTTTTACCAGCGATTTCTTGCCATTCTGGTCTCTTGTCGTCAGTCTTTGCAGAGAGGATGGGTCCAATATCTGGATCGTTCATTTGTTCTTCTCGAAGCGCCTGTGTGGTCCAGCCATCGTTTATTTCCACCGACGTTCTCCTTACAGAAGGAAGTCCCTCACGCTGTTCAGTTCTTTGACAATGCCGACAATCTTCTTTACACGGCCGTCTAGACAATGCATCGGCATTTCCGTGAGACCTCCCTGGTCGATGCTCAATTTGGAAATCGTACTGCTGCAAGCGATCGATTCATCTGGCTATTTGGCCTTCAGAGTTTTTCATCTGTAATAGCCATTTCAAGGCTCCATGGTCAGTTCTAATCAGGAACCTTTTGCCATATAAGTAGCGATGGTAATGTTCGACTGCTTTAACGATGGCCAACAGCTCCTTTCTAGTGACGCAATAGTTTCTTTCTGGCTTACTTAAAGTCTTACTGTAGTACTCAATAACCTTCTCTTGCCCATTTTGTCTTTGAGAGAGTACTGCACCTAAACCACAGTTACTTGCATCCGTGTCCAAAATAAAGAGTCCGTCTTTTATAGGGTAAGCCAAGATTGGACTAGAACAGAGAGCAGCTTTAAGCCTCGCAAACGCCTGACTGCAATCGTGGTTCCACAAAAAAGGTGTTTTCTTTTCCGTTAATTCGTGCAGCGGTTTTGCGATGTCGGCAAATCCCTCTACAAATCTCCTATAGTAAGTACATAGTCCCAAAAAGCTCCTTACTTCGTGTTTGTCTCGGGGAACTGGCCAATCTTTAATGGCAGATATTTTACTTTGGCTAGTTTTAATGTCTTGTTCTGAGATAGTATGCCCCAAGTACTCGACTTGCTTTTGGAACAGGCTGCATTTCTTGTAGTTTAACTTCAAGTGAGCATTCCGTAACTTGTTGAAGATTTCTCTTAAATTCTTCAAATGCTTGTCGAAATCACGTCCCATGACAATTATGTCATCTAAGTATACCAGGCAAGTTTTCCAAGTCAGCCCCCTCAAGACAAGTTCCATTAGTCGCTCGAAAGTTGATGGAGCATTGCACAATCCAAAAGGCATAACAGTGAATTGGTATAGTCCAGAACCAGTAGAAAATGCAGTCTTTTCTTTGTTTTCGGGAGCAATCTTTACTTGCCAGTACCCACTTTTTAAATCTAGAGTGGAAAACCACTTTGATCCCGATAAAGTTGCTAAGGTGTCGTCTATACGTGGCAATGGGTAGCTGTCTTTCTTGGTCACATCATTAAGTTTCCTGTAGTCAACACAGCGCACACAACCGCGTTGAACCATATTTCTTCTTAACAAGAACCACAGGCGACGACCATGGACTAGATGATTCTTCTATGACGCCCTCCTTTAACATTTCATTCAGCAAACTGTTAACTTCCTGTTGTTTAGCCAGAGGGACCCTTCGTGGATGTTGTCGTATTGGCTGGGTATCTCCTGTGTTGATCTTATGGACAACTAAATCGGTTTGACTGTCGTTGCTCTTGAAGTTAAACATATCAGATTCATCCATAGCAAATTTTATAGCAGACTGAAGTTGTTCCTTTGACAGGTGACTCCACTGTCGCTTAAAAGCATCAATAACTTCTGGATACGCTTGGTTAGAAGATTTATTTTTGGATGTCTCTGTTTCGACACAATTGCATACCCATTGCACAGGCTCAAAATTGGCAAGAACTGTTCCTTCTTTGAGCTTGATGGTCCTTTCTCCAATATTTGTAACTCGTACTGGCATAGTCTTCTTCGTGTCGGTCAAAGTTCGTGCTACCATGATTTCAGTCGTCAAATTCAGGTTAGGTTCTATAAGTCCTATGGACCACCCAGGATCATTTTCAGAAGTCACTGTGATAATTTGTTCTGAATTTTTACATCTTCCACCACCAGTAGACGGACACTAGTTTCCACATTTCCATTGGTTAATGCAAACTCCTCATCTCCAAATGTGAGAATATTCCGTTTGTGATCATAGGAGAACCCATGTCTCCTGTTGAGATCCATTCCCAAAATAAATTCGTCTTTGATCCTGGCAACCAACACTTTATGCCGAACTTCGAGTCTTTCTCGAATAATGATGGTGACATCGGCTTCTCCGTCTATAGGGCAAGACTCTCCAGTGACTGATTTTAACATAATAGGATTGGGCAATGGTTGTATGGTATATCCGACAAGTTTATCTGGCCTTACAATGGTCACATCTGCTCCTGTATCGATGGTAATCTGGATCTTCTGTTCCTTAATGCGTCCGGCCCCTGTAAGACTTTTGCCACCCAAATTATTGACTTTAAAGATCCTGGGGGTCTTAGCGGCCCCGGTCAATTGCCCCCTTGCATTGACCGGAATTAGTTTTCCTGGGACCCAGGGCGGTCTTGGTCGCCGCTCGGTCTTCTAAACGACGGCGACGGACTTCTTGCCCTATTACGGCAGTTACTCTTGATGTGACCCAGTCTGCCGCAGTTAAAACATTTTATGCCCCGATTGTCTGTTGGTCGAGGATTTCTTCCCAACAGGGCTTGTATATTGACTGCCATATCCTTAATCGTTTTACGTAAACTTGCCATGGATTCAGTCCTTGACGTATCCTCCTCGTCATCGCAAGTTGCCATTCGTACACGTGGAGTAGAACCAGATGACACTCGTGACGCCTCGAATTCCAAGGCCCGAACTAGTGCCTCGCTGATATCCTTGGGCCTTACTAGACATAAGTGGTATCGCGAACTCCCTCAATGAACCTTTCGGCGGCAAATTGTATTTGAAAAGATTCAGGGGCCGATGGATATGCCAGGTGAATGAGTCTGTCTATGTCCGCCTCAAATTCTTGTAAGGATTCACCTGACTTTTGCTGTCTCATCCTCAGCTGGGCCTGGAACACGGTTTCTTTGTGCTCATTTCCAAATCGTAGTTGCAGAGTGTGTACTAAAGCTGCATAATTACTTTGATCAGCTGCCGACAGAGATTGGAGTAATTCAGCCGCTTTTCCACGAAGTGCTACCACTAGTGATGTAGCTTTCTGGGGCTCGGACCAGCCATTAGCTTTTGCAGCTGCCTCAAATTGGGTTTTATAGATTTCCCAGGCCGTAGTACCGTCATAATCAGGAGGCTTAATTTTAGCGTTGGCTGTGCTAAAACTCTCTGTAGACAAGTTGTCGTCCTCAAGTCGTTCCCGGAATTTCTTTTCTAGCTCGAGAACCCTCTGGTTGACAGCGTCGAGTCCTTCGTTAACGCCGTTAACGGTTTCGTTAACGCCGTTAACGGATTCGTTAACGAACTGCATTATTCTTTCTTCCAATTGTTGCTCCCCAGCTGCGAGATGGTTCACTAATTCTTCTTTAAACCGTTTCTGTTCTTCCTTTTGTTTTTGATAATGTTTTTTCTGCTCTTCCTTCTGTTCTTGATAACGTCTTTCCTGTACTTGATTTCCTGTACGAAGGTCTTTTCTGTTCTTCCCTCTGTTGTTGTAAAAGTCGCTCGTGTACTTGATCACGTCTTTCCTGTTCTTTCTTTTTGTTCCTTATAACGTTTTTCCTGCTCTTCCCTCTGTTGTTGCATAAGGGATAGCAGGGTGGCAAGTTGATCCTCCATCGATTTATGCTGGCTTTTGGTCACTGGCATAAACACGTAATGTCCGGCAATGAATCACTCACTTACAGTTCAGCAATATTAGTCCTCAAATTCCCACTGGAATCGCACTTCTGACACCAATTATTACGAACTCGGGGTTCAATAATTCCAGTGTAACGATTTAACACGAAAACACTATTTATTTATCCCACTAATACACACAGGTACAATTCGACTAGTAAATAACTCACTACTTAACACTTTATAGCTTTCTATTATCGCTTCGTACTTTAGCTTACTTATAGCTCGCTTAAAATAAGACTATTCTTAACCGCGCGCTCTATGCGCCTTTTATATACAACCCTAAAATTACAGAAAAACCTAGAAAGTTCTTGATAAGAATTCTTGAATAATCTCACATAAAAAAAAAGGTTGTAAACAACTGCCTTCTAGATTAAACCGAGCAATAAATCACTCGTGTCAGCCATGACGCAGCGCGGATAGGTCGCGAAGCTCCACCAACCACACACGCGTTGCCCCGCCTACCATGCGGCGTCGCTGCGAATCGTAACAATATTTATGAACTTTTTGTGTTGCACTCTGTCGAAGGTTTTTTCATAATCAATAAAACACACGAACATATCCTTACGTTGGTCTCAACATTTTTGGAGAAGAACATTCAAGGCAAACATTGCTTCTCTGGTAGCAAGGTATTTCTAAAGCCGAGCTTCGTCTCGTCTAAGTCACTTTCTCATTTGTTTCTAATTCGAGCGTGTCTAATCTTAAGGAACACCTTTAGTCATTCAGTGTGGCTCATCAGGCTTATTCATCTTTCCTCCATGAGTTCCAGGATCTCTTCAGTCATCCATCGTTGTTTTTTTGGTTTGGTGTTGTTTGCTGTGTTCTCTTCCATTATTTTAATGATGTGTTCTCGAAATATTTTCCACGTTTCGTTCACCGTATTGCTATTTATTACTGGCATTGTGTCGAGGCTGTTATTCAGTTCGTTTTCCAGTTTATTGGTGTGCACATCGTTCATGGAAAACTTTAGTTTTTTGTTGTTTTTGTTTACTTTTTTAAGGTTAATTTTTATGTTGGCGACTAGTGGGTTATGGTCCGATCCTATGTCTGCACCCGGTTAGGTGGTGACCCTTGTGACACAGTTTCTAAACCTTTTAGCTACCAGGATGTAATCGATCTGGTTTATTATGTGTCCAGTATTATCGCCTGGGGCGGTCCATGCCACATAGCCTTCTTTTGTGTAGTTTATACCATCTGTTCGTTATAACCATGTCATGCTCTTGAGCAAATTCGTACAGTCTGTCGCCGCGTTCGTTATTCTCACCCAATTCACCCATATTCACCCACTAGGTCAGATCTACGACCTTTGCCTATTTTAGCATTGAAATCTCCCATAATAAGATTGATTTCATTTTGTTTGAGGCGATTAAGTACTTCGCCTAGTTGTTGGTATAATTTTCAGTTTCATGATCGTATTTCTTCTCCGCCGTAGGTGCATATATTTGTAGGATATTAATATTAAATGGGCTGGCATTTAGTTGAACTATTATAATCCTGTTATTTATAGGGATAACTTGTTTTACGTACTTTTCCAGTTCTGGTTTTATGTGTATACCTACTCCATTTCTGTCCTGTACTGTCTTCGCTTGCTACTTTGAGCCGGGAGATTCTTAGCATCCCTTGCTCACCTAAGAGCTGCCCAGGACTCGGGGCCGTATCATTTGTGTTTCTCGCCATAGCAATATCCTGGGGAAAAGTTTAGCAGTGTGGTTTCCCGTTTCCTTCTACTTTATGTGTCAGACGCTGCAGGTTCGCCATATCTGGCTATCCTCACTTAGTTTAGCCTGCAGGTCGATGCAGTTGCCCGGGGTGTGTCACGTGGAGTCATATGTGAGAATTGGGAGCCCTGTGAGGACCAGTCATCGTCGACTACTCACTGACTATGTCATTGAGTCCGACGGTCCTTGATGAAAGGTACTACCTCTACAGCCCCACACCCATACTAAAAGTTAAAAGAATTATTAATTGTCGCATACCACCGAATGTAGAATTGCAAGAAGACTCAGAATCCGTTATAAAAAACAAGGCCATATTTAAAAAAAAAGAAGTTAATAACTCCATGAAAACAAAACGTCCGATTTTAAATTTGAAAACACCACGTTTAAGAGAGCAATAAGTGGCTATGAAGAAATGTCAATTATGTTAAACTATCTCTTTAAATTATGAGAACATTACCCTAATTTAACCTTCCTATCTCTTCAAATATCCGAGAATCCCATGGTTAAACTCGAAAAACGGTCACCCTGTAGAGAATAGTAATACAGTTATAACTATTTTTTCTCAGATTGATTTTTCCCATAGTTACCTAACTTTCTGAAATTTACGTTTTATACTTGTTGGCAAATGGTAAGTCATAGCAATCGTACCACCCTGTAGTGTTTTAAACGGTGACAGCCTTATGCCGAGTAATTTTTTCAGAAATCCAAAAAGACCGAGAAAAATGAAGCCATGGGGAGTCCGTCAAAGGTATCTAAATCAAATGTTCAGCTGGTTCTACTTTTTTTTGCCTTAAATAGGTGACAATGTGTTGTTAGATAATTTTCAAGTAACCTTCAACTGTAAATATTTTCCAAGAAAATTATCTGACGGTGCGGGGAAAGTATTGGAGGTTGCTCAATTGCCTACCGCAATTTTAATATTTTGTTTTGACCCACAGCTTGCATGTTTATGAAAATGTTTACACCAGTAAATAACTACGATTTTTGTTTTGTGGTACATCAGACGTAGCCGAATGAATTCTATCCTCACTGCCACCTTCATGACTGGTCCTTTGAAAATCGATAACATTCAGTTATGCTGAAGTATCTTCTATATATTTTTGTATATATTTCAGCTTTGCACTTGTTGTCTAACTGAAAAAAAACACTACTTATATCGGCAAATACTTTTTCAGAGCTCCGACGAGAACCTGAATGTTCTTCACCATCCCGCGGACTTCCCGGGACCGATTCTCTTTTCGTTCAACGCTCGCAACTTTTTCGGAAAGAAGAAGGCTTCGATAAGGGTCGAGGCCGGCGATTGGTCGGACAAATTCTCCTTAGATGTCGCCGGATCGTCCGGAGTGGTCCAGTGTAAAGTCGGCGAAAGAATTTATCAGGTAATAAAATTTCAGGTTCCTTTGAATGTGTGAATGAGGTAAATATTGCAGCACCAAAACATTTCGTCGGTGAACTTAAACCTACCTAGAGAAACTCAGTGTATCTTGTCAATTAATTTTAGTGCCTTTTTTTGAATATTCTAAACTAAAGTAACTTTTTTGGCTTCTCACCTATATTAGTATATTTTCCACCAAACATAAAATGGTATACTGTTTTCAGGTCGGCGTGCACAATCAACTGACGTACAATAATCTGACTAAACAAGTGACTTTCACACCGTATTACGTGATCATTAACGAAGCTCCTTTTGCCATTGAATGTCAGGAAAGTGACAGGCCAGCAGATCCTTGGATTGTGGTCGAACCAAAATCATGTTCAGGTATATTCTATTAAGTAGCTGAATTAGTAAAAAAAGTGATGCTTTATTATTCTTTGCTCGCTTAATAGCGAAATAGAGTGCCGACAGCACTTCTTTGTTCAACCTTTATTACAATTTTTTTATAATTTAATTGATTATTAACACTGTTCTTTGTTTTTTATTTAGCATTGTGGCCAAAAAGCGAGATGGAAGATAAGCTACTAAAACTAAGAATTGCCGGTACAAATGAAATAAGCTCCCCGTTCTTATACACGGAGAGCCATACGACTCTACTTAAACTAAACAATAAGGTCTGCCCTCTTGTAAATTGCAACATATTTGTTGAAATTACCATGACATTTCTGTTTAACAGTATGGTGGTGTTAACGTGGATATTCAACTTAACGAAGGGGCCACTTACATCAGTTTTGCGCCATACACTGTGGGGTGTGCTCCGGCTTTAATTGTAAACCACACCAGCCAAGAATTTAATTTCTGGGAAAAAGAATCTGTTCAAATCAGGTATTTTTTTTCCAAATCATGTCTGTTTGTGATTTTTATCTAATTTTTAGTCGGAAACAATAGAATTCTAATTCATTTAACTATAATTACTAATAATTTAATTTTAACTTTTCTTAGGAAATGTTAGCATATGTATTGGTTGCACTAGTTACCTCTAAATGTTCTTGTCATGCAACTTTGTTGTGCAATTGATATTTTAGGCTTCATGATGCCTTTTTAGGGACACATGTACCATTGGGGAACTAAACTAAAATTAATTGAGACTGCAGCGTTCTATTGTTTTCGACCTTGGATGTCTATCAATCTCTTTGAGAGAGAAAAGTGCACTTTTTCTTCGATATTATCTAATTTATCTTCTAGGACTATAAAACCGTCGACACTAACTCTCTACACGTGGGAAAATCCTTCGGGACCCAGAAAACTGGTATGGGAGAAGGACCACAAAATTGAAATTGAGAATGATCTTCGAAAAGACGGGTGCGGTAACTTCCACTTGGGCGAACACGAAGTATATTGGTGAGATTTCAATAAAAAATCCCACTTTGACAATACTCTATTTAACTTAAATACAGGTCGTCGTTTTTGGATGGAATGCAGCGCGTACTGCTGTTCACAGAATGCAGAAATCTAGCCGAAAGCGCCACCAATGTATTCGAAATCATTCAACAAGAGATAACTGTTTCCTTATACGGCATTGGCCTTTCGCTAGTTAATAATTTAACAAGGCAGGAAATAATGTATATCGGAATAGCGAGTAGCGGTGTGATTTGGGAAACCTGTAAACTTAACAGAAAACGATACAAACCTTTAGGTAACTATAGGAAGCTTCTTCTAATTAGGGTTTAACTCGCCACATTTTCAATTGTAGGTACAAAGGAGTCTACACACATAGAGAACGCCTATCAGAGCTATTTGCTGCATCGCGCTAATTCGGATTCCTCGCTTTCCGGTTTGATGCAGATCGATAACAAGGTAGAACTCGACTTCGATTTGCAACAAATGTTCAAACCTAGAAAGAGGAAAATTAGGTGAACAGTTGTTTGAGATGTTAGTGATCCTCTTTAAAATGTTGTGTCTATGCTGCAGAAGGACCTTCCAAACCGGGGTGTGGATTAACATGAAGGCTGGTGCAAGTCAAATGCAGTTACATGCTAAGATCAATAGGGTTCAGATCGACAATCAGATGTACGACTGCATATTCCCCGTGGTTTTGGCTCCAGTGCCTCCACCAAAGAGCGTTGCCATTGACAGCGGTAAGAAGGGAGAATATAGCACGTTTAGCATTATTAGCTCTTATTGTTATTTCTAGGTATTAAGCCATTTGTGGAAGTCAGTATAGTGCAACTGCTAATCAAAAACAGTCAAATTCGACAGTTCAAGTACTTCAAAGTATTGGTGCAAGAGTTCCACATCAAAGTGGATCTTGGGTTTGTTAACGCCATTGTGGACATGATGCAGCGGACCGAGAATTCTGACGAGGAAGACGTAAAGGATGGTGTATGTATAAGAGTGCAAAACTTCATCTAGATATTTCAGAGGGAACTATTCGTCAAAGACATGCATCTTGTGGAAGAGCCCTTGTACTCGCATGCTTCGAGCCAGGCCCAACAGGGTCAGAAGAGTTTCTACGATTTGTTGCATTTCTCACCGTTGAAAATACACGTGTCTTTCTCCTTGGCGGCTGGAACGTCGGCAGGACAAAGCACTTCGACACCGAATTTCCTCAATGTCCTTTTACAAGGTGTAGGAGTGACTTTGACTGATTTACAAGATGTCGTTTTCAAGTAAGTGTTGAGAATCATGAGTGGGAGTTTTTTTTCAGGCATCTGAACCCCATTTAAGTTTCGTCATATTTCCTTTCCAATCGGATCAACATATATACAAGTTGGGTTAAGTTTATTTTTGTCTGGGGGGTGTTACGCCTATGAACTTTGTACTCAAAAACGCATATTTTGGTATATGAGAGTGTATATAAGTACAACTGACCAAAAAATAGTACAATCAGTAAACTTGGAGTGGAGCAGGATGTAGGAACACGATGATAAATCAGAGCATTTGTCACTGTCAGGGTTCGAGGAAATAATGATTATATAATAGTGGATCTAAGATAGCACGGGGAAAATGAAAATAGTTGAAAATGCCAAAAGTTACTCATTTGCAATATGGCGAATGAGCCAGGCTAACGTACATAATAATTCGCATATTTTGTACCTTGGGCAGCGGATGTGTGTTTTGTCGAGCCTAAGATACCGAACCGGGTCACCGAACAATCGAATGGAGTTTGCTACCGTAACTATCTTAAATCGTACTTTAACTGACTACCCTCTCTAAGTGAGAATAGCCCTGATGAAGACTAAATAAATAGTCGAAACGTCGGCCATTTTCGAATAAAGAAGAGGTGCATTATTTGTCCTAATCCCGCTAACTTCACCAACTACGTACATAATAACGGTAAAAATTACAACTTAGTCGCCGATATGGGTACAATTGTTTGCGTTTTTGTAACAACCCTGTAATCTTACCTGCGTTGCCACTCCTAGTATAATTCTACCAAATCTAGTCCTTTCGCAAACCAATAATTAGTACTCTAGTACACGCAGTTCCAAATCTAGTACAATTCTTCAAAGTCAACGCTCACATGCTGAAGTCATCCGGGGTCTATTAAAACAGTCTAGTACAGCTTTCGGTAAATTTTAGTACTTCTAAACCAATGAGCTGGTATATTACATCTGAAGAAACTGTCCTGTTTTACAGTTTTGGCTCCCTTTTTAGCAGTGGTTACCTTAAAAATGGCGGCGATATCCGCTTGAATTCACGTTACTTGACATCGTTGACTTACGTCAAATCATTTAAAGTTGTGATTCGCCATTTGATGTACTCTGACGATGGAATTACGTCATGAGTACCTTAAAAATGGCGGACTTTCGGTTAAAAAACGGGACCATTTTAAGGGAAATGTCGGCATTTATTGGTTCTGTCGATATCTCCTAGGTCGGTCATTGGTGTCCTCGTAAGACATATGGGGGTGTTCATTTAAAACAAAATGTTACGTGGACGTGCAATTCGTGTCGTTCTCAACGGTTCGCTGCGAAGGACCAGTCAATATTTATTCACGTGGAGTTCCTTATTGACAAAAAAATTACGAGTTTTCTTTCAAAAAAGGTTCGTGTTCTCAAAAACAAATTAATTAATCAACAACAACAAAAGAAAATCACCAGCAAACATGACTTCCAGATTTTAAACTTAAACATGCCGCCCCCGTTAAAAAGTTCTTACTTTTTAATAATTAATCAGTAAGAGGTAGCGGACATATTTTTGATATTGTTCGTCGCGTCAAGGTTCCATTAGGCAAACGTACTGTTACAACACGCACTACATGATCGGCTCCTTCATGAAGCTGTATAACACGTGCCAAGGGCCATCGAAGCGGTGGGTTTCGTTCGTCGATCAGCAATACTAAGGATCCAACAGCTACAGACGGGTCAACAGTTGTTTTCCATTTCTGACGGGTTTGAAGGTTG
Organism: Taphrorychus bicolor; assembly: GCA_951812265.1. NCBI lineage: Eukaryota > Metazoa > Arthropoda > Insecta > Coleoptera > Curculionidae > Taphrorychus > Taphrorychus bicolor. Next base: position 18,710,301 of record OX638302.1, read on the forward strand.
GAAATATAATCTCTCGACCAACTGTGCCAAAACTGTTGCTGGAGTCGTCGCAGTCGTTGGTAACGAGTGAGTCGAGACATAGGCAAGTTTTCAATTTCATGCTGAGGCAAACCAGCCAATGAGTCTCCGATAAGGAAATGAGCGGGAGTCAAAGGAAGGTAATCGTTAATGTCGTTGGAAATCGGCATCAGAGGGCGCGAATTTAGACATGCTTCGATTTCCACTAACAAAGTAGAAGTTTCTTCGTATGTTAAAGAAGATTCCCCGAGAACGCGACGAAGGTGAAACTTAGTGGACTTAACCGCAGCCTCCCAAAGTCCTCCCATATGGGCACTACGAGCAGGCAAAAAATGCCACTTGATACGATCCTTGGCCAGAAATGTAGAAACAGATTCAAATTGTTTTTTATTGTTTATGAGATCATATAACTCCAAAAAATGATTACTTGCTCCTACAAAGTTCGTACCATTGTCCGAGTAAATATCGGTCGGTCTTCCACGTCTCGAGCAAAATCTTCGCAAAGCGTTCAAAAAACTTTCCGTACTTAAATCCTTAGCAAGTTCAATGTGAACTGCGCGCGTGGCAAAACATACAAAAATGCACATATAAGTTTTCACTAATTTAGCTCTTCGTAAGACCCCTTCTTTTACGAATATAGGTCCTGCATAATCAACGCCACAACTTGAGAAAGGCCTTGAAGGTGTAACCCTAGCCGCTGGTAGTGAGCCCATGAGAAATTTCGATGCTCTCGGCTTCACTTTGAAACATCTTATACATTTGCTTAAATTTCTTTTGATCGCGTTTTTGCCATTTATGATCCAGAACCTCAAACGAATTATGGAAAGTAAGTTCTGAACACCTGCGTGAAGGTTTCTCATGTGTTCATTCATAACTATCAAGTCTGTGAACTTGTGTTTGTACGGTAATATGGCAGGGTGCCGTTGATCAAATCCAACGTCAGAATTCGTTAAGCGTCCCCCTACTCTTAATATTCCACTTGAGTCCAAAAACGGATTCAAACTCAAAATTTTGCTGTCGCTAGAGACTCTGTTACATTTCTTTAAATCAGAAATTTCTTTTCGAAAAATGTTTATTTGTGCCAATTTAATTAATAACGATAATGCTTCGTCCATTTCTTCAACTGTAAGGACTTCGGACTGTGCTTTAATTTTTCTTAAAGTGCGATTTTTAAATCTACATATATACCCTATCACTTTAAGTAATCTGTACATTGTTGAGAATCTGCCGAAAATATCAGACTCGACTTCATCGTTCTTTTGAGTGGTAGAAGTAGTGTTAGTGACAGTCAGATTTCCTTTCATTTCCGACAAATAATCTTCCGAAAACCGAGCGTTGTCAGATAAACTGAATTTCATATCCGACTGATCAAAATTGTCTGAATGATCCTGTAAAAAACAGGGACCATTGAACCAGAGATCGCATGTTAGCAATTCACGCGGGCTCAAGCCTCTGGATATTACATCAGCAGGATTGCTTCCACTCGGAACGTGAGACCAATCGGCTACTTTAGACAAATCGTTAATTTTCGATACTCGATTCGCGACAAATGTTTTAAGATTAGAGGGTTCGGTTCTAATCCACGCTAATACAATACTGGAGTCGGTATAGTATTTCACTTGCGAGATCTCTATGTCAAGTGTGGATACTATTTTATTCATTAGTTTCACCAGAAGGTGAGCAGCTAATAATTCGAGTCGGGGAAGAGTTATTTTCTTCGCGGGCGCTACCCTGGATTTTGCGGTAAGTAGTTTAGTTTTCTGATTTCTCATTCTATCCACTGAGCCGACATAGATGCACGCACCATAGGCCTTCTCAGAGCTATCGCAAAAACCATATAATTTGACAGAAACAGATTCTGAGGTAACTACATACCTTTCAATTTTAATCTCGTTTAAATGTTCAAACTGAGACAAAAATTCTAGCCAATGTTTCTTTAGATCACTTGGTACTTCAATGTCCCAGTCTAACTCTAACTTCCACAACGCTTGTATGATTAATTTTGCTCTGATTAACACCGGTCCAATCAATCCTAGTGGATCAAAAATTTGCGCGATAGTTGAAAGAATGCTTCGTTTAGTTATAGCGGAAAACTTTTGTTTGACATTTACCGAGTATTTTAAAACATCCTGCTTAGGCTCCCAAGCAACACCCAGTGTTTTTAAATGTTTATCTTCGTGAAAAATTATAAAGTTATCCGAATTTTCGCCGTGATTTAATTCGAAAATTTTATTCAAAACCGTAGGACTGTTTGACGACCATTTCCTTAACCTAAAATTAGCCTTTTCTAAAATCTGATTGAGTTCTTCGTATATTTGTAAAGCTTCTTCATCTGAGTTTACACTTATTAATAAGTCGTCCATATAAAATGACTTTTTTATTATATTCGATGTATGTGGAAATTCCAGCTTATTTAGATCCGCCAGTTCAACAAGACAGCGTGTTGCCTGAAAAGGAGCACTGGACGTGCCGTAAGTTACGGTGTTAAGATTGAACACGTTAATTGGTTTAGATGTATTCGAACGCCACAATATTTTTTGGAAATCGCGTTCTTCTTTGTTGATTTGTACGCATCGGTACATCATTTTTATGTCCGCATTTAGTACTATTTTTCGAAGTCTTAATCGCAGCAAGATAGAGTACAACTCTTCTTGTATTACAGGACCTACCCTGAGCGTATCGTTCAAAGATATGTCGGTACTAGACTTGCAGCTAGCATCGAATACTACACGACACTTCGTTGTCATGGAGTCGCGCAATACCGCACTATGCGGTAAAAAATAACAACTACCTGGATTAGACTTGTCTTCTGAAAGAGGTCCCTGCAATGTCATATGACCCAACGCCTCGTATTCGTTCATAAATTCAACGTACTGTGTTTTTAGTTCTTGATTTCTGTCGAGTCGTTTTTCAAGATTATAAAATCGCTTTAATGCAGTCGTTTTAGAATCGCCTAAACCACTATTTAAATTATCCTTGAATGGATACCTCACTATAAAACTACCGTCGATATCGCGTTGAGTTGTTTGTGAGAAATATTCTTCACAATACTGTTCTTCTTTCGAGAGAAAAGTTGAATTTGCAAATTCTTCTAGCTGCCAAAATTTCGTAAGCGAATCATTCAACATCTTATTAGATAAGCTAGTCGTTGACAAATTACATACCGCTTTATTGTTTTGCGTTTCAAAAGAAACTAGATTACCCGACATTACCCATCCGAGAACAGTCTCCTGCAAAATAGGTAAACCGGGACCCAGCTTTATCCTGCCACTCTGTAATAAATCAAAAAATATTTCTGCGCCTAACAGTATGTCAATTTGTTTTGGTTTGTCAACATAATCGTCAGCAAGCTCTATTCCTTTCGGGATGCATAAAAACGACCTATCGAATCCTATCAAAGGTAATTTTTCTGTCAACACAGGCAAAACCAAAAAAGATAAATCAATTTCGAATTGACCTACTCTAGATTTTATTCTCGTTCGGGCACGGTAGTCAATTTTTGTCACGATCTGACTAATACCGGACAATGGCAAGTTGACTTTTTGAAGAGTCAAACCTAACTTTTTGCTCAAGTTCTCACTCATCAAATTAGATTGACTTCCGGAGTCAAGTAGAACGTTGCACTTGTGCCAACGTCCCTCTTTGTCGGCAATAAAAACTGTAGCTGTCGAGAGCAATATTTGATTATTTGCTGAGCTAGAAGAAGCTAAAGAAATCGGACTTTTTATTGCTTCGCGTGAACTAATATACGTGTGCGATCCTAATTCTGGAAAATTACCGTGTTCTTGGCCTTTGCCGATCGTTAGCATCGTAGGCCTACGTGGTTCGTTCGAATCAGCTGATGCGTTTGTAAGCGAGTCGGTTCGCGAGTCGAATAGCGACGCTCTCTGTCCACCTGCTAATGGGCATAATACATCGTTATTGTTTATACTTTCGTTTGTTTCCCTATCTGGTAAAACTTTTTGAGTGTGTAACGCGGTGTTATGGCGTTTATGACACTTCTTGCAACCACCTGACAAACAATCCTGATTAATATGCCCCTGTCTTAAACAGTTACTGCATAGCCTATATTTTTTAATTTCGTTATACTTATCAGGCAACGACATACTTAGAAATCGAGAACATTGATATATATTATGTCCCTCGTTACAAATCTGACATTTATTACCCGAAGGCTTCGTTAACAAATACGAGTAATTGGGTCGATCAAGGGGTCGATATTGAGATTGCGTGGTACCACTCTTGTTATGATTTATCGATTGGTGATCTCTTTTATCAGTTTTATCTCGTTTATTGACAAAAAAACTGGAAGAATCGCGTACTGCCTCCATGGCAAAACACTTTCTGTTTATAAATTCCACTAGTTCTTCTACCGTAGGAAGTTCGTTTTGCGTTTGCTTGATCTCCCATTCACGAATGGTGCGGTCATCGAGTTTACTCAAGATAATAGGAACCAACATAGCGTCCCATTCGTGAACCGGCAACTTTAACTTTTCCAAAGCCGATTTGTGATGTTGAATTGTATCCAAAAGCTTTCTAATGTTCACTAAAGACTCTTTTGTGGCGTTTGGCAAGTCAAACAAAATTTTTTTTACATGAAAATTAATTACCGCTTTTTTATTTTCGTATCTTTTTTGCAATAATTCTAACGCGATAGTATAATTGTCGGGTGTTATATCTAATTCGTTAATGAGTTTTAAAGCATCTCCCTTACAGCACATCTTTAAATATAATAACTTTTCTGTTTCGGTCAAATTAGCACGGTTATCAACAAGAGAATCAAAAATATTTTTAAAGCTAAACCATGATTCATAACTGCCAAAAAAAGACGGTAATCCCAATTGGGGTAATTTTCCCATATCGAGTGATTTTTGTGTTTCAACTTTGGGGACTGATATCGGCGTGTTACTCAAACGCTGCTGACTTGATGAATGTAAACATTGTTTGGCTTCAGCTATTAAAGAGTAATACGCTGACTCAGTTTCGAGTCGGTTGTCTATCTCATTGGGTTCCAAGAATTCTAGTCTTGTTTGAATTCTATCGAATTCTTGGAAGTCCTCTTCGATACTTTTAAGGCGGATCTCAAGTTGGAATTGATCATTTTTACCATTACTACTTTGCAGAAACAGCTCGAAACGCAACAAACGCTGAATGACTACGCGACGGACATGCAATAACTCGCGAAATGCCTCACCCTCGGTAGGAGCAACTACAACATGGTCCTCCTTGGATTTATCCTTTTTTCCTTTTTTGGGCATTTCTGGCCAATATCCCTAACGCTGCTTATTTTCAGGAGGAAATTAGGTACGTGGTAAAACCAAAGCAATGAGAGGGTACTGAGATTTAGCTCACCAACTACCCCTTTTGAATCATAGATTGTCGTGCGCTTACGATAGTTTATTCCAAACTCCAATTTACGGTGGTATATAAACAGTTTTCAAAACGAGCTTCAAAACAAGGCGTGAAAGTAAAGCAAACGGCCGATTTCCAACAATAGTAACAATCGGTTTGATCGGGAATTGTATACACGGGTTTTACGAGACGAGAGGAGATAGTACCATAGTAGTTATTATGCTGGTATTATGGAAATTTGCAATTTAAGAGATGGAAAATGTGCAGTCAAAGAAAATCGGAACGGACTCACCGGTTGCCTTCCCTAATTTTCACTATGCCTGCCTTTCTTCGTGATAATATGTTCGTGATTCAACTGACATTCACTGACGACGTCAACTTCCTCATCGATGTCGTGGTTATATTTGTAATACCATAGATTTTTTAATTCCAATCCGGCTCGAAGGACCAAAATGTTACGTGGACGTGCAATTCGTGTCGTTCTCAATGGTTCGCTGCGAAGGACCAGTCAATTTTTACTCACGTTGAGTTCCTTATTGACAAAAAATTACGAGTTTTCTTTCAAAAAAGGTTCGTGTTCCAAAAAAACAAATTAATAATCAACAACAACAAAAGAAAATCACCAGCAAACATGACTTCCAGATTTTAAACTTAAACAGCGTCATCTAGTAGGCTGTGAAATGTCAAAAGAAAAAAATGAACAAAATATCATTACTTCAATTATATCATCTTTTTCTGTCGAAAATGCATAGCTTTCTAGATGAAGTACTACTCTGTATTGACCTTCGGGGAAAAGAGTCATATGTTTAATATCGAATTTCATTTGGCAACTTCCATTGATATATTAATCAAAACGCACCATCCGTTACTGAGCCAAATGGTTTCTTGGCTTTTGCAGATTGGCATTCTTTGAACGTGACTACGTATTCCTGAATCAGAAGCAGTTAGTCAGCGAAGCCACGAATCACTATGTAGGCCAATTGATCAAACAGCTCTACGTCCTCGTATTAGGCTTGGACGTGATCGGAAATCCGTACGGTCTTGTCATTGGTATATCTAAAGGTGTAGAAGATTTGTTCTACGAACCATTCCAAGGCGCCATTCAGGGACCCAGCGAGTTTGCAGAAGGCCTGGCGCTTGGTAAAAAAATAGTTGATCTGTTTTTAATGTTATTGATGCTGTAATGATTCATTGTGTTGTAGGAGTGCGAAGTTTATTTGGACACACTGTGGGTGGAGTCATGGGAGCGGCCACCAGGATCACTGGGGCAATGGGGAAGGGAATCGCAGCTTTGACTTTTGATGATGATTTTCAGCGCAAACGCCGCGATCAGATGAACAAAAAGCCGTCCACTGTACACGAGGGCATTGCGCGAAGCGGCAAAGGTTTGGTGATGGTCAGTTTTCAAAAGCCGCATTTCTTTCTTAAAATAATAAGTTAAAAATCTCTCTTTAGGGAGTTTTTGACGGAGTAACAGGTGTTTTCACGAAGCCTGTCAGCGGGGCCAAAGAACAGGGAGTTGAGGGCTTTTTCAAAGGGCTAGGCAAAGGGGCGGTGGGACTTGTCACTAGACCTGCGGCTGGCTTGGTAGATTTCGCCAGCGGATCGTTGGATGCGGTTAAAAGAATGACAGAAGTGGGCGAAGATACCTTGAGGTTGAGACCGCCACGATTCTTACAAGCAGACGGTCTGGTTAGGCCGTATAATTCGGTGGAAGCCGAAGGCCATAAACTACTGACAGACCTAAGTAAAGGCAAATACGCGGCCACCGATGTGTACGTCTACCATCGAATCATTATAGAAAAGAAAGAGATCGTCCTGCTGACAGACAAACGTCTAGCTTACGTAGTTCATAACGATTTATTCGGAGGATGGCAGGTAAGTCCACTTGATAGTCAAGAGTGTTGCATATGTGATTAAGAACACGGGTCATCACTTAACTAATCGCTGTAAAAGTTGTTTTCTTTCCGCTGGGAGTTTTTTTTTCAAATTTTTCCTACTTACTTGGTTGGCAATACTAATATACCAGGAGAGTTCTATGCCAATTTCAGTCATTTTTCATGAAAATCATTCATGAGAGAATCTAATGTGCATCTTTGCACAACCGTACAAGAACTTTTGTCCAGCTTGGTGACGTCGCATTCACCATCGGGTCAAGAGTTGTGGTGCGGTATTTTATAAAATGACATAAAATGCTGTAAATGTTATTTTATTACATATTTGCCGTTATTGCTTTTGTTTTTACGACAAAACAAACCTAACATATATAGCTCTTGATCTCAATATTTAAAAGCAAATCCGATGACCTAATTTACAAAGGCGATTCGACTTCTTTCTGAGTCGCACCTCATTGTTAACATTGCTATTTGGGAGTATTGATCAGAACGACGTGATACTGATGGTAATCTAAAAAATTATTCACCATGAAATCATTCAGCAAAACACTTTAATAACACAAGAGCAACTCGAGGTAAATGTTGGTGTTCAAGTAATGAAAACCGGATTAGCCTATTTTTCTGTTAGATTTCAATATGCAATATACAGGGTATCGCAACAGTATGTTTACGTCCAATATAAGTTTCAATTACAAAGAAAAACCCGAGCGATTGGACAATCTCTTTTATTGCTGATGTTAGTGTAACAATCGCAAACGTTTCGGCAGTTTTTCCTGTCATAATCAGGGCTCCATTACACAAACAGCAGGGTAGAGTCGAATAGACACGTTCTTGAAGACAAAGGATGGCTAAAAGAATTACATCTTTCATACTTAGGCAATAAGTAGTATTATATCTCCACGTTGGTGTCCACAGTCTACTAAAAGAAGTTTTCTGGACAGAAGTCTTTTAAATCTAAACATACTTTTTCAGATTGACTGGTCTTACACGTGGTCCGAATTGGTACACCCCGCCAAAGTGGTTCCCAAAGGTGTTGTCGTAACTACCTCAGATGGCAAGAAGAAAACCTTGTTCGGCTCGAATGACACTACAAAGACGATCTTAATCGCCGATCCCGCGGCAAGAGATGTGCTCTGTAAGAAAATCGAGGAATTAAGGAGCGCCTAGTAATGTTTTCTTCAAAGGCGAAATGATGTCTTGTATGGTATACATAAAATTAATTTCATTAAAAGGAAATTAGTGCCTCATAAAATTGACAATTCCAATTAGTTAGTGAAGTCGTGTAATTTTATACTTATCCTTTGAAATATTAGTATATATATACCTAACTAGTCACTTTTGCACTTATACCAACTCTGAGGCGACTCCAGACTATTTAACAAAACCTGCTAATTAAGAAAATTTTAGTTTAAAACAAAGAAAAAGTTTTATAACCCACGCCAAGGCGTTTACATTAATTCATCATCTTTTAAGTTTGATGTCATAAAATTACCAGAAACTAGATCAGATAAAAAATATGCGCCTTTGTCTTACAATTTGGTATGCGCGTGCTATAAATATTATATAAAGTTACACTATAAAGTTGTTGAACACTTTTTGTACAGCTTCGTTATTTAATATGTTTTGTTACATAGTCTGCACCCGCTTTTTTGTTTATTACATATACTTATAAACATATTAAATGTTGTTTTGAATAATTATGATATTTTTATATTACTATTCATTATTGGTGTGCTAAAATATTTTGTTTGCTTCTTGTTGGTTGTCATGGAAGTGATTTAAGAAATAGAAAGTTTTCTTTTGAAGTTTTATTTTCTCTTCTTTTCCTTAATTTTTTTGTTATATACAAAAAAAAACAGTTTTGTCATATCCAGACTGAAACGACTGGATTATCTCTTATCTTTCCAGGAAATTCCCAAAAGGATATGCAACCGACAATGCTTCAGGACAGGAATTGACATACGCATGCGTCCTCTGAATGACAATACTGACAGTGACAGTAAACTAATGTCATTAGTTAGTACCCCCTCCCCTTTTCACTGCTTAGTGTTTTTTTGCTGTCAATAAACATTTCTCCATTTACATCAGTTTTCGTCTCGAATTTGAATAAAGTATAAAATACATTGTAAGACAAAATCAAAATGCTTTTAGAGTGTTTCTAACAGCCACAGCCGCCTAAAACAGAAGATATATTCATTCTTGGAAGGTAAAGCTGCTTTGTTTCCAGGTAAAACATAAGGTTTATGTAAATAGCCATCTTGTTTATTTTCTTTTATAATTGTTTATAGATATATGTTTCAAAAGTGCTTTAACAGTCTGCGATTACGACCTTTAATTGTTTTTGCTTCAAGCTTCCAGTTTAAATATTTTCATTTTATTCAATGATTCATACTTGTTTTATCAGTGTCTGGTCATTGACTTTATCATAGGATTTGATCAGCCAAATCCGAGGCCAAATCACTGGAAAACAGTCAAAGACCCCCCCATGGTTTTTTCTAGTTACAAATTACAAGTAATTTAAAAATATTCAAGAGTTTTTTTATTTTGGATTGAGGTGCATCCCTGCAGAATACACTTGAAAATACAAGTACAAATAGAATTTTTAATAGGTTTTAATATTGTTTTATAAATTTTAATATATTACATAATTTAGGTGTAACAAAGCATTGGTATTCATTAAAACAGTTCATCAAGATTTTGTGTTCCTGGGCAAAAAGCTTTGTGTGTAGTAGAATACCTGAAGTGCCCCCAGAAACTCCTTTACATATAAATGTTTGACAATGCTCTATCATTTACCTTGGTAGACTAAAGAGTCTCAGACTCTATGGGTTTAAATCATCTATGCTCACATTGCTGAAAGGCAAAAGCTTGTTATAGTGTTAAAAAATTTTATGAAGACATCACTATTTGATCAGACAAGTGAAGATCTTTTTTTTGAGTAACAGCTTACTATCCAGACATCACCTTATTTTGAGTTTTATTTATGTTAAAAAGTGGTTATATTATGCTCAACAGTGGAAAAAAATTTATTACGTGAAACTTTGTTGAAAAATGTTCCATTAACTCGCACTTAAAATTTTTAGGAAAGGAGAGTTGCTTGGGCATTAAATAATTAACACACAACAGTTTACTATCCAGGCACCACCTCATTTTAGTTTTTATGTGGAAATTTAGCTCAAATATGCTTAAAAACAGAAATTTAATAAATAATCTATTGTTGGAAAGCATTTCAATTTTTGACACACTACTATTTTCAATAAAAGAAGTTCAGGGCTCAGATATTAAATAGATTTTGACTATTCTTACCAATCCTTTGGCTATTATCACTTTGTTATGTGTTTGTTTATTATTCACAGGGTAGGCCTGAAGCATGATCTAGATTGTGGCCTAAAGTCTAAAGTTTAGGCCGCTTCTGAAATGGGCCTCTTTGTCCCAAACTAACCTAACCAAAGGAAAAACAGCACTGAATTAACTTAACCAAAGGAAAAACAATGGAATTAACCTAAGACAACCCGAACTAACCTAAGTAAAGCACCCTGTGTAGGAAAACAAACCGGTCCTAGAAGGGCTGCTTTTGTCTTCAACAAAATGGCTATAACAGCTTTGTCCCAAACTAATGTAACAAAAGGAAAAATAGAACTGAATTAACCTGAGTAATCTACCTGAGAACTAACCTGACCAAAGCTCCTCCTGCATAGGAAAAAAAGTGGCCATAATAGGCCGTTTCATCCCATACTAACCCAATCAAAAAAAAAACAACTGAACTAACCTAAGCCAAACAAGAACATAATTGAACTAACCTAGCCAAAGGAAAAATGTAACTGAACCAACTGGAACTAACCTAAGCAAACTTGAACTTAAGTAACCAAAGGACCCTGCATAAGAAAACAAAATGGCCCCAACAGACTAATGCCAAGCCTCAAAAAATAAAATAAATGTATTATATTAACAGCGCACAAATAGATATTTTTCAAAGTAAAAGTAAGTTAATAATGATTCACCAAATAGTGCTTACATTTTGATAGTAATTTTTGAGTATAATGAAAAATTACAGTAGGGTCTCCAGCGGTAAATTATTCTTAGAGAGCTATGCGTGACAGGTCGCAGTTCCTTGCTGAGTTGCAGCAGCAATATGGCGGAATAAGGGAAGAACTTATTGGCTTCAGGAAGGCTTATAGGGAGGCTTTGAAGAGGGCCAAGATAAGATTTAATGATGATCTAATACGGTCAGCGTTGAACCCCGTAAGGACAACATGGCAGATCATCAATAAACACAGAGGCAACAGAACGAAGCCAGTTGAGAATATTGATATAACTATTATAACTCCCGACCAATCCAACGAAATTTTTGCCCAGATTTCTCAGAAAATAGTACAGGAGATTCTGCCGGCTGGAGGGTCTCCAGCGGGATACCTTGAGCGTTTGGGGTCCCCGGCTGTGTCGTTTTCTTTCAAACAGGTGACTTTTAATGAAGTCAGGGACATTATTGATGCATTAAAAAATAAAGCAAGCGTGATATATACGGATTTAATGTCAAATGTCAAATAAAATTGGTGAGGAAATGTGTTGTGGTTCCACTGACTAAACTTATTAACCTTTGCATTGGGTCGTCGGTTTTTCCCGGCTGTCTCAAAACATCCATCGTGAAACCTATATTCAAGAAGGGAGATCCCTCAGATCCCAATAATTACAGACCAGTGTCATTGCTGCCAATCATGTCCAAGGTGATGGAGAAATGTCTGGCAAACCAAATAGTCGAGCACTTTGAGAGAAACAGCTTGTTCTCTGAGAACCAGTGAGGTTTCCGAAAGGGCAGAAGTACCAATGACTTAGTCTCGGGCCTGGTGTCGGAGATACGAAATGCATTCCATGAGATGCAGTATGAAACAGTTCTGTACTGTGATCTGAGCAAGGCCTTTGACTGTGTCAGTCACAATATACTCCTAAGAAACTGGCGCACTACAGGTTTTCGAACGGCAGTGTTCGGCTGTTGAGGTCATACCTGGAGTCTAGAAGCCAAATAGTGGAGGTGGGAGGGGTGTCGTCAGCGAGGAAAGAAGTCAATATAGGCGTGCCACAAGGGTCTGTGCTGGGCCCAATTCTATTTCTCATTATAATCTCTCATATACATTAACGATTTACCTATGAGTTTTTGCGAAGAAAAATACACACTTCTTGCTGATGATACCACCATCTCTTTTGTGTCTGCTTCCCTGAGCGACGCGATGGCGGGGGTCGTGGTTGCGCGGGAGAGTGCTGAGGACTTGTTTCGATCTAATGGGCTCCTTCTTAACATGAGTAAAACACACCAGGTTACTTTTGCCATGAGAAATTTGCCAGTGACAGACTTGACAGAAGTGAAGCTCTTGGGCATTGTTCTGGACATGAGGATGCATTGGGGAAGACATCTGGACATGATTGCTGCCAAACTTAACAGATCTTTGTACGTGCTTTGCATGCTGTCCCACTGTGTTTCGGCCGAGGCATTGAGAACGGGCCTACTTTGCTATATTTCATGCTCACATAGCATATGTAATTCTACTGTGGGGACACTCGCCAGAAGCGAAAAGGAATTTTTAATTTTGATCGATAGGATGATTGTGTGTTTGTATTCTACAAGTAATTGAGAGAATTTCTTTTTTAAATTATGGTTAGCTATAGGATAGACTATAGGTTCTTACTTTTGACGTCTGTGACATTTTGTGACTGACATCAATAGATTGATTTGATTAATTAATTAATAACTAATCTAACCAAAGCATGCTGCATAAAAGTGGCTCTAAAAGGCTAAAGCCAAGCCTATAAAAATGAAATAAATGTAAAAGTGAATATTAAATGATTCACCAAATACTGCTACACAGACAGTTAATTTTTGAGTGTAATGAGCAACTGCAGAAGGGTCTCCGACAGTAAATTATTCATTAATTAGTTAACTATTCTACTATAATTCATAAACTGTTAACTACAATTTAAATATTCAAAGGTACTGAAAATAAGGTGGTGTGTCAACAGTGAATAATTATGTATTTACTTTCTGTTGTTGAGCATAATATAACCGTTTTTTTAACAAATAAACAAAAAAATTAGGCGGATAGTAAACAAAATTAGCCTCTTTTGCAGTTTGTAAAAATATTTTGTTGTTCTTTTATTAAGTCTTTTAGATTTAAATTGTTCTACTTATTATCTTTTCATTTTAAGATGGTTTTGTCAACAAAACTTTCGTTTTCGCCAATAGTGAAGCATATTTAATATTACTCCCATAACTTTCCTAACTTCATCAATTCAATAGTGAGAGTTGTAAGGTAGAGCTGCGAGAAGATGGCAGATCTGAGACAAAAAGAAAAACATCTTGGTTCACCTAGTACAGGAAGTGACGATGGCAACGAACCTAACGAGCCTGTTGGGGCCTCAGCTAAGGAACCAGAAGAATTAGACTTAGGAGATTCAGCTCATTACGCTCCTGCAGAAACTTTATGGTACCATGGCAGGCTTGACAGGTAAAATATTTCACATTATATTTAATCAATTTTTGTTTAATTCGAATATTTTTATTAGATACCAAGCAGAGGAGAGATTATGGAATTGTAACAAGTTGGGATCTTATCTAGTCAGAGAAAGTGATAGAAAACCAGGGTCGTATGTTCTGTCTTATTTAGGCAGAACAGGGATGAATCATTTTCGGTTAGTGTTAAAATCAGTGGGTTGTCAGTCTTTTAATAAATATTTTATTACAGCATAACTGCTGTTTGTGGTGATTTTTACATAGGAGGGCGCCAGTTTGTATCTCTGAATGATTTGGTTGGTTATTACACTGAATGCAGTGATTTACTTAAAAGAGAACGATTGGTACATCCTGTACCTCCTCCGGAACCTGTCAATGATAAAAAGGTTTATTTTGGTAGTTCGGTAGTGGTTCAATACAGTAAAAGGATTTTTTTAGAGAGTGGTAGCTATACTCCCATATACTAAAATGCCCGACACCGATGAACTAACGTTTAAAAAGGGTGATATATTTTTCGTTCATAATGATATGGACAATGGTTGGTTGTGGGTTACAGCTCATAGAACTGGCGAGCAAGGTATGTTGCTTAAAGGACTTGGAAAAATATATATTGATGTGTGATAAAATAATAGGAATGATATTCCGAGAACTGGTTGAAGATTTGGATGATAGCATCGACCCAAATACTGTGTTTCCTTGGTTTCACCCAAATTGCACAAAAAACGAGGCTGTAGACCTTTTGGTAAAAGGTAGGGAATCCAATACAGGGCTTCGTATAGAATGTTCATTATTATTATTATTATCTACAGCGGGCCCAGGAAGCTTTTTAGTCCGACCTAGTGACAATTCTCCAGGAGATTATTCTCTGTTCTTCCATATAAATAACCAAATTCAGAGGTTTAGGATTGAAAAAAAGGGTGTAAGGTGCGATAAATCACATTTTTTGATAGGCTGTTTTGCTTATGTTTAAATTAAAATCTTAGATATTTAATGGGAGGCCGGATATTTGAATGTCTAGATGCAGTTATAAACCGCTACAGAAAGGAGCAGATCGTAGAAGGATATACCTTACAGCATCCCGTGAGTGCTATTTCTCATTCTTTGGTGTATTTTTATGGAAAATATTTAATTTTCAGTTGGTAGTCGATGGCAGCAAGCAGCTGGATTGGGTCCCAGAGAACCAAAAAGCCAAATCTGAGGCAGAGAAGATCTACGCCACTCTGCGTGAATGCCGTGACCAAGCCGGGCTAAAGAAAATGAGGGGCATTAAGGTTTATTTCACATTGTTGTTTTTTTTTGACATCTGACGATTGATTTTCTTTGTAGCACCAAGGATACCTGCACAAAAAATCTGAGAAAGGGGCTAAAAAGTGGAAGCTTTTATATTTTGTTCTGCTGGTGGAAGGCACAGATACTCACTTGTGTTTTTACGATAATCCTAAACGCACCAAACCAAAGGGCCTAATCGACTTGTCCTGTGCCTACCTTTATCAGGTGAGCAAGTAGGTCGTATTTCACTGTTATTACAACTTTATAGTGTTACAGGTGCACGACAGTCTTTGGGAAAGATCCAACTGTCTTCAGATTGTAGAAAGAGCGCTGCCTTGTTTGGCTACCTCAACGCATTTGGCCGCGCGGTCTCCAGAGGAATGTCAGGATTGGGCGAACGCCTTAAAACCATTGTGTATTCCACAACTAAGCAGAGCCACAGCTAAAGTAAGTACTGTTTTCAGTAGAGAATGTTTGAACAATATTTAAAAAATATATTCAGTGAAGCCAGTATTTTAAACAAGTAGGTAGGTGTGGGAGAGTGTATACTTCGTGCAATTTTCTTTAAAATCCTTTATTGGCGGACCGGTTTCGCCACAAAGGCCATCACCAGCGCCCAAAAATCTGTTGACGAGCATAATTTGTGGTTACATTGTTGGTAACTAGTGTATGTAATACAAAAGAGAAACTTACTCGTCGAAGCCAAGAGCCAGGCGTCATCGCGCCACGGTACCTCATCAATAATCACAGGCAGTCAATTTAAAACTTAAAATTTAGCAATTGGGAACGTCAACAAAACATGAAAAGACACTAACAGATAACACGTAACAGGCACGAAAACTTAAAGTTTTAAGTGAAACGAAAACTTTAAGTTTTCGTGCCTGTTACGTGTGCTCGTCAACAGATTTTTGGGCGCTGATGATGGCCTTTGTGCCGAAACCGGTCCGCCAATAAAGGATTTTAAAGAAAATTACACGAAGTATACACTCTCCCACACCTACCTACTTGTTTGTTACCGTGCACACGGCAGATAAATTTGGATGAATATTTTAAACACCTCAGTATTGATCACTGTTTGTATCCCGCACTACTAAACGATGCATCAAACTGTGTAGAGTGGAACTTAAGTTGAAATTAGGACATGTTAATACCGATGCTCTGATTAAGTGGTTTTTAACTATATAAAAGCCTCTTCCCACTTATTCTACCAGCAAAATATACGGCTATACCTACAATGGTGGAACCTACACCTCCATGGTTTTGAAATGTTAGAGATACTCATTTTCCGCAAGCTGTCATTTTCCGGGTAGCCGGCTGACAAATTTGGAGACTAACACAAGCCCCTTGGGACGATTTAAACGACCCAACAGGGCAGATTTGGAGCTCTCCAAACAAGTGGTCAGACCAACACTGCTAAAATCCACGATTATGGCTTTTCAACTATACAAATTCCCCTGGGTTGATGGAGTGTTCCCGGCACTACTACAACAGGGCCTGGATCAACTCGCACCTCTACTAACAAAGCTCTTCAGAGCGAGCCTTGCATGGAACTTTATTCCAAACTGCTGGTGCAGCGTGAGGGTCGTCCACATACCAAAGATTGGATGTAGAGGAAAAGATCCTAAATCGTTCAGGCCAATCAGTGTAACCTCGTTTCTGCTGAAAAGCTTGGAAAAGCTGCTAGACCTATACATGAGGGAGGGGGCGCTAACAACGTACCCCCTTAATACGGAACAGTATGCATTCCAGGCTAACAAATCAACAGAACTAGCACTACATAACCTGGTGGGAAAATCCAAGATACCCTGGATTCGAAGGGTGGCGCAGTTGGTATTTTCATAGACATCAAAGGGGCCTTTAATAATGCACCTACAGACCCCCTCCTTTGAAGACTCCGAGATAACGTTCAACACGATGCGCATAGAAAGGGTTAATAAATTTAAGTATTTGGGAGTATGGTTGTCTGAGGACTGGACATCTGACTTGGAAATTAAATGCCGCATTGAACAAGCGCGTGAAGCATTCTTTAAACTGAGAAGAGTGTTCACTTGCTCGGACTTCGATCTTGATTTGAGACTAAGATTCCTGAAGTGCTACGTCTGGTCGGTGCTTCTTTATGGGATGGAAGGTTGGACCCTCAAAGTAAACACCATCAACAAATTGGAAGCGTGCGAGATGTGGTTGTACCGCAGAATCCTCAAAATACCCTGGACAGCAAGAATAACAAATGAAGATGTGCTAGCATCTGTAAACAAAGAGCGAGAGTTGTTCACCACCATCAAAAAGAGGAAAACTGCATACCTAGGGCACGTCATGAGGAACGAAAAATATAAATACTTGCAATTGATAATTGAGGGTAAGATAGAGGGTCGGAGAGGAGTAGGAAGGAAAAAGATGTCTTGGCTACGGAATATTAGACATTGGACGGGAATGCACAACATACAGACACTGATTCACACCGCTGGGAACAGGGATGAAATGAAGAATGTAGACGCAAACATCCGTTAACGGATAGCATGAGAAGAAGAAGAAGACTCCCTCCTCAGCGCCATTAAAGCGAAAAGGATCGAATCAACAATAACCAACTGGATTCACTACACGTTAGAATCCAGACTGATCGCTACAACATTAACCGATGACACTGTCAGATTCACAACAGCGGGAGTCCACAGGGCGCAGTCCTTTCACCACTTCTGTGGTCCCTACTAGTGGACGACCTTCTGGCTACTTTGGAACTATAGGGAGTCGAGGTCCCAGGGTACGCGGATAGCATCAAATCTCCAGCTCGTTGCATGAGCTGCTGTATGTTGTACACAGATGGTGTTTAAAGGAAAACCTAGCAATAAACCCTAGGAATTATTGGTAGGTCCTAGTGGGGTATACCCTAGAAGGTGATTGTGCCATTTACCCGAAGGAAGAGGCTGGACTTCTTGAAATTGCTATCATTGTTCAGGACGACAATCCCGTTTACCAACGAAGTAAAATTTCTAGGCCTCGTGGTATTGAACATGGTCTCCGACCTAATGGCATCAAAACCTACTTTAGACACTCGCTGTTCGTCATGGCAGGAAGTACCTGGTGTACGGACGGATCCAAAACCGACGAAGGGGCTGGCTCCGTAGGGTACGGGACATCAGATGGCATCTGTGCCTAGCAAGGAGCCTGTGCCGATTCACCATAGTGTTTCAGGCAGAGATACATGCCATTGAATTGTGCCCGACACCTATTAGAGGAGGGAGGACACAATAGATCAATAAAGATCTGCTCGGATAATGGGGCAGCACTTCTAGCGCTTATGTCTTTGCGGTGCAATTTTAAAACAGTTTGGAACTGCCACAGGACTCTGAGCACCCTATCGCAGGAGAATAGCGTCACACTGGTATGGATCACGAAGGCAATGAGAGGGCCGACTCTCTAGCTAGGAGGGCGGTGGCCTCTGCACACAATACAATACAATATACCTACAATGCGGCAAACCGAAGAGTAGTTCTAGGGAATGAAATACAAATTATGGCGTCCACTTTCTCTGGATCGATATGATACTTCAATTGATGTTTGCAAAATTGGCATTTCTCTTTATTGAAGGTAAACCCGCAGCTCAAACGCGTTTAGAATTTCTTGAGCCGCTGCCATACGAAGGCGCATTTGTCAGTCCAGACGGCATTCTCTTGAACTGGAACAATCCACGTGAAGGCACAGTAAAAGCTGTAAGTGATTTAAGATTTCTCCCCAACCGGTATTTGCAAATACACTGATTTTATGTCCCAGAGTAATAAGGTATTTAGCATTTCGAAGTATATCAAAAATGTTACTGACGAAAGGCAAACGGTAACTATCTCGAGCGGTTCCGTTGTTCAAATTCTAGACGAAATCTTCAACCGTCCTTTTTTTCGTATCATTACTTTGGAAGAAGACCGTGGCGAGTTTGACGGCTCGACAATTTAGTCCTTCAACAATCATTCTCCCTCACGCTGAAGGGCCGGAAAAAGAGCATAATGACGTTGTTTGATCGGTGTTGACTCAAGTCAAGAGAATCAACGTCGGAGGGAAAAGCTTCTTTGACTATAATTTTATGTGGAAGATTTTGTTTAGGTGTCGAAAGTCTCTATTGATTGAATGACTGTAACAAAGGCGCGTTGTCTATTTTCGTACGAAACGACCATTGTTCAGGTTGAAGGTCTGGAATTATACACATTTGATTCCAAAAGTCAATGCCTGAAATCAGCCATTGAGGTAAAGAAGTAACAACTAGCACGTCCAACAGAGCAATTCTATCGTTTAGACGGATTGGTAATTCTACATTAGCAATAGAGTGACAAGTATCACCATCAGCGACAATACAATCCGTTGAAATATTAGAATTTAAGTGGTACACAAGACTTAAAAATTATTCGTCCTGCACCAAGGACTGTGAGAGTTGAACCGCTACAGAGTGAGTCATAATGTGTGATCGAAAGATCTTAGAGCTCTTACTTGAAAATTGAAAAAGCTCTTACTTACTTTGAAATTTGACATCATTGCAGGCAATTGTTGGTATACCCTATATTTCCCATTCAGCATTTTTTGGCACCTTATTGCCTTGGAATGTTCATATTTTCTCTACCCATTTCTCTTTTGTTCACGTCAAGAAGATTGGCAAACAATGTCGAAGTCAAATTTCCAAAGCCAACGAATTGTCAAACTTTTATGAATAGATAATACATGATAACCCATGCAAGACACTTTTGGTTTATTAATGAATTTGTGCAGGCAATGATGTCAAATTTTTAGGGTTCAGTACAAGCTATACATTTTATCAGTCTACTAAAAATAGAGGGTGTCTCATTTAAAAATATCACATTAAATAACGTCACAACAATAGCTTGTTTAATTTAACTGAATTCAGGCCTTCATGAAGAAACATAAAGAGAAACGGAATATTTATTACGGCTAAAACCATAAGAAGTAGAAATGAGTACAATAGGAAAAATTCCATAGGTTTTTATGACCATATTTTGTTAACAGACGATCAACAAAATACTTTCCATTGATCCACATGGTTTTTTTGTATATAAAGTCCAATTTTTACTACATAACAGTAACAGAATATTCGTATTTCGTTATTAGGTTCCCAGATTGAGAGAACTACGCTGCCTCACTCTACACATCTTAGACGCACATAGACTGCCTTACAAACTGGTACCTCTACCTTATGTAACCGTGCAATTTAACTCCCAAGTTCGAATAGCAAGGACCAGGGCGAAAAGCACCCCCGACCCTGTTTGGGACGAGGAATTTATTTTTGAGTGAGCCCTTCTGCATTTATTTTCCTATTGGTAACGCGTATTAAAATTAAACTGGTTAATTGCAGCGACGTACCCTGCGACGTAGTGTCGTTCTCTCTAACAGTTTACAACAAAGGAAAACGAGGCAAAGACACCGAGGTGGCCGAGCTGCAAGTGGATTTATCCAATTTGGGTACTTATACAAGAAGAACACTCTGTTCTTGCTCTGTTGATATAATAATTTGCAATATTAGGTAACGGGGAGGAGCGTGAAGAGTGGTACGCACTCTCGGGACTAACTCCTATGGGTGAGTGGGGTTCATTGAGACTCCGCACAAGGTATCTTCATGACCTGGTAATGCCAGCGGAAGAGTACAGCCCGCTGCAACAGTTATTGCTGGAACCCGGCCTGGCTTCTGTTAAAACTTTAGCCGAGCTGTGTCATGCCGACAGAGCCCCTTTGGCCACCGCTTTGTTGAGAGTGTTCAGGTAAATTGTACCACTTCCAAACTACTGATTTCTTCGACTTTAAATTTATAGAGCGGAGGGTAGAGAAACCGAGTTGCTAAGAGAGTTAAATTCTGCGGAAATCGCTAGGGAAACCGAAACCAGCACGTTGTTCAGAGCGGCCTCTTTGGCCACCACTCTCATGGACTTGTATATGCGAGCCGAATGCGGAGGCTTCCTTCAGGTTAGTGAATGAGGGGAAGTAATTGTGTCCATAAAGTAGACGGCTGTCGTTTAGGCTGCCGTATTGGAGACGGTGCTGAGGCTGCTGGAAAGCAAACAATCCGCCGAGCTGAACCCTGCGAAAATGGATTCGCTGGATGACGCGTGTAACAATGCGGAGTTCCTGCTCCAGGTGAGTGCGAAATGTAATTTTATGTATTGTGTGACATATTTTAAAAAAGGTAAAAGTTAGCAAAGCCACGTACTATGCGAACGGCAGCTTCGGGTAGGTGTAGAGCTAGGTCATGGTTCGAAGTGACATAATAAGGGTAGACGCTTAATATAGTTAGATAAGCTAGACCTGTTAATTGGGCGCCACTCAATTTAAGTTACGGATTATAGCTATGATATTAAAATTGAGAAAATTCTCATAGAAAGAAATAATCGGTCAGTTTGTAGGGCTTTCTTGCTAGTTGAGGTAGAGGATCAGTGTATCACGTGTGTTAAGCTGGACGGTTTAAAACCTAAGAGCCATCATCGTCACCAACGGCTCCATCTTCGGCAAAAGGGGCTCAAAACCCAGACGGTTTAAGACCTAAAAGCCATCACCGTCACTAACGGCTCCATTTTCGGCACACGTGCAAGGTGAATGGTATGCACTTGTAAGTCCAAAAAAAGGAGGTATTGAGTTTTATTACTCAAACTTTGGACCCCAAAATATGAGAGTACTTTACAATAGCCACATGGCTAGGCTGTAGCCGTTTAGGGACAGGCTGCATCCGATGTGCCCTGGACAGTGGTCAAGATGGAAAAACGGGCCATCAAACGTTTTTATCTTTACCACCTGGACGCTTATTCTTAAGGAAAGAGTGAACGTGAAAGTGAGAATTTGGACAAACTTGATTGGTCAAAAAATTCTGTTGACGAATTCCATTGGCCAGCAATTCTCACTTTCACTTTCACTCTTTCCTATAGAATAAGCGACCAGGGGCATTATTCTATAGGAAAGAGTGAAAGTTAAAGTGAGGATTTTTGACAACCTTGATTGGTCAAAAAATTCTGTTGGCGAATTCCATTGGCCAGCAAGTCTCACTTTCACTTTCACTCTTTCCTATAGAATAAGGCCGCAGGGCTCAGAATTGGTTAAAAAACGGAAATTAAAATGTCAAAAGGGGGAAATAAAAAGAAGGAGAAAATGAACCGCGAAATATGAAAATTCTGCCATTGTTGCTAAATAAAAGATAAATTTAGGGAAAGTATTAAAAGAGCACATGAAGAAAATAAGGGAATCTAAGTAAAAATATTGGTGAAATTTGGCAATGCTGTACAGACAGCAAAATCATCAGTCAACCCATAGACACATGTCAATGTCCAAAAAGTCAACTTTCAAAGGATTTCTAACCATAGAGCTCGAAGTAGAAGGATCGCATAGAAACGATAATCAAGATGAACAAACATGGCGGCCAAGGTAGTCATATTTTTTTAGAAATAAAATGGTATTTTACAGGTTATTTATGAAAGTCTGAAAGGAAAGCCAGTAGCTTTTCTTTCTGAAAAAGAAACGCTACAATTGAAACGGTAGATACATTTCCAGGAAAATATGCGTATTCTTCAGCCGGAGGCTGATGGTTCAGATTTAGGACAAAATAAAAATCGTTCTTAGTTAAAAATTGTCGACGTTTCTATTGTAATTTTTCAGTCATCCTCAAGGCTACAATGATGAACAGGGCATTACACTGCCTTTTTAATATTGCATATTTAATTAGAAATGTAACTATATTTTTCCACCATTCCTTACTAAAGCAAACGTAACAGGTTTTCTATTTATTCATTTTTTGACTCTTTTTTTCCATAATTTTTTGAGTTAGATTTTCATTTTTCGGTTTTTAGTTTGAATATCGTAAAATATGACAGATTATTGGAACAAGGATTTAGACCATTATTGGCAAATTTTTTTAAATTTTTATGGTTTTTGGCTAAAATTACTAGAACGTTGATCTAGTGGGTCTAAGAAGGTTAAATAAATGCAAGCCTGCGACACACTATTAGCCCTTGAGGGGAAAAGTTAATTTCTATCGACTACGGAGTCTGTTATCTTAGTAACCGGTCTGTCAAGCCCTGTCAAGATTCATTAAATCGCCGAAATTATAGGGTTTTCCTACGACATTAATGATTACCTTAAGCCCATGAAAAAAATCTATTAGTATGCTCTAAGTCTTGTTGATAAAGTTCCGTAACTACTCTTGATTGACATGAGATAGGGTTTTACGGCTTGACTTAATTTACAAAACTATTCGACTTGACTTGATTTTAAGTCAAGCTTGAGGGATTAAATATCAAGTCAAATAGTTTTTCTTTCAAGTAGTTGAAAGATAAAGTAGTTTGAAAAATACTTAAATACCGCATTACCGTTTTTATTAGTTGTTTCTAACTTAGTAAACGAGTGTAAGAATATATTTTTTTAATATCTGGAAAATCTCAGACAATTGGAATGAGAACATCTGGCGGCTGCAGCCGGCCCGGCCAGTGGAAGGTGTGGGTTCGTGAGATGATAACATCCGGCGGATGCGGTATCCGCCCGGCAAGTGAAAGTTCTGGATTCAAGAGATGATAAGAATATCTGTGGATGCTCCACCCGGCATGTAAAAGATCTTGGTAAGAGAGATGATGTGACAACATTTCTGCTCGGCCAGTTAAAGGCCTGGGTCCGAGAGATGATAAAAACATCGGGCAGATGCTCCGCCTGGCAAGTGAAAGGTCTGGGTTTGAGAGATGATGAGAACATCTGGCGGATCATCCGTCCGGCAAGTGAAAGTTTTGGGTTTTTTGAGAGATGATGAAAACATCCGGCGAAGGCTCCGTCCTGCAAGTAAAAGGTCTAGGAATGCAGAGCATCCGCCCGGCAAATGGAAGGTCTGGGTTCGATTCTTAGCAGAAGCTGACTTTCTTTCGTATAAATTATTATGTCCGAAAACTGTCAATTTCAATATCAAAATAGATTGGGAGAAACCCCACAACTATTTTATTTAAAATTTTATTCTAACTGCCTTGGTTTAGAAAATAATCGACTGTTTCAATGTTCCCTTACATAAAAGCAAAAACCTGTACATGACCTTGATAAATAATAGTGAGTCAAAACACCTTTGGGTACAAGTGAGACGTTTGAAAAGTCATCGAAACGTCACGTTAATAGTAAACTGAGACTATAAAAAGTTCTGCAGATACTCATTAATTGTTGTTAAATAGAGCACGGATCCGAAATTACGTAACCATGTTGAGTGTTCAATTTGTTCATTCACTATTTTTGACCAAATGTCAAGTAGTTTGAAATGCTTGACATCAAGTCAAGCTCAACTATAAAAAAATCAAGTCAAGTATTGAGTTGTCAAGTATTTAGTTTTTCAAATCCAGTCAAGTATTTCTTAAAACTGTCAGCTACTTGACTTCTGGAATATTTAATATGAAAAATCTTGACGTAGATTGACATTATAGAGAAGGTCTTTTTTGTCACTACCCTT
The DNA here is from genome assembly GCA_951812265.1 of Taphrorychus bicolor. NCBI lineage: Eukaryota > Metazoa > Arthropoda > Insecta > Coleoptera > Curculionidae > Taphrorychus > Taphrorychus bicolor. Next base: position 18,734,788 of record OX638302.1, read on the forward strand.
TTTATTACTTCCACTCTTAAATTAATCTTTCTTTTATGTTAAGAACTCATTTGTGATTTCAGCAATATTCGTATGTATGGTTCGTATTTGTTGTTTAGGTGTTGGATCAAGTGACGTTGAGCATATTCACATCTCCCGACGCATGCCCTAGGGCGGTCAGGTATATTTGCGGAAGCCTGCAAAAGGCCGCTGTGGCGAAATGGGCGGACGAGCGGCACGTTAGGACAAGAGTGGTGTCGGGCTTCATTTTTTTAAGGTTCGTTTTACCACGTTGATGGAAACATACAAAAGCCTTGTTTATTTTCGTAGATTACTGTGCCCTGCTCTGCTGAATCCCAGACAGTTCGGTTTAGTTAGCGAACAGCCTAGTCCTGCAGCCACGCGTAGCCTGGTCATGGTGGCGAAATGTCTGCAAAATTTAGCGAATTTGGTAGAGTTTGGAGGAAAGGTACCTGCATTGTACTATTAGTATCCTCACCTGTATTAAATTCGCTCCATCCAAGTGATAATTAAAAACGCAAAATGTTAAGAACTACAATGAAATATTGTAGTCGCTACAATATTGGAGTGGATCAAATTTAATACAGAGAAGATTGGCGATTTCAGTTGGGTAGTATTATAGCTTCAATGGCTCAAAAATGGCATATTTTTCGCACTTGCCTTTTTTGCGTATATTGTGGATTTTAATAATTGAATCCTTCGATATTTTGTTAAGAGACAACGTTTATTGATAGCTAAAACGTTGACACTTATCAAAACGGTTCATATTTGATCAGTCTTATGAAATATAGGAACCCTATATGGAAGTGGTAAACCCGTTCATTCTGAAAAACAAAGAACGGATGGTCGTGTTCCTAGATCAGTTGTCAGCGATAGGGGATCCCGGTGAACCCCGCATAATATCCAAACCAGACACCGCTAAAGAGCTGGCTACGCTTCATCATATATGCGTCGCCCATTTGACAGAACTGCAGGCTGTCGCTAAAGTAAGTAAAATTTTTGTTAAATAGTATTTGATTGAGGCTTCTAAATTTGGTATTTTGCAGTTGAATCAGTCAATAAAAACTCTGGTGACGGTAACGGAAATGTTAGCGAAGCACAAACAGAAGTATCTCGAAATGATAAGATAGTCGTTAATAGGCCAAAGGAAACTCGAGTTAGCTTCAAAGCAATTCGAATAAGCGCGCGTTTCGAAGTCGATATTGTTCCAATAATTATCCCTAGAAACTCGTGAGAAAGTGCCATCTCAAAAAACAATATCGACCGACTAGTTTTACATTAAGGCAGACATAATTTCGAGTTAAGGTAGCAAAACAATCTCAGGAAGTAGACCGTAGTGTTCTCCTAGGAATATAATTTTGTATAGGCTTTCTACCAAATTTTTTAGGCTAAACGTTAAAATGTTAATTCTCAACAACTTAGTGATATTAACATAGGTACGAAAAAAAGCGAGTCTCATTTTCCTCCCACGATTCATACATAGTTTAAAAGAGAGGGGGTATTCAAGTGAAAACGTCATCTAGTTGGCTGTGAAACGTCACAAGGTTGAAGGAACAAAAGTCCATTTATTTTGATTATGTGATCCTTTTCTCTGAGAAATGCATTGCCTTCTAGATGATGAACACCTCCTGCTTTGATCTGTCTTAATTGTAATCTAGTATTATTCCAGTCTTGTAACCCACTGTAAAGTAATATATAGTTATGTAGTTTCGTAGAGGCAATTTATGATAATTATTATTATTATTATTGACAAAAAGACTGTACCTATATTATTCCCATATTCTTCTAAGCCAGTAACTTAAAATTAGGACTACGCATCTCAAAACTTTTTATTTTGGAAGGGCCTTTATCCCCGCAATAATAATCATTTGGCAAACCACACATTAGACCTTATAGTGTCATCCATGTATCGCTATGAAATATTTTACTATACCCTATACTATTTAGATTACGTACTCATAAGATGATATTTTATACTATTATTGTTTTTGTCGTTTTTAATATTGGTTTTACACCCCCTACATTGTGATTAGTATGAAATAAAAATTAGATATTAAACTGTTTTTTTTTTATTTCGGATTTAACTACAAGAGGTCATCGTTCAATTAAGTTTTTATCACCAGGGAAGGGCGCACATTGGCGCCATTTTAGCACGATCTTTTTTGTGCAGAAAATATTGGCTTTTCACAATGTGCTTCCAAATTGCAATTTTTTCAAGTCGCGTATACGTTAGAGACAACACAATTCCAGCCGGCTTCAAAATCTACGCCACTGACACATAAAAAAAGCGCGCTCTAATACTCATAAAGTACGTCCAAGTAGGTAAAAGGTCTTGGAAAATATTTCTTGGTCACCCTGTAACTCAAAAACGGTGCATTTGCGGATAGAGGTTTATAGTCATTTTCGTTTCACACTGGTTCTGGTTGAAAAAAAAAAGGCAAATTATCTGATTTTCGACAATTCTGATTGCTGCTCTGAATTGAACCAGAATAAGAACCCGTGTGGAACAAAAACGACTTATTAGCAAAAGTTTTATGACTTTGCGTCCTCTATAACCCCTCAAAGTGTGTCAGCTCCTTTCTGAAAGATCCTGTATATTGCCACTCCTAAAAAATTGTGCCGTCCTGGAAAATAAACGGAATTACATTTCGTGTCCCCCCTCGTATCACTGCAAACAAATTAACGCCATGGTAACCTCCCTGACAGTTTAACCTAACAAACTTGTTTAATCAATATTTAATCATTTTTGTCAATCCCATGGTTATAAATTTAAAAAATTGATTTTTTATAGTAATTATTGGTATTATTATTAACTATCAGTCACATTACTATTATAATATTTTTGCGGTGTTATTTATCCATTATGACCGATTTCTTCACGCAGCTCCAAAAGGCGAAAAAGACTTGTTTAGTAGAGAAAAACCTTAAGAAAGTGCATTTCGATTTGGGAGATGGTAGAGAATTTGTGGAGGAGTACGATCTCAACACGAGTCTCGTAACACGTAGAGCGTGGAGGTACAACAGGGGGTACAAAGGTCAAAGCGCCTGGAACATAGAAATAGGAGAGCTGGAGAGAAAATTCGCTTTAGATGAACAGCGTTTAATTTGGGAAGATATCCGCCAACCGTTTGTCACAAGAAGCATTACACAAACTCATCTTTTATGGAGGATTGGAAATCTACCGTATCCAGTGACCGTGTACTCCGTAACGGTGGATAAAAACGATTGCTGTTTGATTGTACGAACCATTAATAAGAAGTATTTCAAAAAGCTACCGGTGCCTGACTTGGATAGGCTGAAAATTGAGCTGCAGCAAGAAAACGTTTCGTTTTCTCATAAACTTAATACACTTACTGTTGCGTACGAAAAACCAAAGAGATTGCAGGATTTTGAAAAGGCGGTTTTCTACGAAATTCTGCAGTTGCAACCACGGACTTACCAGGAAGACGTCAATAGTTGTAATCCCAGTTAAAAAGTGCATATCTAAGAAATACATTTTGATATTGTTTTTTTTTTTAATTAGAGGACCGAAAGTCGAGTATAGGGTGTGTTTTGTTACTTATTTTCAATTCCTTAAAGATATTGTAATAGTTTTTATTTTTTGAAATGGTGGGTGAGTGTAAACTATAAAATAACTTCTTTCAAGAAATTGGTAACACTAACTTTTTAAACACTAAATTAGCTGTTTTTTATTTTTATACTCTGGAAACCGCAGTGTATGAAAACGTTAAAATAAAATTAATTTAGATGTAATAATTAATTACCACATTGTTAATAGTGAAAATAAGACAGGCCGACAAAACTATCAACCCTATCCACGATAAATCTAAATACTGCTTCGAGAATAAGGGTCAAACGAGATATTATGCCTCTAAGTTGGCAATGTTAGTGATTCAAATTATGAATAACAGCGTGAAAAAGAGTATAAATAAACCGAACTCTAACAGTGACCTCTGTCCTCAACCCGCCTTCTCGGCGCGGCCTTTATGATACTGTCCACGCGTAAAATCATCTCAGCAGCTTCCGTAGCAGACACCAACACTTGTCTCTTGACAACAAACGATTCTGTGATTCCCAGCGCACGCATATCGCCGATTTCGCCTTTTTCCATGTTCAAACCCATAGTGCTTTGTCCTAAGAAAAAAAATTTGAGTTAAACTTGTAAATGTAGCGATATTTATAGCAACGTACCGTTGTTATGTATCGCTCTTAATTCTGCTACTAACTGAGCCGAGTCGTAGCCCGCATTATCGGCAATTATCGTCGGAAGCTGTAGCAACGCCCTGCAATAAAATAGTTATTTGTCTCACCGTTTATAAAAGGGATTTTAGGGAAAAAATGTTGAAAACAGTGTGTTACTAAAAGTTCGAATATAAATAACAGATTTATTCAATCTTCATGTTACCAGCACCTAATATTCGTCGTCTTCTATGCGTTAGAAAAGTTGAAACTGAATGTAACACGACCTGGCAACTTTTTAGCAGCCGATTTTATAACAAAAAAAAAAAGAAATTGCACGCATGAAAGTTGAAATTTCCTACGAATGAAAAATTGAGTACCTGGGCTGCGTTCGTAAACATCGCCGAGCGCACCCGGTAACTTTTGCGGACATTCGTAATAACTCTAGAATGGCATCTTTGGCAATTTGAAAATAAATGCGCCTCTGTGGAAAATAGAGAAAAAAATTAAAGCTTGTTAAGTGACGTTTAGCCCTATTGTCTACGTGAAAAAGTATTTAAATATCCGGCATTATTAATTAAACATGTTGGTCAGCAGATACCTTGGGTTGGTTTGTTTGGTTTGGGCGCATCCAAACGCTTTTTATAAACTTGGCGTAGTGGTTTTTCCCATGTGGAGTGGGTAGTCCCCCATCGGGCGCCTCCAGGTGGCGGATAGGGGAATGCCTCCCAGATATGGGTGGTACCGAGGAAATCAAATGATCGGGGCGGACTAAAGCTAGCACCTAGGATACGACGGCCTCCATGTAAGGAGCGGTAATCCGACAGCGTCTGTTCTCCATGTAGAAACGGCTGAAAATAAGGTCAGGCAAGCAACGGGAAACTACCAAGACATATATATTCCCCAAGACATCACAATGGATACACAAAATCAAGCAATGGCCCTCAGTCGCGAGCACCCCTTAAATGCGGAGAGGGGCTAAGACTCCCCCGGTGTTCCAATGTCTTCAACATGAACCAAGAAAAGAGAATCGGCACGTGGAATGTACAAAGAATGTACCAAGCCGGAAAGGCGGTAAATATAGTGAAAGAGATGAAACGACTCTAGATCGACATACACTGTATAATAAACAAACATCACAAATATTTCTCTGGAGACTATACCACCACGAACAAAAATGGAGTAGCAATAATTCTTAATAACCAAAGCAGTATGACCGTAAATCAAGATTAAGGCTAAGCCATTTGACCTTAATATCATAGTCATATGCACCGACATAAAGCAACGAACAAGAAATAGAGGATTTCTGTGAACAGCTTAGAACTGCTCTTAAACACACAAAGAAGGAAGAAATTAACATAATTCTGGGCGACATGAATGCTAAGATCGGACAGGGAAAGGTTGAGGATGTGGTTAGTGGTTTTGGACTGGGAGTGAGAAATGAGAGAGGAGAACGATTAATAGAATTCTGCCAAGAAATGGACATCACAATCGTGAACCCCTTCTTTAAACTACCTCCCAGAAGACTGTACACTTGGAGATTCCCAGCCGATAACAACCATAGAATCGTGATGAATCAAATCGACTTGTGATGACAAATAGAAGATATCGCAAAGCGGTTGTCTCTTGTAAGACGTACCCAGGCGCAGACATACTATCAGATCACAACCTGTTACTAGCTCGCACTAAACTTCGACTAAAGAAAATAGTCAAAAAAAAACCCTCAAAAACTGCTGACATGCGGAAACTCAAACAAGACAACGTATTCCAGCAAACAAGGAAGAGACTAAACAGAGAACTCAAAAATATCTGAAAACAACAGCCACGAAACAGAGATAGAAGACCTATAGAATAAAACAAAAGTATCTATAACCTCCGTTACAGAAGAAGAACTAAGACCAGACAGGATGGTAAAAAGACAACAATGGATAACAGATTCTATCTTGAAACTTATGGAAGAAAAGGGCAACACAGAAACAGGGATAGTGTAAAATACAAGGAACTACACAGAAAAGTTCTAAGAACAATTAAAGAGGCTAAAGAAGGGTGGCTACAGGAAAAATGTGTCGAAATCGAGATATTGCAGTAAAACCAGACAACTTTAACCTTCATAAGAAAATAAAGGAAGCAACAGGAAGATATCAAGGACGGGGTCCAGGGATAATCTTGAACTCGAAAGACAACATCATTACCGAGACAGACAAAAAATGCGCAAGATGGAAGAACTTTTTGGAGACGAAAACTGCGATAATGTGCCCGCAGTGGTTGGCGAGGACGGGCCTATCATCACACAGGAGGAAGTGGAATCAGCTATCAAAGAACAAAGCTCCTGGGCCAGACCAGATTCATGGAGAAATCCTCAAACTACTGGACCCAGCACAGATAAAACTGCTGAGCAACCTCTTCAACAAATTTTACATGGGCGGTCAATTGCCAAATGACTGGCTGCTATCCACATTCATCCCGCTTCCCAAAAAGGCGAATGCACCTAAATGCTCCGACCACAGAATAATCAGTTTGATGAGTCACATCCTAAAAACTTTCCTTAATATCATACAGGCACGCATATATAAAAGACTCGACAAGAGAATAAGTGAAACACAGTTTGGCTTCAGAAAGGGACTTGGCACCAGAGAGGTCTTATTCTCAATACAGGTCCTGATTCAACGAGCACGGGACGTTAACGCAGACGTCTTTGCATGCTTTATAGACTTTGATAAAGTCCAACATGATAAATTCATCTCAATCCTACGTGAGTCCGGGAAGTATATATGTGATTCTAATCAAGTACGTTTCGAGATTTGGCAACAACCCATGCACACGCGCATAGTGAATTGGATCTGAGCCCCATATTTTGGTCTCAAGATCACTAAGGAATGTCCTGTACGTATTGACGTACTTGGGTCCCAGACCGGGAAATCGAGGAACTAAGAAAAATCAGCCAAAATTTGGATAATTTGCAGGTTTTGCTTCGAAATTCAATAAGGAGCCCTTCGCAACGTCTCAGCGAAAAAATGGTTTCTAGCAGCCGAAAAGAAAACATTCCAAGATAACTCCTGAGGTACAAAAAAAAAAACGTTCGATTGGATGCACGGTCTCGGCACAAATGGATCCCAAATTGGCAATTTGAAATTTAAAGTTTAAAAATTCTTTTTAATAATTTTTAACGCCTTGATTTTTGTCATATCGCGGGCCTATATATCCACTACCTCCTTGAATAATTTCAGCTTTTTTACTGCAAAAATGTGGACCCCACATGGAGAAATGCAAAAAAAGTACACTTATAATGGCAAAAAAATGTGGAACATTTAAACTTTTGCAGCTAGCCTGGTGTAAGAGCTATACCAAAATTAATACCTGTTCCTTTTTGCCTCCACGTCGTCTAATTAACCATCCACAACCGAAGCCAATCCGTGTTATAGTTTTTGGGTGGTATGGCAAAAAAACTACACTATTTTTGACACTTTTTCGTAACTTTTTTCCGGGAATTTTTTTTACCCACTGTATATTAAAGTGACATCTTTGGACTAAAAGTGCCCAAGGATATGCGCTTTTCGCTGGCACCTTCTTTGCCAAATAATCTAACTAAGGGGGTGTAGAAGGCCACAAGATGAACAATTACAAAAAAATCAATAAAACCCCAACTTAGCCGATTTTTCTATTTAACTTGTGAGAATTAGACTTCACAATTTTGACTTTGGGACGGCACTGCTCAGCCAGCATACAAAAAGTATCACCAACTTGACCAAATTTTTGAAAAACTCGTTAATTTCTGGACTTCAACCCCGTCGTATAAAAATCCCGTCAAATTTACAGTTTAAAAGTTTCTACAGTTCAGAAGTTATAAGCGTCGGAAGAGAAAAAATACCAAATATTTACAACCAAAGTGCGTTGGCGGGACGGCTTCGTTTACCCAAACGCATATTACGTATATAATATAACAAATATTTACCTTGCAAACGCTTCCATAGCCACGGCCTCCTTTCCAGGCGTATTGAGGGCGGCTTTGCTAACAGCTACCGCCATGAGAGTTTCGCTACACCCTCCCCCGAATACCACGCTGCTCTCCTTCACTGTAGCGGCGAGAACGCACAAGGCGTCATGAAGGGATCGGTCTGCTTCTTCGATAATCTGCTGTGTGGCTCCTCTAATAACTATATAAAAAATATACTTAATAGTACACCTATACTCTGTTCAGCGAGGGTTCAATATTACGTCATAAATTGTGACGTCATACAAAAAAACACGTCTGTCTGTGATAAAATGTCAGTTGAACAAAATGTCAAGTTATGTTTGTAGACACGGGCAGGGTATCAATTTAGCCTTTTGTGCAAATATTCGAAAGTTTTCTCATTTCGGGTATTAATTCAGAAGGAATATCCGCAGCAGCTTTACCATAGACACCTGCTATGATTCACCCGGCCATGGATGTAGATCATAAGATATGGACAAAATCGGCCCAAGATATTCTGAGTATTTTTGTGTGCTTACTATATCTAGTAGTGCTCACAACTTGCGTTGTAAAACCAATAAGCAGAAACACTTCTCGGCGGATCGCCACACATATTTTTCCTTTTTTCGTTCGAATGCACCTTTTTCTGCAGAATTGTTCAATACGTGTCCGCATGAATTCATTGTTTTGATAAAAAAAGCTGTTAGGCATTTATTGTATATTCAACTCTTGAAAATTTTCTTAGAATTTAATTAATGCAATATGTGATAAAAAGACATGCAACATAAATAATTTAAATTGATAATACTGACTTCACGTCAGCTAGACAAAGATCTCCGAAATGCTCCTTGCTCTTTTTGCCTGCAGTCATATTTGTCATGGTATGTCAGTAATGTCACAGTTTATTTTTTTATTTACAATTCATAATTTCTACATTTTTATGGATATTGGAGCAAAAAAGCTCGATATTTGGGCTAATTAATGAAGCAACCGATAAATAACTCAATAAGTACCAAACTGCCTTCGCCTGCTGCCGTTACTTAAAACAGTGGTGAACACAGAAATGAGTGAATCTAATGGCGCGAAAACCCAGGGAATCTTGGATATATTAATACAGTAGGTAGCTATATTAATGTAATAATATATATTACATACATAATTATATAATTAACGAGGGGTGTGACATTCCTTAAAATTGTGTCCCATACTATATAATATCTGTATTATGTGTATTATTAATAATTCATAGTGTATTATGGATATTATTAGGTATGGTGAGTGTCTCGACCGGAGAATTTACAAAGAAGCAAGTTTCTCGGGTAATCGGTCAGGGCATCAAAAGAATAAAACTCTTCAGCTACCAAACTTTCGGTAATAAAGTATTGCCGAAAGCTTGGTAGCTGAAGAGTTTTATTCTTTTGATGCCCTGACCGATTACCCGAGAAACTTGCTTCTTTGATATTATTAGGATTAGATATAATTTACTAATATAATATTATTAACAAGAATATTAAAGAATTCTACCAATATTGTAACTTTTTTTAATGTTCTTTTTAGAAAATAAACACTTTTTCTTTATTTAAAACTTAACTTATTATAAAACTAATGCATCTTAACCAGAAGTAACCTACCTAATATTATAACTGTACTTATAAAAACACTTTGAATATAAAATGTAGATATTGAGTTCATAGAGTTCATAAATTTGAAAAGAGTTTGTTTTTGTAGAGGTTGTAACAAATGCAGGGGTGACCTGGAGGGTGACCGTTGTACTTTAAGAAACTTTAAGAGATACAGGGTCCTCTTTATTACATGATACATATACAAGGTGTACCAAGGTGACAATCTTTCAGGAGCCTACAGGGCTATCCAGCATCCCATATGACACACGTTCTAGTGAGACCTATACTGATATAGCTCCGGTACCAAACAGTGTATCGCATTCGTACTACTATAGTTATTAGGCAAAGATAGTACCTTCCTTCAGGTGGTTCGCACTTGGACTTGCATGCCCTGTGAGCTGAGCAATGACGGGGTGCATATCCAGAATTCATATTATACACACGTTGTCGTGAGACATATACTGATATAGCTCCAGTACCAAGGAGGGTATCGCATTCGACTAGCAAAGATTTTAGGCAAGAGTAGTACCTTCCTCCACTTGGTTTGAACTTGAACTTGCATGCCCTGTGAGCTGAGCAATGACGGTACATATCCAGCATCCCATATTGCACAAGTAGTGCTGAGATTTATATACTGATACCTCCGGTACCAAGGAGTGTATCGCAGTCGTACTACCACAGTTTTTAATCAAGGGTAGTACCTTTCTCCAGATGTTTCGCACTTGAACTTGCATGCCCTGTGAGCTGAGCAATAACGGTGCATATCCAGCATCCCATATTGCACACATAGTGCTGAGATATATACTGATAGCTCCGGTACCAAGTCACTACCAAGGTGTGTATCGCATTCGTACTACTATACAATCACAATATTCACAATCCATTGAGGTCCTTCATGCCAGTTCATGCTGGGCTCTGAAGCCTGGATTCCCTGGCTGCCCTATTGTAACTACGGCTCTGGGCATAGGATAACTTAAATGGATGGGGCGACAGTACGTAATAAAGGTCATCCTTTCTCATTGTTCTTTGTGGCCGGCATTTGCCAAAAAAGAAAGTAAAATAACATAATATCACAAATACTTATACCTACACTACATAACCAAACTTTATTAAATAATAATCACAAACGATATGGCATATCTTTTTCTCTACGTCTGCAAAATTACTAGTTTTTATAATGACTTTATATTTATAGAATATATCCATCCTTGTTCACCCAATGCAGTAGAGAAGTAGAAATTTTGTTTTTATTTGTATAGAGTATACAGTTGTGGTTATTTTTACTTTTGCCATGACATTTCCACTGTTGCCAAGTTTATGGTCCCCCATGAAGTTGACAGGATTGACATCCATTCATTGATTTACTTGTGATTCATATACAATGGTCTAATTAAGCGTGGGCAATTTTTTTAAGACACCTAACCGCGGTTTTGCTGTTATCTGTGTCGCATGCATGCATCGTTCTTCCACATTTTTTCTTTAGTTGATTCCGTCAAACACCTCGCTAATTTTGATTAAAGTTTTATTCATTTCCACAGAAGCGGATCTAGCCTTTAGGTGACACCAGGGGAAGATATTTTTGTGGACCAGTAGGTGGTTGTTCAGGAACAGGGGCTTCTTTTCAACAATTGATAGTTCCTTCGGGACCTTTGATGGAATTTCTTTCGCCGCTTCGTCAATTGTAACTCCTTGTTTCTCCTCTATTTTGGATATTTTCTCCGGTTAACATTAAGCGTCAAAATGACTTTAGATGGTGGTTTTATTATTAATAAGAACTAATAATACGCCTGTTTTTTTGCGATCTTTTTCTAATGAAATGAGATGATGAATGTGACGTCATATTGAACCCTCGCTGAACAGAGTATAACATTGCCCACACTTAGTTAGATTATGTACTCAATTTAAGTTATTTATGTTGCATGCTTTACTATCACATGTTGCATTAATTAAATTGTAAGAATTGAATATACAATAAACGCCTAACAGTTTTTTTTTTATCAAATGAAAGAATTTATGCGGACACGTATTGAACTATTCCGCAGAAAAGGGTGCATTCGAACGAAAAAATATGTTTGGCGACCCGACGACAAGTGTTTCTGCTTATTGGTTTTACAACGCAAGTTATGAGCACTACTAGGTATAGTTAAAATTTAAGTTACAGTTAGTTTAAGCACACAAAAACACTCGAATATCTTGGGCGAATTTTGTCTATATCTTATGATCTACATCCATGGCCGGGTGCATCACAGCAGGTGTCTATGGTAAAGCTGCTGCGGATATTCCTTCTGAATTAATACCCGAAATGGGAAAACTTTGGAATGTTTGCACAAGAGGCTAAACTGTTATCTGCCCCGTGTCAACTTGACATTTTGTTTAACTGACATTTTATCAAAGACAGACGTGTTTTTTGTATGACGTCACAATTTATGACGTAATATTGAACCCTCGCTGAACAGAGTATAGTCACAAGTCTTAAGTAGTTCTTCCTGACACTTTTTCGCTTAAAAAAACACTTTTCTGTCTTACTTCCACAGTTATTTGACAATAAATGCAAAGTGAGTTACTTCCGATAGTTAATAAATAAGTTGTTAGGAAAATCTCAGAAAAGTTAAGATAATGACTTATATATAGATTAGTATCTAGTGTTCATTAGAAAACGTCATCTATAAGCCTATGAGTGCAAATTAAATGGACTTTCGTTCTTACATCTTTTTCTTTTGACATTTCAAAATGAACACCCCCTATTTCTACTCACCAATGGAACAAGCTTCACCAAGTGCCACTCCGCTGAACCTCAACAAGATGTCCTCTCCGATCATTATTTGCTCGATGAGGTCGCAAGTTCCCAATTTGACGGACTCGGGAGTGTCGAACGTGGAAACTATTTCACCGCCAGTTACCAAAGCCAATCTTTTATTTGAGGGAAGATAGAGGTTTAGGTGAAACAATAAAGTCGCGTTTGTATGTACCTCTCGATTCCATCGAAGTCCGCGTGCTCAATGGCCATGACGCCCGCGTCGGCGAAAAGCTGTTCGGGGTAGTTGTAGATCAATTGACGGTTGATGAATACGCTGCAATTGTGCTTAAGGATTTTGTTAACTTTGTCCTTCATCTTCTCCTTCTCAGCCGATTCCAGTTCAGCTATTTTTGCCATGGAATCCACCTATAAATTTTATTATGTCAAAAGAAACATTTACTAAGTTGTAAAAACTTAATAAGTACCTTAATGGAGGAACCGAAAACTTTAATTTTGTCAGTATCCATTGGGGTATTGGCAATGAGAATTTTCGCATTTTCGACCCGCTTGGGCTGGTGAACGCCTGGCTTCTTGTCAAGCAAAAACCCTTCTTCCAAAAATGACTCCTCCAATGTGCCACCAGTCTTTTTAATTATTTGAATAGACTAAAACAATAACACATTATCAATAATTACAATTTCTTAAAATTTAACGAAGTCTTACTTGCAAATTTCCAGATCCCTTTAATCGCAAAACCGCATCCACGGCCAGCTTGGCAAAGTGTTCTTTATGCTGAGACAGAATCTTGGAACTAAGAGTAGTCCGAGCAATATTCATCAGATCTTCACGAAACTTCTCTAAATTAGCGCTATTGTCCTGGAACAATTGTAAATATTGTCTAACATCAGCAAGAATAAATCAGCATTTGTAAAAGAAAAAAAAAAACATATAATTTTGACTGTAATTAAAAAGTTACTCAAATCGTTACATACCTGAGCCGCATCAGTAAGAGCTTTCCTAGCTACAGTTGAGGCTTTTCTCCATCCAGAAATGATTGTTTGTGGGTGCAGTTTCTGGTCAATCAGCTTCTCAGCTTCTTTCAGCAACTCAGAAGCCAGGACTGTTACCGACGTAGTTCCGTCGCCCACTTCGTCGTCTTGTACTTTGGACATATCAACAAGGACTTTTGCTGCGGGATTGTCAACACCCACTGCCTTTAGTATGGTTGCTCCATCATTTGTAACTTCCACGGAACCGGCATTGCGACCACTTGATACCAAAATTTTGTCCATTCCTAAGAAATTTAAAAAGGACCTATCTGTTACAATTACAACTATTGAAGTTAGGGATATAATGAGGAACAAACCAGGATTAAATTTTTTTAATTAACTCTTATCATCCTGCCGATTAAACTTAATTACCTTTAGGTCCCAAAGTGCTTTTCACCAAATCTCCAATAGCAATAGCTCCTACAAAACTGCTCAACCTAGCTATTTCTGCTTTTTCTTCTTCCGCATTTTCTTTTAAAATTCGCACAGGATTGAGAGAAACCTAGAACATTCATTTTTAAAATAATGGGTAGATAATCGTATATCACGGTAAAATATTAAAATGTACAGGGTTATTAAAATTTGCTGCTCTTCATTGAGATCTCGTATGAGATACAGATTCGGTTAAATTGAGCAAAGTTGCGCATGTGGGTGCCGGTCGTAATGATGTTTTAAAATTTCCAAAGTTTTGCCTGCTTCCAAATTAAAAATGCCAAAAAGAAAAATTAAAACAATTTTTGTAATTTTTTGAATATCCTCGCAGCTAGTGAAAAGTTTAAAATGTAATTATGATATGCACCCCAATGCGCAACTTTGGTCCAATTTAACAGAATCTGTATCTCTACCAGTTTGCAAGATCCTAATGATCAGTGGTGAATTTGAATAACCTTGTATATCACCAGTTTAAATGTGTTGTCACTTTTTGGGCGTGCAAGAACCTGTGCGGCAAATCATGAGGGATGGGACTGAAACAAACTATGTGACTATACGTGACGGTAATAAGACCGATAATCATGTATGGAGCCATAGTTTGGTATCGAAAGAGCAGACAGAGCTCCATCAAAGCTAAACTGTCCTCTCTGCAAAGACAAATGTCTCTGCATCACGGGGGCAATGAGAACGACGCCAAAGACAGCCATGGAGCGCATGCTCGACCTGCTTCCACTTCCAATTCTCCTGGAACGAGAGGCAATGAAGACGACATACCGGCTGTAACAAGTGATGAACATAGCACTGCAGCCATTCAATGGTGGCACCAACAATGCCCAGGTTGGCTTGGAAGGCCTTGCAGTATTGAACATAAGTCTCCGACCTAATGGCATCAAAAGGTACATTGGACCCTCGCTACGTCGTTAGGGTTCCCTCACGGGCAGACTGGGACGAACGAGGCAAAATCTACAACTGGCAGGAAGCACCTGGTACACGGACGGATCCAAAACCGACGAAGGGGCTGTCTCCGGAGTGTAAGGGAGATCGGATGGCATCTGCATAGCAGAGAGCCTGGGCCGATTGACCACAGAGTTTCAGGCAGAGATACATGCCATTGAATTGTGTGCCCAACACCTATTAGAGGAGGGAGAACACAATAGATCAATAAAGATCTGCTCGGATAGTTAGGCAGCGCTTCTAGCGTTTATGTCTTTGCGCTGCAATTCCAAAACTGCTTGGAACTGCGACAGGACTCTGAACACCCTATCGCAGGAGAACAGCGTCACACTGGTATGGATCCCGGGCCATCATGGTCATGAAGGTAATGAGAGGGCTGACTCTCTAGCTAGAAGGGCGGCGGGTTCTGCATTCGTAGGCCCGGAGCTGGTACTCGGGAGCTGGGGAACAGCCGGGAGTCCCATAATCTCTGGTCAAGGCTACACTCCAGAAATGGAGCAATGCTAAGTCCCAGGACTGGTGGAAGAACCTACCCGGACTATCACAATCAATAAAATTTATCATGGGAGTAGGGAGGGCAAAAGCCCAAACATTCCTCAGACTAAATACGAGACATATCAGGGTGGCCACTGCACTGTACACTGGCCACCTAAGATCTCACATGCACAGACTCCCGACTGTCCAAGGAGATGGAGTATCAGCTGTGCTTAGAGAATGACAAAACAGTTGAGCACGTCCTATGTAACTGCCTGGCTATTACCAGATCAAGATACTCACTGTTCAGAAACACGATCATTCAACCTCAAGATGCAAAAGCAGTGTTGTGTGTACGGTTGAATTGTGCCTGTACAGTTTTGACCGCTTTTTGGAAAAACGCCTCAAAAAGTGCAAAAATTAGAATTTGGCGCGTCACCCCCGCCATGCATGTGCAGTGTCGCCAACATAATAATATCTTATGTCAGTCAGAGCCGATTTTCCTCTCTTATTTATTTTGAGGGATTATCATGTAGTAATTAACGTGATTACGCAGTGAAAATTAACTGAAAACATGGCGGAGGTGACGTGCCAAATTCAAATTTTTGCACTTTTCGAGGCGTTTTTTCCAAAAAACTGCTAAAACTGGGGAAGGTATTGAAAAAATTACAAGATGATAGCTGACCATAAGCTCTACAACTTTACTCTTTAAAGTTTTTCAAAAGGCGCAAAAAAAACCGATTTCCCATGTTAGTTAATCTCCTATGTCCAGGGTTCTGCTGCACACCTGGTATCTCAAGAACTATTCAAAATAAGAGAAGAGTAGGGAGTGTTCATTATAAAACTTCATCTAGTTGGCTGTGAAATGTCAAAAGAAAAGGATGGAGAAACAAAAGTCCATTTACTTTGATTATGTCATTCTTTTCTGTCAAAATTTCATAGCCTGCTAGATGAAGTTTTATAATGAACACTCCATACTTAACACCATTATTTAAGACAGTTAGGCCTTAAACACACTTTTGAAGTGTTCAAAGTGCAATTTTTTCATATGCCAGTGACAGAGTTTGGGGTTGTGTGGGATTATTTTGCCTCTTGCCCTTAACCTTAAATGCCATTGGGAAGATGGAAAGAATGGCAATTTGAAAGCACATTCAGAGAGACCAATAAATAAAAAAAGATACTAAAGTCAATGTGGTCCTGGAGTGTAGCGGTTTGGGACAGGGTAGAATAAAACAAACCAAATATATGCCGACTTTTCAGCAATAAATTTGGTCATTTTCAAGGCGGTTTGCACCTAAAGGGCTTCCTGCCAAGGTTTAGATTGTTACACATGTTCATGACACACTTGTGATTTTTTCCACCCATATCATCTTTGATATGCGGTCGACTCAGATAAACAGCACAACAGACAAACAAGCAATGACAGTGGAATTGGTACTGAGTACGAATTCAACTATTGTTGTGTCATCTAGACAATGACAATCAACACTTTTAACAATCTAGACCTTGACAGGAATAGTTTTTTAGGTCCAAACTTTGGGTCTTGAAAAAGACCCAATTTATGATCAAAACATCGGCAATTTGAAATTATAAAGGTGTTTCATTCTAACCTGTCCCAAACCTGCTACACTCCACCACCACTTTGCAACTTTCGAGACTCAAACTACTAATCATAATACTAAGTCAAAGCAAAATTTGTAAGACTTGAGGTCCATTATACTATAATCCCTTGATGTTTTGCCACAACTTTCTGAAACACCCTGTATATATCCCTATTCATAGATTACACTGGGGTCTACCACTAGCCTAGGCATGCTAAAAAGTGTAAAAACTTTGCTATCCTTTGGAACCCAATGCCATTACCACACAATGTTTACCATACCAGATTTAAATTTACAAATTTGTGTAATTGATATGGTTTAAACTCGGCACGAAAGATTCAATACATCAAAATAAAGAAATGCACCCAACGGGGATGTTTTGTGATACGCACGTGCCGACCCGGTAACCAAAATTTCGAGACACCTGACTTGAGACCGAGAAATACTGGGCGAAAAACCTTGGACAGGAGCACATATACTTAAGTATAAAAAAATTGGGGAGGTAATACGTACCATTATGTATTTTGCGACTTGAAATATCAACTATTGTTTGAAAAATTAAATTTTTTTTAACTTTTGTCTGAACAACTGATCAAAACCACACCACAAGAAGCACTACTGTGAAATTTGCAACGGTATGTACTGTCACTTATCTCTGTCCACTGTCATTCATCGAATAGCGTGAAACTAGCAACAGAGTAATGAAACTGCTCCTTTTACTCCCGATTGATATCCGAGTGTAAAATATGTAGAAAATAATATTAAATATAAAAATAACTTACGTACGATTTATTTATAATAAACTGTTATAATTATATATATCATACACCCTAAACATGAATATCCAGCAGCGACAAAAAATAAAACAAATTTATGGAAACAATTTTCAAAGTTTTTATTATTTTATATCTAAATAAATGACATAGAATGAAATATAATGACAAAGATGCGTATCTTATACAAAAATGTAGGTAGTCAAATAAACATACTTATACATCGGTATTACTGTAGTAGGTATAAAAGTTATGTGCTGCATATAGATAATGGCTTTGCTAGCGGGTATACAATGAGGACTGTTCCGAATCAAAATAAAATGCAATATCCGTTCAATTCCAAGCCGGATTCAAAGACAAAGTAGACAAAAACTAGAGAAAAAAAGGTTTGGAGAGATTCAAGCTTAGATTTGAACGGACTATAGAACTGAATTGTTTCAAAAAGCATGCTGAATTATGTCTAATTCGGAACTATTTATAAACCAATCCTATACGCCCCTCGAACTCGGAACTGTTACTAAACTCGGACTCAAAATCCTTGAATGACTCATTTCACCAAGCGCAAGCAAGTGAACTTGGTTGAAAAACTGAATTGAGTGAAACTTATTCGGAATCATACCCTTCGGACAAAGCTATTATTCTGTACCGTCAATATGTGTAATAAATATAGAGAATATGTGAGGTGGATATATAATTTAAAATTATATTAATGCTGACGTCAAATCAGGTGAAATAATTTAAAATTTAATAGCGTCTTCGGAAAGTCTTCTTATCCTTCAATTTTTAGTGAAAAAACGAAGATTGGGAATATTCTCAGACTCCCAGTGTTGCCACCCCAAGAACCAAACCATATGGTCCATTTCAAATATTCATCTAGCAAGCTGAGGAATTGACAGATTCGTCCTATTCCATCCATGTAAATGTGTCATTTATATGTTAATTTCTCAGCTTACTAGATGAATATCAATTTGAAATGGACTCTACTACTGCTAATAGTACGTGCTAATTGTGTTTATATAGATACCTACTAAATCTATAATCTATATAGATATAGACATTGCGAACAGGCTATATATTCTGGTACTAAGTTCCTCAATTATTGCACTTGTAGAAATGGACATTATGAAATATTGAACTAATCTGAACCTGAACTAATAAGCACGGATATTTTAACTAAACTTAAAAAACAAACATAGAATACATAACCAATACAAAATGTTAACATAAAACAAGATAATAACATTAAACAATCTACCCATGACACATTTAATTGAATAATTTTAAATGCAGGTTACGATTTTACATTGTAATCCCAAAATAAGTCTTCATGGTACTTGTATGGCACTGGATAAACTGGTAGTTAAAAAATTTAAATCGAGGGGATTGAATGGTCCATTACTGTTTTAATTAGTGTTCCAGCCATCCTAAAATACACTTTTTTTATGGCTTGCAGGCTTATTTTTTTAGTTTATTATGCACTATCTAAGTTTATTTCCAATAATTTACTGAAAATTTCACCTAAAGTTTCCCATTTGTTTTAGTTCTTTCAAAGTTTGGAAAAGGAGAAAACCTCTACCTGTTTATAAGGGGGCTCGCCATCTGGTGACAAAATTCTAAACAAGTAGACTATTTTCAATTTGATTGGCCTTGAAAGCCTGACTATTATTAGTTTATAAACTTATTACTTGGCGCTGCAGTCTTAATTTGAATTGCTAATTGTCAGATAAGCAAGAAGAAAGTTTGACAATCTAAGTGTCAAACAATCTAATCTCTCAAATGGCATACATATTCAAAATTCTAGAATCAAACAGAATATTCCTAAGATTTCTGTTTTACAAAAAACTAAAGAGAAAAATATATTTTTAAGCAATACTTACTTTTTGATCATATGGTCATACACAAAGCTTGGAATGATAGTGACAGTTACCACATTGGCTGCTTTTTCAATAATCTCCTTTATATACTTGTCCTTCAACCCTACAACATTTTGTCCATCAACTTCCAACAATTGGTGATCAACAAGAACTCCGTTTCTGGCAGCCGACGAGTCCTTCACGATTGCTATGATCTTTCCATTCTTATACTGGAAGCCCAAGTTACCAGTGCTGTCTTTGTGCAATGTTATAGTTCTTTCGAATGGCCTGTCTCGGACCACTATTTTTATGCCATTTACTGGGCTCTTCTTAAGCATTTCGTGCACTTTATCCACAGAAAAGCCCGCCATGTTAGTTCCATTTATTTGTAAAATTTGATCACCAAATCTCAATCCTACTAATGCAGCAGGGCTGTTCTCAACCACCAGTGATATGAATATGCCCTTGTTTATATCCTTGACACGGAGTCCCACCTAAAACCACAAACAGAAGGTAAGTAAGAAACAAAGGGTAAGTAAGAAACAGGAGATAGAAATTCCTGGTGGTAGGTGTTGCACAAAAAGTTATCCTCACCTTGTTATCTTTATCTTTGCAAAGTATAACTTCACGTATGCCATTGGTAACTTGAGCTTTCACTAGTCCAGTGGTTTGAGAGGAAAGAGGGGCAACCATATTTCCTATCAGTGGTAAATTAAAGTTATTTGTCTAAAAGAAAAAAAAAACAAATGAATAGGATGAATTTCCATTTGCAATAAACTGATTATTCAAATCATTTTTTAAATTAATTACCTGCTGGACCAGACTGTTGTTCTCTGCATATTCAGGCATATTTAATCTGATCACTTCCTCACTCAATTCCAATCCCATGTAATTTCCAAGTGAGGGATAAACAGAAGGTCCATTATTTGAAATAGGGGTCAACTCTTGTGTGTAGGGCATCCCATTATAGTTTTGGGAAACCTACAAATAAGAAATGAAGACACCAGTTTTGTCATTTTGTTAAGGAAAATTAGTTTGACAGTGCCATGGTAAATAATTAGAAAGGTGTTGGATCGCAGGTGTAGGACAAATAGCCACTTCACTTTCTCGAAATCGCCAACGTTTCGACCTTTATTTTTAGGTCTTCCTCAGGGTTACAATAACAACATATGTATGACAAACCAATAGGCACTATGAACTTTAAATATACAGCTAAATTAACAAGAGAAAAGCATCATCAAATTGGTGCATCTTATACATTTTTCCCTCCATAAAACTATGCTTAATAATACAAAAATAAATAAACAAGTATGATACATGAAATATATGATACATGAAACAATATATTTTTGTATTATTAGGCATAGTTTTATGGAGGGAAAAATGTATAAGATGCACCAATTTGGTGATGCTTTTCTCTTGTTAATTTACCTGTATATTTAAAGTTCATTGTGCCTATTGGTTTGTCATACATATGTTGTTATTGTAGCCTTGAGGAAGACCTAAAAATAAAGGTCAAAACATTGGCGATTTCGAGAAAGTGAAGTGGCTATTTGTCCTACACCTGCGATCCAACACCTTTCTAATTATATAGGACGCAAAGCACAATATGATGGTAAATAATGCAAAGATCTCTATCCACATGTCTGTAGATAGTATAACGACCACTGAGACCAGCACTATAAAACTAATAGACAAAAAATATTTACTTTCCAACAGACAGAAATGTTCCTCATAGATAAAAATCTACCATTATATCAATTGTTTTAAAAATTTAATGAATATTCCTTTTGTACACCCCATAATAAAGTATTAATTATAATAATTTGTAAGGTTTGAAAAGACATGTTTCACAAGGCACAAGACAAGAACCAAACATACAGCACAACTTCCTGCACACTGCTAATAAATAATAAACATTCCTAGGGAGAAACATAATTGCCAGCAGCAAGTGCTGGATGTTTGGACAATTCTGAGTTCAGTTATAGAGATTCAAGCATATAATTGAACCAGTGTGAATAGCTAGGTCTGGCCTGGAAACACTCAATCAATTAAAAGGCCTTTGGCTCTGGTGGTCAATACAAAGCCAAATTTTGTAAAATTTGAGGAAGTTAGAATCCAGGTTACTTGATCCAGAGCCTAATCATTGTGATTTGTGTATCTATAATTAGGGAGCGTCTACCAACCTGAATCTGAGCCTTTGTCATCTGATCGAACTTCATATCCTCAAGACTGGGGTAGAGCGACATTTTATTCAATATAAAAAACGCAATACAAAATTAAAAAATTGCTTATTGTGCAATGCAGTATCTAGATACTGTAAGTGAATTATTGCTTCTAATCAATGAATAATAATATAAGAAATTACACACTACACCACACCCCCAACTTCAACACAAAGGAATCAAGAATTTTTTTGATGATTAATAATAGTTAATAATTAGTAAACAAGTTACAAGCTGTTGCAAAACGTCAAGATAAATAAATAAAGATAAAGATAAAAGTGATAAATAAAAATGGAGGAAAACAAAAGTGATCTTCTTCTATATAGAGATCAAAATTAAGAAAAGGAAAGTTCGACGACACGCCACCGTCTTATCTTATTCTTCATGCTGATAATAATTCATCAATCATTATTTAAATGATTGATAAAATCATTATTAAAAAATTTTTTTTACTAATTATTTTATTTCTTTACATTATCTACAGATCAATAACAGCAAATGTCATACGTTATACCCGAACTATCATTCACTTCAAATCATCGAGTGTCATAATCATAATGTCAAACATTTATTTATCAAAGAAAATTTTATAAATAAAATGTTTACCTGTTTTTACAGTTTTTTATAATTTTGTATTTTCATTATTCCTAGAATTTTTTATACCATCATACATCATAATATTTTAAGAGTTTGAACTAAACGCTGTCGTAAGCTCGTAAGTAGAATCTCTTGAAATACATTTGTTTATGCAACACACTACTTGTTGATTCTTTTTGCAAAAGGGGGTGTATTGTGACTTGTGACCCCATTTAGTTAAATGCTGCTTTCCATAATTGCCATCTGGTTAGTAAAGTAATCTAAATGATCGGCGAACTATACAAAATGGGAAAGAGTGATCAGATAGGCGAAAATATTCCTGCACTGTCTCCCCAAACAGAAGCCAGCAAGCTGTTGGAACAGGCCTTAATGCAAATGGATGGAATTATATCAGGTTAGTGGTACTTAATACATTTCACTCATGATAACAACATATTACACATTGTCTATATTATATATACCTAGAAAATATCAATCAAAAATTTCAAACCCTTAAACTGTTGTTCTTAATCAGAGCTCTTTAGCAGTATTAGGAAATATATGGTAGTGCAAGGTTTAATTTTGTTATTTGCACTGTTTTTTTGGTTGGTGGTCATTTGGATCTGGCAACATACACTGTTTGCTCCCAGAGAAGAAACCTATATACACTTTTATTTCTTCTAACTCACCATCAGGTGATTACAAAAGGTGTGGTAGTTGGATGCAAAAACTGACTGTAAACATGTAACATGGAAACAATAAAACCTATAATTTATTATTATTTTTTTTTAAATGAATTCTACTCAAAAAAGTGCTTTATGAAAGTATTCATTATTTCTCGACTCAACATGTCCATAAATGCTTCCATGAATCTCACATGTTACGAAACCAGGTGTAGTGCACAATTGTGTGTGTGTGTGTAGTGGATTAGTTACTCTGAATATTTAAAGTTAAAGGTTTTGCTCTAAAGCTTCTAACCTAACCCTTTCTTTCTTTTGTAAAGTACTAGCAAAGAAAATAGTTATTATATACTATACTAAGGTTGTGAAGTACGGAGAGACTATTCTTGACCGCCAAGTTGAGCAAAAGTTGGGTTTCTTGGGTAGTCAGTCGACCCAGACCGACTACCCAAGAAACCCAACTTTTGTTGTGAAGTACATTATTATGACCCAAATGTCAAGTTTAAATCCCAAAGCGAGTAGTGCTGAGATCTAAGAGGTGAGGGTCATAAGTAGTTCACAACCGCGGTGTATATACGATTTTTTCCACTACTAGACTGGATAAATCTACAACAGAAAATTACCTCAAATAGTAAGATAGCGCTCTGCATATTTTATCATAAAGAACAGGCACCTCTTCAATCCATATGGAGGCTTGGTTACCATGGCAACCGATAAACAAAATCGCCGTATGACGATATCAGGGCACCTAATGCGCCTGACAACTGACAGCTTTATCTCTCTAGGGAAATAATCAGCCATAACATTGTCATTATAGACTGCTTATGTTCAATTGTTTTATAAGCAAAACAAGAAAAACCTACTTCACAGTCATACTGCTAGCCTTTAATGGTCCATATAAAAGCTAGTAGTGGAAAAACAGTATTTTTCTATTAAATTATCTTAATAGGATATCTTAGTTTTTATTTTTCCTTATGTCACTCAAAAACCTTCACCTCAATCAAGACATTTATTAAAAGAAACTTATATTCAAGCTCATATCCAATTAATTCTTTTTAGTTGTTGGCTTTTGCGTATTGTATTTTGGCTAAAATAAATGAACGAAATTCTCAAATCTGTTATGAGCTATCTTACTTTTGTACTAAGTGTACCTACTTCTATTAAGTACAATAGTATATTATTCAACGAGCTTTTTATGATGGCCATTATTCGTTTAGGGGGACGTTTGCGTCACGAGCCGCAGGCGAGGGGCGCAAGTCTCCCGTGGGAATAATGGCTATAAAGAGCAAGTATAATACTATAATTTGTTCACGACCACTTAATAATATACTGATATTCAGCTTGTTGACATAAGTTAAATAGGGCTCATATAACGTCAGAGGGATATATGAGTTGAATAACATAAATCTTATTTGGTGCATGAACACTAATAGGGGTATACATGAAACAAACTCTTATTTCTAATTTTATTTTATTTGTTATTTTATTTTATTTGGTGTATAAACCCACCTTAAATAAAATTATTGAAATGTCAACGTGACACTCGGGTTTGACAGCAAAACCGGTGCCACCAGTGCATTTTTTACGCTGCGGCATTTGATATTGCGTTGTTGCCTACTCCTACTGGTTGCCAAGGCAACATATATAACTTAAATGGCGAGCGGGAAAAATGATATTATTCCCGCAGTTTGAACTCATTTATCCCTCTGACGCTATATTATGAGCCCTATTTAACTTCTGTCAACAAGCTGAATATCAATATATTATTAGGTGGTCGTGGACAATAGTATAATACTATGCTTTGTCCACGGTCAT